>AP025056.1:3593574-3713511 GCA_036186865.1 Eustoma russellianum
AGAGAGAGAGAGAGAGAGAAGAGAGAGAGAGAGAGAGAGAGAAGAAAAGAGATTAAGATGATATCACCTTAAACTGCAAAGTACTGTTTATAGCATCGCTAACAAGCTCCCAGTTTGGACCCAGATCATGCACAAGCACGACGAGTGCCTATTTAAAGTTTAACGAACTTTTAGTTGAGGAGGAAGCACTTTAAAGACTAACAAGAAAAAGCAATCAGTAAGACCTGTTCTTCAAATAATGACCAGGGACTCCCAGGACCCAACTGGTCAGCAGGTATCTGCAGGCAATGAAATGCTCAAGATCAGATTAACGAGGGCATGAACCTCGAGCCCCAGAAAATCAATACAGGTAGGTCAATGTTAATCAATCAATAGCAGTACCTTGATCAATTTTTTTTTCCTGCAGTGATCCCGGCCACCAAAATATTTGATGAACTTATTTGTGTTACCGTTCTGGGAAGCCACTGGAGAAGGCACAGATCCACCAAGTAGTGCAGAACTGTCAATCACATTACCATTTTGCCTCATCATCTTTGATTTCTTTGCAACGTGATGTCCAAACAAGCCTACCAAAAGAACTGACATGAGGGACCAATAAGAGCAAGAAGAAGTTATACAAGGAAGACAGAATCCTTGACCACTGCTACCGTTTGATTCAAATTGATGACTCTCCAATCTCTTCTTCGAGTGATCTCTCTGAAATAGTAGAAAAAGAAATACTACTCTCAAGAAACAGAACATGATAGCAGTGCAATAGCAAAGCATGTATCTAGATGAACCACGGCTATATGATTTTATCAAACAAATCTAAGTATACCAATAAACCATTAAGCAACAAAATTTTAAAGTTAAACCCCAGGGCAGCCTAGGTCTTCCTTGGTTTGGTGATTTTAATGATTTTGTTATTATGACAGTCTTTTACTTTTGATTTGAATCATGTCTGGTTTTCATTTGACTTAAATCATCTAACCCAAAATAGGTTTGGTACAATAATGTACCAAGGTCAGTAATATAAAACATTCAATATACTACACTTTTTATTCCTCGTAACGCACTTTTCAATATGAGGTTATCGGTTATTACAAATGATGTCTGTATTTTGTATTAAAAATATATATTTCTTTTGTATCGTGAAAAGTATGAACAAGAAAAACTGAATCAAAAGACATCTTGGGGAATTTGCAGTCAAAAACCATAGTCGTAATCAATTATCACAGTTATAAACAAACATACCCAAATCATTATTTGGACAGAATGAGCCCAAATGAATAAAGATAAAAATTATTCCGGCTATAAGTTATGTCTAGATCAAAAGATTTTCAAAGATAGCCTAAAGACAAACATCTTGGTAATAGATAATGCCATAACGTGTCTTCGCAGCTAAGTCTCATTCATAAAAGTGGTGCAAGATCTAAAAAGGAAAGGACAAAAAGAACCTGGCCGTTTTGGAAATTGGAATCAACCAAACTTCTCTGCTCGTATGCAGATCCCTGCAGAATTATATTAAACAACTGTAAAACAAAAGTAGAGGTTGACATGTGTAAATGCAAAATTAGAATAAAGGGGAAAAGTCGGCAATTTTTAGAAAACAAAAATACACAAAAAAAGGGGCATAGTTTGCATTCCTAAAAACGTAGATATGTTACCAATTCCCTAGCTTTCTTCTTTTTTGTCTGCATCGACATTTCTGAAGAGTCGAAGCCTAAAAGTTTTTCAGAATCTCTCACAGACTCAACTTCAATATTGTTCAATGCATGAGATACACCATCAACAGTACTCTGATCATCCAGGAAAGAATTGGTATCACCGCTTGAAGCATCAGCCTTTGTTGGCCCATTAACATATGCAGATGTTCCGGCAGTAAAAGTACACGAAACTCTTGGCCTAGTAGAACTCCGCACGCGTTTTATTGGAAATGACACATTAAGACTGTTGGCAGGACGTTTTCCCAATAAAACAGGTGGCTGACTCCCCACTTTGCTATCCATGCACTGTAGAAAAGGTGAATCAGCAACCACTTTCGCCTTTCTTGAGCCATATTCCTTTGTCGAAATTTTCAGTTTTTTCGGAAAATATTTTGAGGGCCTTTTAGAATCAAGAGTTACAGACATGTTATATGTGCTGGTTTCTCCTTCATCCTCCTCGTATGCGTTATCTGGAGATACAAAATCTGCATCAGAATCCAAGAGAAGAATAAAATCTGGCTGAAATAGCAGTAAACTAGAAAGCACCGATATACCAGCTACTGCATCGGACGTGGAGGTCTCAAATTCCTCTCGTATGTTACTGCCAGTTTTCTGAGACCATATAGGTCAGATTCAAAATTCTCTCTAGAGCAAACAAAAGGGTGTTTTTTTTTTCTGGGGTTCAGCAGAAACATTACCTTGTATTTTGCAATAAATGATCCCACGAGGTTTCTATATCTTTCCATCGCACCTGGCGGAACTAGATAGAATATATTCACCTACAAAGAAACAACGGTTTATAGACGTACATAACACTCCCAATAGCCAATAACAGTTAGAAGACAAAGGATAAACATACATAAAAGCAAGAAGTACAAAACATCATATTGAAGAAAGGTATGCATAAATAACAGCTCAATTAGCAAACAAGAAAAATTAGAAGACAAAGGCTAAAAGGACGCAAAAGAAAGAAGTACAAAACAGCATAGTGAAGATAGTTATGCATAAATGACAGGTCAGTCTTGCGAAGAGAACACAAAAAGTATACAACAAAAAATCGTTCACACTGAAACCCAAGAAAAGGAATAGCTACAAGTACATAACTAGTCAAGCAAAATGAGTGTTTCACAAATTATCTGCATGTTTAGTAAGGCATAAAGGTACATGAATCCTTTAGGGGAAACAAAATCAACATGAGATATACAATTATTAGAGATCATACTTCTTGGGAGCGATCATTCAAGGAAATGTTCATAATTCCTACATCAGAAACCCTATCTGGAGTTGCTGGAGCTTCAACATCAATAGGCCCAGCTTCAAGTGCATCATTTTTCCGAAATCGCAATGCATAATCCAAAAGCGCCGGTGAAAAATTCCCTATGCAAGATTGCAGCTCCTGTCCTTGGCTTTTCTTCTGCGCCATAGGACCAGACATATGTAGAAAAGGTCAGATGAACCTTAAAGATTTCCTACTCTTTCCACGAACGATGAAAATATATTACAGTGAGATTCATTTAATATCAACAACCCCAAGTTCACACACGAGAACTATGAGATTCATTTGCCTCTTCGTTTTAGAGATGTTTAAGCCCGTCTTGGCATAGCCGTAACAGGGTTAATCAGTAGTGAAGTCTCATTTTCAAATGCTAAAAAGTGCAACTCAAAGTAGGAAGTAGAAAACCACAACAAGAGGACATATCTAGTCCAAATAAACTAAGACTGAATTAAATGTACAACTTACTACAACATTTTTTCAAGTCACTATAACACAATATAATTTAACAATCTGCAGATAGGAAAATTTTAAATAATCTTAATAATAATAAAACGATAATAAAACAAACTCCGCCTGGTCAAGTTTACAACTTGCCGGTCTCAAGCCCAGGTAAAAGAGGAAGGTTGCCTTAGGTTGACAGCCAATGTAAAACATTATCACTTAACATGATTATGGATCAAACAAGAAATTGTGCTAATGCTAGGATGTTCCCCATATGGTGGACAAGCCAAGATCTAAACTCTAGTATACATGAAATAGAGTTGGGCTTATTATAGATGACTTATTCAGATACGAAGCAGTAGGTGTTAATGGAAATCAGAAAAAATTATATCCTTAAATTGGTGCTTAGAAAAGAAACAATCAATATTATTAGCATATATGCTCTTTAAGTAGGTTTATAGCAGGCTATAAAAGTTAAATTTTGGAAACAGTTAGAAGGCATGGAGCGTGAAATTCTAATAAGTGAGAAGATCTTTATAGGAGAAGACTTAAACACACATGTAGGTAAAGAGAATAAGATTACAATGAGGCACACGATATGTTGGGTTTTGGAAACATGAAGGATAAAAAAAGATCAGTTTTGGATTTTGCAATCACACATGACCTCATAACGACTAACACATTTTCCCCAAAAAAGCAATGAACTCTTGATCACATTCAAAATTGGACCAAATAAGTTACAGATAGACTATTTCATTACCTGTAGGAGAGATAGAATAGCATATAAGGACTGTAAGGTGATCTCAGAAGAAAGTTTAACCATGCAACATAGGTGTAGTGATGGATGTCTGTATCCCACATAGAAGATTGAGAAAACAAAGGTTTACAGCAAACAAGATTAAGTGGTGGAACACGAAGGAAGGTATTACAATTGAGGCTTTGAAAAGCCTAGGAAAGAGGTATTATGTGGCTCAAAGAACTTTTTAACAAGATTGTGAAGAACGGTAAAATGCATGACCAGTGGAGAAACACTTTAGTACCTTTGTATAAAAACAAAACAAAAGAGATGTATAAGGAAAAATTTCAAAAAAAATATATATTGCAGTTTCAATTAAAAAAACCACAAATGTGGTACGAATTAGAAAAATTCTTCAAACAATCAAGGAGACACTCTGAATGGCGTCTTAGTGGCGCCTAGCTTTTTTCCTTTTGTTAATATTTTGTTCTTTCTCATTCCATGCAACACATCACACCAGACACACCCGATCCCCCCCCCCCAACCCCGCCGATAGAAAATGCCGCAGCTGGAAAATCCATTTTTAGACAAGGCAATATACCACATTTCAATAATTAATTATAATCGCATTTAAGTATGATTCGAATCATAGTCAGTATCAATTCACAATTTACCATATTTGGAAGCAGTCATCATATGGCTAAAAAACTGATCTGAATTTATTCTTTTTATAATTAAATATTCAGTCAATTTGAATTCTAACCTCAAAAAAGATCAATTGTCATTTACCATAAATAGCTTGATAATGCCAAACAACTGATTTCTTATGTCTACACAATTAATCAATTACAAATTAAGTGTATCATGGTAAATATGGTATGTTTAATACCGTGTTAAAACACAATATACACCAAACTTGAACAAACCACTTTGGAGAGATTTCAAAAAATGGTTTCCCTTGATTTTTGGTGGTCTAAAAATGGATCTTCTGATAGCGGCCAAGAATTTTCTAGGGGCATAGGGGGGATGGGGTGTGGCTGGTGCGGTGCGTTATCTGGAATGAGGAATGACAAATTAAAAAAAAAAAACTTAAGACGCCTAAGACATCATTCTAAATAACACCATGATTGTTTGGGAAATTTTTCCAATTTGTACCACATTTGTAGTTTTTCTTATTAAAACTGCAATATTTTTTGAAATCTCCCGATGCAAGATTGTGCAAATAATATAGGAATCAAGTTAATGAACCACACAATGAAGCTCTGAGAGCGAGTGATTGAGAAAGACTTTGAAGTGACTAGTCTATCTGAAAATCAATTTGAATTTATGACGAAAAGATCAACAATGAAGGTTATTCATCTCTTGAGAAGATTAATAGAGAGATATCGAGAGAAGAAGCAAGAATTGCATATGGTTTTCATTGACTTGGAAAATGCACATGATAAGGTCCTACGAAAGATCCTTTGGAGAGTGCTTGAAAAGAAATGTATTAGAATAGCATATAGAGAAATTACTAAAAACATGTATCAGAACCCGATGACAAATGTAAAGACTCTAGGAGGACTAAGCCCACGATTCCCTATTACAGTGGCTTTACACCAATGATTAGCATTAAGTCCACACTTATTTGCTTTAGTTATAGATGAGCTCACTCGACACATTCAAGACAGAGTTATGTGTCGCATGTTATTTGCAGATACATTGTGATGGTGGATGAGACTAGTGAAGAAGTCAATGCTAAGCTGGAATGTTGGCAGAAGACACTAGAGAAAAATGGCTTCAAATTGAGTTGAAAGAAGACAGTATATGAAATTAAAGTAACAAAAAACGACCTTGGAACCTTGAATTAAACTGGGAGATCAAGAGATTCAGCTACATAAGTGAAAGTTTTAGGTATTTAGGATATACATTACAGAAAGATGGATAGACTAGCATACCATATCTCTATTTCTGTGTGATCTACGTAGGTACATATAGAGTCGGGGGTTTCATTGGAAGCAAACTCTCTATCCCTTGGGATGGAGGTACTGTTTGCCTGTCTCTCACCCTCCCCAGACCCTAGCGAAAGCTTTTGCTGTCGTTGAGATATACTAGATATGGTTGTTGTTGTATTACAGAAATATGAATGAATTGACAAAGATGTAAATCACAGGTACAAGCGGAATGGTTAAAGTGGAGAAGTGTGTCAGGTATTCTTTGTGATAGGAATGTATCTTTAAAGCTTAAAGAAAAATTTTACGAGACGGCAGTAAAATCCGCACAGTTGTACATCTCTAGATATACGGCAGTCAATTATGAGTATGAAAAGGATGCGAGAGGCGGAAATAAGAATATTAACATGGATGTGCGGACATACAAGGTAGGATAAAATAAGAAATGAACATATAAGGAGAAAGGTTGGATGTCACCTAAAGAAAGAAGAAAAAAGAGTCAGTTAAGATGGTATGGGCATGTGCAAAAGTGTCCTGCAGATGCACTTATGATGCGGTGTGAGACAATGAATGAGGTATGTATTAAACGTGGGAGAGGAAGACTAAAGAATATATGGTGAGAGACAATAAGGAAGAATATAACTTTTATAACAATTGAGGAACGTATGGTGAGTGTAGAGCACAGTAAGACAATTGATTTATGTAGCTCATGTCATGTAGAGGGTATCATATTTTAGTAAAAAAAAAACCTTAGGTACTTAGGCTAAAATCGCGATTGAGATGATATCATAATTTTTAAAGAGACGTATTCTGAAGGCGCAGATTATGCATTAGGTACTATGAGACACAAAAGGAGGGCAGTATTTACGCTATGATCCAAAAAAATGCAAGAGAAATACATATAGCTGACCCCCGCATAGTAGAAAAAAGGTTTGAGTGTTGTTGTATTAATAATAATAAAATAATAATAATAACTTCCATAAGCTGCCTATTACCAGGGAAAAAAAATGAATCAGAAAAATAGCATTAGAGTGCAGCACTTATGGACACCCACTGAGTTGCTAAAAAGAATATAAGTAAACAACGAACACATGTTCAAACATATCTCAGTGGCCTAATGTACCTCCAGTGAGCTCCAGAACTCCATTGCAGCTCTTGCCAGAAATCGAGCTACCTTTTGACCTTCCAAACGACTATTCTTTTCATTAAATTTCAACCGGGACAACAATGAAACTCGATGGCCCAATTGTGAAGCAGTAGATAGCTTCCAGAGACGCTCCTATAAGAAATAAGAAAAATTTAAATGTCAGGACATGACCAATGCCTGTAACAGCTGGATAACTTTCCCATGATATAACATAAACACCCAAAACTAATCAAACAATGATGATTAATGAAGAGACCAGACCTGAGCAAAATCATTTGCCAACCATGCCATCTCCTCCAGAACAAAGTCCCAATGGGATTTTTGGCAAATATCCACTGAAGTATCTGACAGAGATAACTGAGCAATCCTCTTACGTTTAACCTGTTTTATACTAAGGTATTAAGGGACATAAAGAAGCCACTTAAAAACAGTGAAGATACAAACGAGCCAAGAACCTAAAAACCACCTCTATCATGCGCGCCTCTTCCAGAATTGAGTCCTCGTCAGCCCTGCTTGCCATCTGAGAGCACAAAGTTTGTACCACAGAAGCACTATTTGAGACTCCAACTGAAGGTTCAGCATCAGGATGTTTCACCATGGAGGGAACAGAAGAACCCTTAGGCCCCACCTTGCAAATATTATCATCCTTTGGGTTCGTACTATCAACCAAAGGAACATTAGCGTCCATCCCAGTTTCTGACACACCATACCCATCCATATCCATACTTTCAACCATGTCATGATCCGTATATTCTTTTTGGCCTTTGCTTTCCACCTCGTTTTGCAAATCAGATACTTCAGCATTCAATTCTTCCCCAGTTTTCAACATAAAATCATTCTCTTTGAGGCTTTGTTGGACTACCTCACATTCAACAATATCAATTCCTTCATCTTTAAAGTCATCCTTTTCTTTTGTTACATTACCAGCTTGTATAGTTTCATCTCCTCCAACACCAAAAGCAAGCCCGTCGATATCACTAGAAGTGGCTACATATCTATCATTAGTACACATAACATCATCATTCTTTCCACCTAAACTAAGCCTAGATTGGGTGCAACCCCAAACTGTTTCTGAAATATTCGGATCAAGATCCGTGTTGTTGGTCATGCTACTGTTTGGTATGCTCTTGACACCTACATTAGCAAAGCTCGATCCATTCATTTGGCCAGAAAAAGCATGAGTTTCGACAACACTGACCGGCAGTGATGGCCGAGAATCAAGACCCTTTACCACTACCTCTTCTGGAGCCCTGGAAGCATAAGATTCTTCAATGCTTTGTTGTGTAGGACATTTGGGTACACCACAGAAAGAATCTACATTAAGATTGTCATCATGCAAGTTTTTTGTAGAATTAGAATCATTCGCATTATCTGCCAGATCATCCTTACTTACATCAGTCCTGGGCTCTCCAGCCTTCACAAAGTCCAAGTCAGAAACCACCTGGAAGTTAGATGGAGCAGTCTGGCAAACTGCAGTGCTGAACAGACTTCTCGGTCTTATATCACCATTTAAAGAGACTTTTTGGTCCAGACCTCGATCACAAACTAACCCTTTAACATCCCTGGGCCTGATAAAGGAATCTAGAGAAGAGTCGTTAATACCACGAACCGCATCAGATGAACTCGATCCGGGGGACTCACGGCTTGCTCGAGACCTATATTTACGCCTATTATATAGTTTCTTTGGGCCAACAGGCCCAACATCGCCAAGGCTTTTTCCATTTTGACTTCCAACCAGATTAAATGAATGATATCTGGAAGCAATATTACTTCTATTAGGGCGTCTGCAGACCCTATGACCTTCAATGGAATCATTTGCACCATCGAATAACATTAGATTGTCAGCACTAATGGGTTCACAAGCAGATTGATCTCCAGGTTGATCACTGCTTTCAACTGAATCTCCATGAGTTGACGCAGTTAATGCAAAACTACCTTTTGCTTCACTGTATGACCATGCAAAACAGAATGCGTCAATGGCTCACTACAACCACTAGCACAACCAAAAAAAAAAAACACACCCCAAAATACACGGCAAAAAAAGGCCAACAAGGAGAAAGCATACAAACAAGCAAACCCAAACCTAACCTAGTCAGAAAGAATTCAGGATGTTGATCAGTAAGTGAGGTGGATTGGCCACTAGCTGAAGCAGCGGTTCCAAATTTAAAATTTAACGGATTGCCACCCTGTAAACAAAAATGATGTCATGCAAGACGGTAGAGAAAACAAAGAAAAATGAATGTTTTAAGCATACTTTTTCTAAGAATTCCAGTTCCCGTATCCTTTCCTCACGAACATCATACTCCTGCCTGTTGCAGACGTCATTCATCAGAACAAACATGATAAATTTCGTACTGCAACGATATAGAGTTTCTGAAATAATATTAGGAATGGACACGCTAAAGTTACCTAAGCTCTGATTGAACTTTTTCAATTGCTGCCTGTCGTGGGGAAGTGCTGGTTCCAACATCATCCCCCACTTCAACCACTCCTCCCATGGAATCAACCTCAGCATTGACTGGGAGACCAGATGCTAAAATGCATCCGCGCATTCCAACATACAGAACTAGTGGTGCTCCTCTTCCATTAAAGAAAGCAAAATTCCTAACAGAAAATTAGCATGAATGCTTAGAGTGGATAGACGGAATGCCACAGGAGTTTGGTATGGACAAATTCAACTAAAATCACTATCTCATAGGTGGTACATATGCAGATTATGATTACTGATTGGCCCACATTTGGAAAATAAACCATAGGTATTGGGATGTTATTGCAGAAAGAAGTTCAAACAGCCAAAGCCTCTCCTTTGCAAAACCACATCCCCCTCCCCACCACCTTTCCACAACCATGCACACCTCGCCGCCCCCCACCCCCACAAAGAAAAGAAAGAAAAAGACAAGCCAAGAGAAAAAATCATTTGAAAATGAAAATGATACAAATTAATGTAACCAATGATCAAATCATAAAACATACCAGTAACAATGATAGAGAGACTAGTGCAAGACATTTTAAATAAGAGCACCATTGCAAACATGACATACAGAAAAAGACAGTGCCTCTGTGGAGAACGAGACACAGACTTGTCAAAAACATTTTAAGAAGAAAGAGCACTATCCTATGTATAAAATACAGAAGAGATACTACTACAACACCATTTAGCTTGACTTACAAAAAAGAGAAACCCTTTTCATCACAAGGCTGTAAAATATATAAAACAGATGTAAAGTCCCTAACAATGTAAATCTATAAATACATGCACTTCACCAGAAACATTGTATCAATTATCAATTCCCAAAAGTAGACAGACAGTTATTCCAGGATTAGCAACTTCAGGGTAGGGAATTTGATAATTTACGTCTTCTTCTGGGCGTATCACATAATACATTAAGTCTTTAGATGTCCTAAAGCACAAACACAAAAGGATCAACAATCAAAACAAATGGCATCTCATTTCTATGTAGAAGTAAATACTCCACATGGGGAGCCAGATAGAAAGAAAAGATAGAGATTAGTATAATTTCTATTTACCAACAACTTCCTAGAAAAGAAAATAAAAAGGTTAATTAAGATCTCGGATTTCACGAATTCATAGATCTCAAGGACATAACAATCAATAGGCTGTGCAAACAGCACAATGGGATAAAGGAATTAAGTGCTTACTACAATGCCACAGTCATAATATGATTTCTTCCTACATAATGTGTGAACAGATAGAGTAACAAGTCCATTTACGACATACTGGAATTGCAAGAAACAGATAAAGTAAATTAAGATACAACTCTCAGCAAACAAGACTCGTCCTCACCCGTTGCCTGTAAATTGCTAGTCAAACTACTGGTGGGAGAGAAGTGTGTGAATGATACAGACCAAGACGTACATAACAGCTACAATACCACTATGACCTGATTCTGCATTTAAATCCCAGAACAAGGCCACCTTGCGAACAGAACTACTTCATGCATATCACCAACACAACATTACCATTCAAATGCTATCAGCTTAGAGTAATCATACCCCGAATAATTATCAAGCTTCAAAGGAAAGAGAGTAGCTATGCATTAACAAGAAAACTAGCACCAGTCCACTGCACTGAAACAGGTTTCGATCACACAAGCTTGGCCAACATCATTTTTACGTGTAAGATAAACCAAAATGCACAAACGCAATCCTAAGAACTTTTACCACATTTAATCCCAGTGAGTAAAAGGCCCTAAGCACCAGGCTCGAACACTAGGTTTCCAGAAAACCAAGCATAGTCCATTAGTAAGGTTTTTGAAGCAAAGCAAATAAGAAATTGTACCTGAACTCTGATTAGGTAAGCGAGAATCGCCAATCAGGACAAAAAATTTAGTCCTCCTCAAAACAAACTTTGACCTAGGGTTTTGAAGGTGCCTCAATTCTGAGAAAGAAAAAGTGTCTACAAAATTCTAAGTTTTTAAATATATGCACACCTATGTACGTGAGGAATATATGCATGTATCATTCAATTAGGAACATTTTGAGGAACAAGGTTGATTTGTGTATGTGATCCTGGGTGCAAAATTTTGATAGTTGTTCGTCTTCGTGCTCCTACGTTCCCCACAAGTCTCTCTATCTAAAGAGTATATAGTTTCTCTCTCCAAGGTTGTAATCTATTCGTCCTCTGCGATTAGTGGGCTGGAAATGCAGACGACGTAGGAGAGAGGCCTTTTCTTATTCATTCCATTTAGGCCTTTTTGCCCATCATCTTTCGATTATAACTTTTTTATTTTCTTATTTAATGTGTACGTATATGCAGCATAACATGAGAAGTATAATAACGTGATAACCTAATAACCATAATAACATCAATAAACAATAATAATAATAATACAACATAGAAATAATATAACGTAATAATTATTTTTATTTTTATTTTTATCATGTTATTGTTATTGACTTAATAATGGCATCTCATGCTAGTAGTAGTGGTAGTAGTATAGTAACGACGAAGGAGCCGAGGTTTAGTTTAATGATTTGTTGACCACATATTCTGTTTGCTTACGCATTGAGGCGAGCCTGTTACGGGAATGGAACCTAAGTACACTATGTCAGGGTGGCGGGATATGTATGTTGTTAGGCTGGACTCTGTGCCTAAGAATGTCAAGAAAAACCGTATGCATCGTAAGAGACTAATTGAATGGATATATGCGACCCTCCTAGCAGAATATGCACCTGCTTTGGAGGCTGGGTGAAGTATGCAAACCTTGATGTTCATACGGATTACAGCATTATTATTTTATTATGCTAGTAGCCGGCGTGCTTGTTATATTTAAATGTCTTGCAGGATTTTGAGGTGGGTGAGGTATTCATGGGACATCATTGTGCTTGCGTGTCTTTATCGCAGCTTATGCGATGACACTATTGGCAGTGATACACACGAATTGTCAAGACCGTACATTATTATAGCACTGCCGAGTATATATCGAGACGCAGTTGACACACTTCGTGATCAGTTGACACGCTACCTCATTATGGCACTGCCGAGTATATATCGAGAGACTCAAAGTTGCGACGCACTCGGGTGCCACTCATACTGTGGGAAATGGTTGAAATGCATTCACCGGATAGGGTAATCAGGTAGTCGGGTCTGGCACATGAAGTGACTGCTTCTGTTGATATAGGTATCATGATGCATCAGCGTGAGAATGATTGGAGATTGACTATGTGAGTCAGATACAGTAGTACATAGGTCAATGGGCTAGGCACTATGATAGTATAGTGCAAGGGGAGCGCTACACAGGCCGCATGACGGATGACTCATTGTACATTATGTGGTATAGACCATGCACTCTCATCGCACTTGGTTAGCAACATGCCCAATGCATTGGCGACGCTGAATATTGCGGTTCTTCGGATGATCTATGTCACATGGTAAGTTTGTTATTTTAACATACAAAATAGTATTATTTGAGATATATAGCGTGACCAATTGATGGTGTTAAATTTTGCAAGCGGTGCACCTAGCGCATGGTGCATGCGGTTCGGGTAGTAGATTATACCACCGCTCTATGTTTCGGTGCTGATACCATTCGTTTTGAGGGTTTCAAAAAACTATTATAGAGTCTATTGGTTAATGCAACGACACATCGGACCATAGACAACTATATTTTATAATATGAATTCGCTCAGACTCAACCTCTTAACACAAACACATGTAGGTCCTTCGTATGGGGATTATTTCCACACACCATTTGTACAAGGAAGACATGCGTTTGGCGAAGAGGCTACATCGAAATCTAATAAAAGTTTCATAACATAATTATTAGAATATTTTCTCACACACATGATGAATTATTAATATTTGTTGAAAATTGCAGATTGTATTAGGAGTAGATAGTCTTTTAGAAGCACAAGGCATGAGGTATAGTCACATGGATGATGCAGAGATGTTCATATCACTTAAGTCGATAAGTGTGACACCACCTCATCCTCGAGATGATGAGGCAGACCATCTGATTATCAATCACAATAAATGTTTATTCCTTGATGGCCTAGGCATTGGAGATCGTACAGTATCTGTGGACATATTTACGATAATTACTTTGTTCATATTAATTGTAATAATTTTTATGGTTTTTGCATACTAACGTACCTGAAAAGCATACCTAATTGTTTGCAAAAAATTTTCATTTCGTATCGTATTTATAGTTTCTCTTGTTAAAATTATAATATTTCTTTTTGAAATTTCCCTAGTTTTCTCGTGCAAAAGCAATCAAAATGTGAGATATACATTATACATATAAATTAACAGTACACAAAATAACTTGTTACCGGATACCTTAGTGGAATAAACAGGGTAATATAGACAGACAAAATAACAAGAAAAAAATCTATTTGAAGTGTTGAAGTGTTGGGACTTGGAAGGACCTCCAGTCAATCCACTATAAGACTATACAAGTAAGGAAAAATAACTAATAGATATAGGCCCAAGAGTGCTCTTACATAGGTGATGCACTTTAGGTAGAAGATTTTCTAAGCAAAATAAAAAAGTAAAAAATGAAAAATACAATTAAGCGTGACGTACGAGGAATGCGGGAGTAAGGCAGGTAATGACAAAGATTGGATCGTTTTACGATCTGATATATGTATCTTTATTTTACACTTTGTATAAGAATGTTTTATGCAGCTCGAACCGTGATCTCAATTTTACAAAACAATTATCTTATCAGTTGATTTTAATACCCGAAATCTATCTTCAAAGTAAGATACTTGATAATGTAAGTTAATATAGGCAAATATAAAAACTCGAAATCAAAAGATAGCGCACAGTATTGAAGGGTATATGATGCCATAACATTATGTTTAAATGTACAAGTGACAGAGAAGACATACAACATAAAACACCGAACCACATTTTCTCCCCCCCCCCCCCCCCGGGGTAAAACTCACAAACACATTCAGATTTACTGACAATTACAAACAGCAAAGCAACTGCACCCCTGAAAGCTTTCCTCTATTTCTTCTTCGGATTTGTCCTAGTAATGCCGGCGTTGTTGTTCCCTTCGCTAGACTGTGCTGCTTTTCTTGCTGCTTTTTCTTTAAGAGCTCTCGCGTCCCTGCCCCCAAGAATTACGGTATAAGAAAATCTTAAAAATAAGAGAAACTTCTATTTGAAAAAGAAAAGGAGAGAACCATAAAGAAGACCTTTCTCGTCTTTGTTCAGGAGTCAAGCCGTCATCTTTCGGAGGCTTGCCCTTGTTTCCAGCCCTGGCCTGGGCTCTTTCTCTATCTCTTTCTCTTTGGCTCCCGCATTCGATCTTGTTAAGGTAAAAATCAAGTATGACTTAAAATCAACTACCAAAAAATCAAATTCATCCAATTTTCATCAATTTCCGAACGAACTCCAATGAATTCAGTATATCTTAAATCAGATCGGATCGATCTTCAACCCTAAAAGACTCCTATGCGGATAAATTCACCGGGAATCAAAATAACAGGACAACAAAAACAAAAATAAATAAACAAATAAAGGGAGATCATAGAAAATAAACATATCGGAAGGATATGAGACATTTTCGATCAGACCAAATGGAAAAGAATCGCTTTAGAGAGCGGACCTGATCACAAGAAAAAATTGACGGATTGAATAATTGATGCTTCGTGCTGTAAAATAATGATAACAGGATCTCTCACATAAAGATCGAAACAGCAAGATAAAATCAAGTACCTGATTGGAAATAATGACGATGAGTGGAGGTCATTACCTAACGGTAATGAAATGGCGACCACTTTTTCAACCGGATAACTGCTCAATAACTTCGACGATGGCATGGGTGAGGCTCTCGAAAATCCCTGTGGAGTATTACAATGAGGATGTTCTTCTGCAGATTGGAAATAAGATTGGTAAGGCAGTGAAAGTTGATTTAACTACGATGAAAGTGACTAGAGGGAAGTATGCGCGCGTTTGCGTGGAGGTGGATTTAACGAAACCGTTGACATCCATTGTAAACCTGGACGGTCACGATTATAAAGTTGAATATGAAGGCCTGCATTTCATATGCTTTGAATGTGGCAGATATGGTCACCGGAATTTGGAGTGTGGACGTCAGACGGAGGGACCAGCAGGGAAGAAAGTTGCTGCAGAGGTGGATAACAAAGTGCAGGGGGGCGAGGTTTTTGGCCCTTGGATGGTGGCATCGCAAAATCGTCGCGGGCGAACTATGGCTAAAAGCATGGTGCCCCCTAGTTTTCAACATCAGAGGGACCAGCGAGGAGAAGGCCCCAGTCATGTGGGTTCCAGGATAAATCTGCAAAATGCCTCTTTGGAAATGGGCCAAACTAGAGGCAGCAAGGGAGGAAAGAACCAAACAGGATCTCGTTTTGATGTTATTGCGGTGGATGAGGAGGATAGAAATGATGATGAGGTGTTTGATGTGGAGGATATTCGTACGCAGTTGAACCTTGATCCTGAGATGGGCCAGCAGGTTCAATTTACGGCAACATCAAAAGACTCGATGGTGTCAAGCAAAGCCAAGGGAAAGAAGGGGGTACCGATGAAGACCCATGTGAGGATTAAAGCGCAACCGAAATCTTCACTGCCAGCAAGGACAACACAAATAATGGAAGGCAGAAAGGAGCAGAGGGGAGGCGAGGAATTGTATTGTAGACCATATCTTCATGACCTCACAAATTTGCCTAACATTATCACCCCTGTGCAACCACAACCTAAGCCAACAGACATACCCCTCCAGAATACTCTCACGTCTAAAGGCACTAGGGAGAGTGAGGGCCACAATATCAAGCAAAAGCCTCCTGATACCTGCCATACGAATGAAATGTTCCCAAATGCTCAGGATTTGACACAGCGCCAAGAATTGCGGGAGCCTCATACACACCCTCCCCCGGATATGACTCAAAGTATCGAAGAATGTATGGAAAATTGCGGGGACTCTGAGATCCCCAAACTGCCAACCTGACTATATGAAGATCATTTCGTGGAATTGTCGGGGTGCGTCTTCCCCGAAGTTTTATTTGTGTTTGAAGGAGATACTTCGTAAGTATAAACCGGATGTATTATTCTTGATGGAGCCGCGGGTGCATAGCCGGAAGGGGAAAAGGATTTTGAGAAATTTCAGATTCACTCGTTTTGTTGATGTCGAAGCTACTGGCTTTGCAGGTGGCCTATGGTGTTTTTGGGATGCAGACTCTGTTGACTTAGAGATTTTGAATTATTCAGACCAGCTGATTAATATTGCTGTACTACTACATGGTAAGGTTGATTGGATATTGACGATGTTATATGCATCTCCTAACGATGCAACAAGAAATCGTTTGTGGAGGATTCTAACAAGAATGGGTTCGGTGGTTCATTGTCCATGGAGCATCATTGGAGACTTCAATGAAGTGCTCACACAGGGGGACAAACTAGGGGGCCGGCGTGTTTCCTTACACAATGGATTGCGGCGGGTCTTTGACTGTTGTGATTGGATGGAGATGCCGTTCTCAGGGCCGAAGTATACGTGGACCAATGGATGGAAAGGGAGAGGAAGAATACTAGAACGGATTGACTACAATTTTTGCAACACGAAGTGGAGTCGAAGATTTCCCCATGCATGTCTACAACACTTATCCATGTCGAGTTCTGATCACTACCCTTTGTTTCTTCAACTGGATCCACCAAACAGGGAGCAGCAGCAAGGCAGAACATTTTTATTTCAAGCGTGCTGGCTCGAACACAACAAATTCAAAGAGTTCCTAAAAAATACATGGCAGGAAAGTGATAGGCATTTGCAGGAGACTTTGTCTGATTGTGCGCAGTCTCTCACTTGGTGGAGTAAGGAAGTCTTCGGGTGTATACGACAGAAGATCCGACGATGCCACGCACGACTAGCTGGCATTCATGACACCATGCATAGGCGGCCATCACAATATTTATACGCATTGGAGAAGGACTTGCAACTAGAACTCCAGGATCTCTTGGCTCAGGAAGAGAAATATTGGTACCAAAGATCGAATCTGAATTGGATAAGCCAAGGTGAACGTAATACGCGGTTTTTTCATGCTACAGCAGTGATGCGGAGACGAAAAAAGCATGTCACACGTTTGCAACAAGAGGATGGCGATTGGGTCGATGATTCCGAAGCAATGCAAAATATGGTAACTCAATATTTCAAGGCCTTATACACCCAGGAGGAAAATGATATTCCTGAGAATATACATTTTAATTTCCCTAGCCTATCTCCCGCAGACAAGGAACTACTAAATAGGCAGGTTACAGAGGCGGAAGTGTCCAAAGCAGTATTCGAAATGGGGGCTTATAAGAGTCCTGGGCCAGATGGTTTTTCACCGGTTTTTTTTCAACACAACTGGGATGTTGTCGGCGGAGCTGTGACCAGGTTTGTTTTGGATGTTTTTCGCGACAGGACTTTTCCCATAGAAATGAATTCCTCTTTGATTGTTTTGGTGCCAAAGGTGCAAAATCCTGTGAAGGTGTCACAATTTCGTCCTATATCACTGGCGAATGTGGTCATCAAGATCATATCTAAAATCATAGCCAATCGCCTGAAGTCTGTCATTGCCAAGCTAGTGAGCTGTAATCAGTGTAGTTTTATTCCGGGTAGGCAGGCGAGTGATAATATTATAATAGCACAAGAGGTCCTTCACACGATGCGTAGAAAATCTGGACGACATGGATTGATGGCAGTAAAGCTTGACTTGGAAAAAGCCTATGATCGTGTCCGTTGGAGCTTCCTAAGGCGCGTCCTACGAGAAATTGGTTTCTCTGAGTGTATGGTTGAGCTTATTATGAATATTACTACAATTACACAATTGAGTGTTCTATGGAATGGTGTCTGGTTGGATGGATTTCTGCCACAACGGGGCTTGCGACAAGGTGATCCCCTTGCCCCTTACTTGTTCGTACTATGTATGGATCTTTTAAGCCAGAGGATACAAAGTGCAGTTGACAGCAAGGCTTGGAAACCAATCAAAGTTTCAAGGCAAGGTCCAGGTATTTCCCATTTGATGTTTGCAGATGACATCCTCCTATTTGGCTCAGCCTCTCTCGAGCAGGGACGTATAATGTCAAACATTCTAAGCGGCTTTTGTGAAATCTCTGGACAAAAGGTAAGTGTCGCCAAATCTCACTTATATGTCTCTCCCAATACCCCACATGATGAAGCGCAGATTCTCAGCCAACAATTTGCCATCCCACTTACTCATGATTTGGGAAGATACTTAGGCGTGCCATTGTTGCACGGTCGAGTCAAGCCTGCATTATATAATGACATCGTGGAGAAGGTGAAACGGAAATTAGCAGCATGGAAGGGCCGTCTATTATCCAAGGCTGCACGTAACATTCTTATCCAGTCCGTAACATCCACGGTACCTTTTTATTCCATGCAAACATCGAGACTCCCTAGTACTACTATTGATCTCTTAGAACGCTTGAACAGATCCTTTTTTTGGGGTGAGTTTGGGGATAACCGCAAGCTACATGCCGTATCATGGGCTGCGATCTGCCGGCCTAAGTCCAGTGGAGGGACCGGTATACGGAGGTTGCGCGAAATGAACAATGCTTTGTTGGCCAAATTACTGTGGAGACTCCTTCTGAATGAGGATGTTTTGTGGGTTAGGGTGTTAAGAGCTAAATATGGTAACCCCCTACGAAGAGATCCACCTCGGCAAAATACGACGCATACATGGAGGAGCATCCTATCAGCGATCCCAACTGTCCTAAAGGGCATTTTGAATGATGCAGGAAGTGCGGTTCCCGAGGAGCTGGTGGAGGACAATATGCAATGGAGGGGTAAGCCTAGCAAGTACTTCACAGTTTCTTCAGCATATGATCTGCAGATTGATAGTATGAGTGGCCTGGACAGCTGTCCCTGGCGAAACATCTGGCGCTTGCGAGGTCCACAAAGAGGGAGTTTCATGCTATGGCAAGCCCGCTTGAATAGTCTACCGGTAAATGACATTCTGTACTACCGAAATTTAGCGGTGTCTCCTCTGTGCCCACTGTGTCAAGCATCCCCGGAGACAATCCTGCATGCACTACGAGATTGTCCCCATGCAAAACAATTATGGAGAAGGCTTCTTTCGCCTCCAAACGAGCTCGGTTTTTCTGATGATGAGGGTGGCATATCAGGCTGGATTGATCGTAACCTGTCATGTAAGAGCAGTGTAGAGGGTCAGGCGGAGCAATGACCCTATATTTTTCGAGAAGCAGCTTATCACATTTGGATGGCGCGAAACAAGCGACTATATGATGAGGACTATGAACCACTTAATGTGCACTCTGCGGTTCAGATGATTTTTGAAAGGGCACGAAATATTCGATTGGCTTGGCTAAGGCAATGTACTCAAGTAGATTGACTTTGTGTAATAGATTTAGCATAATGCATATTGCTTGTACATATGACATTTTATGATTAATGAAATGATCCCTTTCCTGGAAAAAAAAAATTTAGAGAAAAGTCCTTAATGGCTAATTAAGAATCATATTATATTAAATGTTTCCTGAGGTCACGAGTTCGAACAACGAAAACAGCATCTTACACAAAATGTTATGATAAAACTACATACATCAGATTACGAAATGATCTGAACATTTTTCAGATTCTGCAAAAACGCAAAAGGCTATAGAATGGAAAAGTGACTTTTAATGCTATTTGTTCTAAATTTTTAGGTTGAAACAAATGGTAAGGGTGAAAAAATTGAGAAGGGTTCCAGAAGACCCGCTCCGCCACTGTAATTTAACGACTTTCTCTCCACTCAATTTTCCCCTCATTTTTTCCTTCTCTCATGCTTTCCAAATTTCCCTTTCCAAACTCACGCACCTCTTGTCCAACTCACTCCACAAACTTCACTCTCCAAATCTTCAATCATTCAATTATTATTCTGTTAAAACAGACCAAAATATTATTCATTATCTAAAACTGCTCAATACAAACACAAAAACTCCACATATCCTCCCCCTCCTTATCTTTTCTTGCTTCAACAATTCATCCACGCCACAAATAATATGAATTACTTTTTTGAGCACCATTATCAGATCCCACAGCAATGGCGGGTCACACACGCGAAGCATCCCATGTCTCCCCTCATGAATTGGTTCATGCCAAGTAGCTTTTCTTTTCTTCTATTATAGTATTATAACTATTAAACATAATGAGGCCTTCTATTCGGCATTTTCTCGAACAGTTTATCTAGAATTGAATTCTGTGGCTTCAATCTCGAGGAATCTGAGCCTCAAGTTTCTTCATTTCCAGAATTTCATTCTTCTTGTTGAAATTCTTTCTTAAGACTACATTCTCATTCGGTATCCTTTCCTCTCACTTTTTTTTTTTTCTTCCTTTTGGATGGAAACCGTTGCGAACGTTAATATTCCAAGAAAGGAATTTGGTTTTGAAAATCACCAAGTTGACTCCCCGAAACTACGTGACGTTCTCCGTGCCAAAGAAGATGATAGCATCTACAATGGCGGTCCGATCGACGTCGCTGATCATACGTTAAACTCGGGTTTAAGCAGCGAGAAAAGAAGTGGAGGCCTTGAGCGCCTCAAATCGAGCCGGACCCTCCGTGACATAATTCGGGAGGATCCAAATACCAGCAGCAAGGAAAACAAGAAGGGCTGGAAGAATTTCAAAGACAAGCTCATACGCCGGCAAGGCTCTGGTTCCAATTGGACTTCCTCCGTTCCTATCCCGGCGTCCGATGTTCCTATCCGTCCACAAAACAGTTTTCGCAACATTACACGCTGGGACTCTACCCGAATCAGTTCACACGGACCTAATGGATCAGATCACCAAGAATCCGACTCAGGTCCTCCAAGAAGTAGGTCTGCAATCTTGCAGAGGAATGCTAGCCAAGCCATTGAGAGACAGAGACCGGGCGTAAGATTTCAGGGATTAGAAGACCAGCCAGAGGAGGACGAGACAATGGATGAAGGGATGCGGCAGAGTGGGGATGAGGAGGCAAAGAGCGGGGAAGGGGAAGAGGGGGGTGGAGCAGAAGGAGAAGAGGGAGGAGGGGAGGCGCCGGTGAGGATGTCACTGATGGCGTTATTGGCGGAGACAGATAAGCAAATGGGAATAGATGGATCCTCATTTGCAATGGAGGAGGAGGATGAGGAAGAGGAGGAAGAGAATGGCGGAGATTACAGCAACTGTTGTGTTTGTATGGTGAGGCATAAAGGGGCTGCGTTTATACCATGTGGTCATACATTTTGTCGTCTGTGTTCAAGAGAGCTTTGGGTTCAAAGAGGGAATTGCCCTCTCTGCAACAATTTCATCTTGGAAATCTTAGACATCTTCTAACCAAACATCATCCCCTTCTTCATGTATGATTGTCCTACCCTATCCTATCTTTAGCATTTACATTTCCTCAGGCTTTTATTTGTTCTTCCCCCAAAATACTATTTAGTTTTGTAGTTTTCAGAAATTTTATCCCTTTGGTGTTGGGATTACTGAAGATTAGACAGATTATTCAAACAGTTCAAGATGGATGAAAAAGCAAATAGGTACTCTGCTACGACTAAGCTAGGCCATATATTCGTATGGAGTACTTCAACGCATTGGGTTACTAGGTACCACGATAAGACGAGCATAACTATATGGTTCATATGGCAACTTGTACTGTCCTAATGATTTGGATGGATTTCTCTGATGCAAGTGACCCAAAAAAATTGTGATAGTCATAAGGTCCGTGCCAACTATAATTCTGCATGTCAAACAGGTGGTCTTTGGCACAGTAAAATGTCACAAAATAAAGGAATAAAGAAATTGTAGACGATCAGGGTCAAGACACAGAATATGAAAGTGCAATCTCATCCAACAAATCAACCAAAAGTGTTACTCTTGTCTCAATAATAGTCACTTTTCACTTTTCAACATATAATTTATACATGCTGAAAAAAAGAAAACAATATTTTTTGTACGGAGGAAGTGTGTTAATAAAAAGGGAATAAACATAACAGTACATGCCCCAAATTCAGAAGCATTCCTCCTTAAAGGGTTCACTAAAACATATCCGGACAGCCGCCCAAGGATCCTTTCCCCATAGACACAAGTATATTATGTTACCAGTTAGATAGCTGAAAGACGATCTCCACTTTGGTGCAACATGGCGTCAATCTCATCACCATCCTCCATTTCAAGCTGGTTGAAGTGAATTCCATACATGCACAAGCGAGCAGTGTTAGGAATGTGGCCGTAGTTAGTAGTAAACATGAAGGATATAAAAACTATGAGCGCATTACCTACCTCATCAGGAGTTTTCTCTCCAACGAAGTCTACAACAACATTTTTGCCATTGCTTTAGAGTCTCTCGCCTATAGTGGGGTAAGGAGGCTTGGATGTATGCAACTTACCCATATGTTGGAAACACACAAAGATTGTTTCAGGATGACACAAAATGAAAATTGCATAATATTCTGTTGATCAATGGCTATTTCACATTACAAAGAACTATGCGGCCATCAAATCATCAAATAACAATGCAACAGAGTTTATGTCCACAGACTGCCTATCACATTAATCAGACATAAGCTTACGTAACTGGGTCCTGCGTTTGATCCTGAAGAACACTACGTTACCATCCTAGCAAGAAGAACAAGGACATCATTTTAATGACACGGATTAACAAGAATCCAGAATTAGCACATGACATGCAATTCAGACTATGAAATGTAAGTGCACAAACTAGATAACGTTAAAAAGGGGAAAGCCTGCACATTTAAGACCAACATTACCACAACAAGGACGTCAAACAGAAATATCTAGGTCAAAATACGCTGGTACACTCCCAGCATTCAAAAGGTTTTATAGTCATCACGGACAAGAAACAACGAATTACAATTACTCATTGAAAACTTAAATCATTAGAGATGGTCTCACTGTCAGAGGGACAGATGCAACACTGAATCTAGATTAAGCTATTTAATCCTTCTTTGTCATCAATTCGACAGTACACTTGCACTAAAAGTCAACAATTTTTTGGTGTTAAGTTCGAAGTAGAACAGAAGTAATACATGAAGGATAAAGAAGAAACCTGGTTGATTGCAATATTAATAACAATCTGATCTCAACATCATCAGTGTTAAAGCCGGAATTACATGAATTGGAGCTTCTTATTTTGGGGGTCATAAATTGGTCAATGCGCATAGAATTGAAAAAGTTAACGATCTTGAGGCGGCATAATCCCCAGGCATATGTAAGCTTCACGATTAATATCACATGCAAAGTGCTATAATCCACTTGCAGCGCACAAGCAGATCAATTCAATAGAAGGCGATTATAAAATACAATGAAGCAACTCAACAACTCAATAGAAGAAATCATCATTTAATTTGGCAGAAGGAACTGAGAATCGGATATAAAATAGAAGCACAATTTATATTGGAACAACTTGTAAAATCAATCCAATGGCCATGAAGAATAAAGACGACTTGAAGTAAAATATGAACCCAAAAAAAGTAAAACACGAACACCTGTCCTTTGACTTTGAGATTGTTGTCAACTTGATATCGACATTGTAACATTAAAGCATAGTATTGCGTCTCATAGGTTCATATGTTAGAATTATATCTTTGAGCAAATGTCAATGCTCACAGAATATAGATGAATATATATTTTTTGAGCAGTAAATTTACTTCTAAGTGTAGTTCAATGAAATGATGGAACAGTTCGGAAGGATGCCATTTAATATTAAAATACGAGCTGATCGGATATATACAATTCGTATGGCTTGCGCTGTATGTATATAGGGCCAATCATAGAAAATAAATTCTCGAACAAGCATAATCACAAACACTTGGCACAAGAATGCAAAGCTTATGCCTTTACGATTAACACCCATAGAAAAAGAGTAACAAGGAAGTGAAAGCATTGAAAAGGCTGACGCTTGGAACCAAGTTTGGAAAGATTGCCGTGGACGATGAGGGGTCAGAGCCGGTGGAGTCGGTGAGCGGAGAAGAAAGATAAGTGACCTCCAGGTAACAGAGGAGTCAATATGATCAACTCTATATCTGTGAAGTGACCGTTTAGCTTAGCGGAAGTGGGATCAAATCCAAAAGCTCTAGCTCTGAAGCCAAGGTCTAACCTCTGGTCTTTCCACGCTGCAAATTGAACTAATTTCGCTAGCGATGGGCAGAAGAGATGTATATTTCTCTTTCCCTCTCCTCCACCCTCCATGCCAGTTTCCCTTTTAACTGCACCACAGCAAACTTTGTAGTTTTTGAGATTACCATTGCTTTTTGTTTAGTGCAATTTACCACAAATATCAACTGAACTGCACTATAATATTATAGGCTAACATTGCTATTTCTCCCTTGCGATGGCAGCTCCTTTGTTGCTTGGGTTTCAGTTTGTTCTCTTTGGGTAGGGCGAGAGGGTCTCCGTCTGCTGGCTGCTTCTATCTGTTTCTGGAAGCATCTGTTAAGCAAGACAACTACTTGAAGAAAACTTGTATTTTTCTTAATAGAATTGTATGGTACAAGGCTCAATATATACACCTACATACCCGGTATACATGGAAAGAAAATATTCATCAATCAATCATAATGTACGGTAACCTAATCACGGCACAATATGGTAAATCTTAAATATGGTATGATACGATTCTTCAACACTCCCCCTCAAGTTGGACGGGGGAATCAAGAACGCCCAACTTGTGCAACACATCTTCAAATGCTCTCCCGGCTATGGCCTTAGTCAAGATATCAGCTAATTGGTCTTCTGATCTTACAAACGGTAGCTCAATAACTCCTTCTTCAATCTTCTCTTTAATGAAATGTCGGTCCACTTCGATATGTTTAGTTCGGTCATGCTGGACAGGATTCTCAGAGATACTAATCGACGCCTTATTGTCGCATAATAATCGAGTCGGGTGAGCCATACTAAAACCAACCTCTCTCATCAACTTTCTTAGCCACAACACTTCCATCACTCCTTTCGCAATTCCCCGAAACTCAGCCTCTGCACTCGAGAGAGATACCACCTTTTGCTTTTTACTCCGCCACGTTACGAGATTACCTCCTACAAGAGCAAAGTATCCTGATGTAGAGCGCCTATCAGTAAGGTTGCCTGCCCAGTCTGCATCAGTATACACCTCAAGCCTCAAATGTCCATGATTCTGGAAGAAAATACCTCGCTCCGGAGTCCCCTTCAAATACCTCACTATCCTCAAAGCAGCGTCCATGTGATGTTCTTGGGGACGATGCATAAACTGACTTACCACACTCACTGCATATGCAATATCTGGCCGAGTATGAGCCAGATAGATCAACTTCCCGACTAACCTCTGATACCTCTCACGATCGACTTCACCTTTTCCTTCCACGAACTGCAACCTGTGATTCATAATCATAGGAGCATCCACAGGTTTACAGTCAACCATCCCAACCTCGGCCAACAAATCAAGGATATACTTCCTCTGCGAAATAAATATACCCTTTTCAGAGCGACTCACCTCAATCCCTAGAAAATACTTTAGAGCACCCAAATCTTTCATTTCAAACTCACAGAACAGCCTCTGTCGAAGACACCCAATCTCCTCAGTATCACTCCCTGTGATAATCATATCATCCACGTAGATAATAAGACACGTAACTAACGTTCCGTTATGCTTAATGAACAGAGTATGATCAGCATTACTCTGTCTATACCCATATTTCTTCATAACACTGGTAAACCTCCCAAACCAGGCACGAGGAGACTGCTTAAGGCCATATAACGAGCGTCTTAGTCTACACACCTCGCCACTCCCAAAGTCTTCTGAAAAACCTGGTGGAGCAACCATATACACTTCTTCTTTTAACTCTCCATGAAGGAAGGCATTCTTAACATCAAACTGATAGAGTGGCCACCCTCTGTTTGCTGCAATAGAAAATAATACTCTGATGGTGTCAAGTTTTGCTACCGGTGAAAAAGTCTCAGAATAATCAATGCCATATGTCCGAGTATACCCTTTTGCTACTAATCGAGCCTTGTACCTCTCAATGCTTCCATCAGCCTTATACTTCACTGTGTACACCCATCTACACCCAACCGCATTCTTCCCAGCTGGAAGGGCACTTTTCTCCCAAGTACCATTCTTAATAAGTGCATCCATCTCTACTTCCATAGCAGCACGCCACTCAGGCATAGTTAGTGCCTCACCAACATTCCGCGGAATACGTTCCGCACAGAGAGTTGCCAGAAAACCCTTCGCAAAATTCACTGGATATTTAGATCCTCGAGAGACTCTCTCTGGGGAGTAACGTGCAGGAGGGACTCCTCTGTTCTGGCGGGGTGGCAGAACTCTAACCTGTACCTCGTTAGAAATATTAGTAACATCCTCAGAAGATTCTGAAATAACAGAAGATACTTGTATTGGAGAATTTATATGGTCACTAGGGGTTGAAATATTATCAGGTAGCAATGGATCAGTAGGGATACAAGGACTTACCTCTTGTAGGTTATTCGCCGAGGGTGAATCAGTGACATGTTCTGATGGGGTGGAAGTATTTCCGCCGGGCAAAGTGCAGTCGGCGTCACCTACTTGCCCTGTTGGAACAGCAGCCTCCAAATGACTCAGGTTATGAAGCCAATCGTAGGTCTCACCAGAGGTCTCCCCCTGAGACCCATAGTGGGTACTGTAGAAGTATTCATGTTCCAAAAAAGTACAGTCCATAGTAATATGAATACGACGAGTACGGGGATTGTAACAACGGTACCCTTTTTGAGAAGTGGCATAGCCAACAAAGACACACTTATCAGCGCATGCATCAAGTTTAGTTCTTTCTGTCTTAGGAATATGAACAAACACAGAACACCCGAAGATTTTAGGTGGTAGAGTAAGCACAGAGGGAATAGAGGTTTGTTTTTCTAATGTAGACAGTGGGGTATGATGATTCAGTATTTTAGTAGGTAACCGGTTAAGTAAGTAAGCCGAAGTAGCAACCGCTTCGGGCCAAAAACTTTTAGGGACACCTGATTCAAGCATCATAGCACGAGTCATTTCGAGAAGGATACGATTCTTGCGTTCCGCTACACCATTTTGTTCGGGTGTGTTGGAACACGAGGTCTGGTGAAGGATCCCATGTTCTCTAAAGAAGTGATGCAGACCACTATAGATAAACTCACCCCCATTATCAGACCGTAGTATTTTGATCTTGGTGTTATACTGAGTGTGGATCATATGATAAAAATCAATGAACTTTGCATATACATCAGATTTGTTCTTAAGAAAATAAACCCAAGTCATACGAGTGAAATCATCTACAAAAAGAACAAAATAGTGAAAACCATGTGGAGTGTTAGACGGAGCAGGGCCCCATACATCAGAATGTATCAGAGAGAACATAGACTCGACACGGGTGTTATTGGGTTTATAGGATGACCGATGTTGTTTGGCACGAATACATGTGTCACAATGTAATTTAATGGTAGAGTTGACTAAAGATGGAAAGAGAAATTTCATATAGCTGAGAGAGGGATGACCTAAGCGTCGGTGCCATAACCAGAGCCTTTGATGGGCCGTCCCGATGGCAAGATTGGACCGGCCCTGTTGCACCACATCCGTAACGTAATACAAGCCACCTCGCTCAGTGCCACGTCCAATGATTACCTTCGAACGAATATCCTGCAGTAGACAAAAGGTAGGATACATGAGGACAACGCAATTCAGATCCCTGGTAATTTGGCTAATTGACAAAAGTTTAGAGGATAGATTAGGGACGTATAGACAATTTTGCAAATTAAGATGAGGTGTAATCTTAATAGTACCACCCCCGGAGACAGGAACAAGTTCTCCGTTGGCGGTCTCAATATGGGTACGTATGGGAGAGCCCCGCTGTATAAAATCACTCGGGTCGTTGGTCATGGTGTCCGTAGCACCAGAATCAAGTACCCATGCGGAAGAGATGGGTGATGAAGATAATAATGCTTTCTTGGTTAATTCTGATGCGGAAGAGATGGGTGATGAAGATAATAATGCTTTCTCGGTTAATTCTGTAATTTGGGTAAGATTAGGGGTCTTTTCGGTATTTTTTGGAAACTTTAAGAGCTGTTCGGTCATTTTAAAAAAAAAGGGGGGGGTGATAGGATGACTTCCTTAAAAAACGGGTATATTCTGTAATTTTAGAAAACTATGAGGATGACACTAATAAATCTGCAGGGGTATTTTTGGGGACAACAGGAATAAATGGGATTGGGTTAACAACCTAACCCTTGTACCTCCCTTATGTGTCACAGAATGTTTCCTGATCTCGAGTCCTGGGCTCTTCAGATCTGGAGTGGAGACTCCCTGCTTTCCGCCACCATTACGTCCAACAAGAAGACTAGCAGGGCATTTATTGCGGCTGTGTTTGTGATGCAAGGTTTTGGAGTTTTAGCTGGAGGGATTTTTGCTACTGTTATTTCTGCAAAATTTGAGGCAAAATAACCTCTGGTGATGGAGTTTGCCGGAGATTCCTATCGCCGGAAACTATGGTATACGCCAAATAATCAGTGGCTTTTCTTGTTTGTTTCAGAAAGCAACTTTTTTTGTAATTTGGATATTAAGGATATTGGCCGAACAATGGCCTACTCATATGGATAAGCGACTAGAAAAGATAGGTACTTTTCTGAGAAAACTCAAAACACTTCAAGGATTTGAGTTGGAGTTGGATCATTCAGGCTCTGATACCATGTTAAGCAAGACAACTACTTGAAGAAAACTTGTATTTTTCTTAATAGAATTGTATGGTACAAGGCTCAATATATACACCTACATACCCGGTATACATGGAAAGAAAATATTCATCAATCAATCATAATGTACGGTAACCTAATCACGGCACGATATGGTAAATCTTAAATATGGTATGATACGATTCTTCAACAGCATCATATACAGAGGTTTACAAATTTTGCCTTTTTGGGTTAAAAGTTAAAAACATGACATGTAGAATTGTGAACGAGTCATATTGGATCGCATTCGGTACAATAGGATTCCAGGAGTTTGTAAATATCTCTTACAGAGCATTGTTGTAGAGAAGTAGTAGGCTGTTTTGGTAACTTCGTTGTAAATTTGCTGAATATTTTGTTGCAATAAAAAGTTACTTTTGCTCAAAAAAAAAAAGGTGTACTTCTGTGTTTGTGGCTTTGCTTCGCGATCTGATGTACGCAATCTTATTTACATTTTGGGCAAAAGACTGTTATCGTACCTCAAACATATGACCTCAACATCACAAAACAACAATAAAAGTTTTTTTTATTAATTCAAATCCGAGATTTGAATTTGATTTGAGTCTATAAATAAGGCACGGTAATCGTATTCAATTGCAAATTCCTACTTATTAGTCAATTGTAGTAATCATTATTCCATTAGCTAATGATTGTATAATTAGAATTTAAGTTTGTCATTTGAACTGAATTAGTGCCAAATGTCATTGTATTCCCAATGAAATTCAGGGTTCAAGTCACTTACATTTGCGTATTTGTATATATAATTTGTAAAAATAAAAGTTTACGAATTTCTTATTGTTGTCAATTATAAAGTTTGCCAATTTTATACTACAATTAGTTCGCAGTTGAGTCATATTCCAATATATATTTATGTAATGCATCATTAAAAACCGTAAAATGTCATCATCTACATCTCGCTTAATATATTACCTTTATTTTATTTTAAAAAAATTTATAGACAGAGTTATTATGACTTATATATGTTGACGGTTATATTAGTTAGGAATAAAAGTGTCAATTAGAAAATGATTAAAACAACAATATATCTCGCAATAAGGTAAATTGAGATGAAAATTGTAAAATAATAAATTTTAGACGAAAAAGTCATCACGGGCCGGATTCTTACAACCGAAGCCCGCAGAATCTACGAATTGGACTTCCTTATGGCAGTTTTTGTGCTCTCCTGTGATTGGCTTCCTCTGCCCGTCCATTCGTATAGAAAATCTTAAGCTAACAGTTTTCATGGTTATGTTTATTTTCCAATTTCTCGGTCCTCTTCATGAATTAAGGACTGTTGCACAGCGTTTCAGACCATAGATTCTTGTTGTTGTCGTTCAAATTCCGCTTAATTTCGATTTGGAGCGGGAAACATTTAGGGTTAGGGTTTGATTCCTAGGAGCAAAGGAAGGAAGTGGAGCGAGTGTCGTTTCGTTTCCACTGATATACCTAACATGTATGCTGATCGGGTCGAGGCTGTAGGGAGGACTTCAATTAAAGATCATCTTAACAGCAACACAACCGTCAGTTCTGCTCGCCTTCAACGAGTCTCTGGAAAGAGGTGCCCTCCGTTATCTGTCTCCTTATTTTTTGTAAGAGGTGAATGGTTGTTGTTGTTGTTGTTGTTATCCTACAGTCTCATACGCCTCTTCCTTAGCTTTGGAGGGAGTTGCAGGAGTGTTATTTATTGCACAATTCTACAGGTATACATAATTCTACAGGTATACATAAATGGAAAAAAATGAGGCGCTGTTTGGAAGTGTTTCCGCAGTTGTGGGTAGTTCTCCTTCCCATGTTGAAAAGGCAAAGTCTTTCTGATAAGAAGATTTTGTGGTCTAAGTTTGGAGTCAGCTAACTTATGTACCTCTCGAGTGAATTACAAAAAAAAATTGTACCTCCCGAGTTACAAGATTTTTCTGGAAATAGTTGATTTGATGATGTAAATTGATTTGGAAGCACGTTAGGAGATACTGCTTGGTGTACATATCTCTCTGCTTGCGAGGTAATGAAGTGATGGAGGAGTGGTGACACTATTGCGATGAAAAATGGTTGCTTAGAGGGTAGGATAATCCTGAGTTGTAAGGTAGCAAGAAATGTTGGTGTCTGGGAACGTCTGTAATCCTCTTTACTGAGTATGCCGCAACACATTTGCGTAATGACTGATCAGACTGATTTAATTGTTCAGAAAAGGAAATGATACCTGCATTATCATGTTTTACATTCGCACCTGTGACTGACAAATATTGTTTCATCTTTCAACACTGGTTCAATGATAAAAGAATCAAATAGGGTGTCCATTTAAAAGAGGGGGTTGCGACTATTATTTTCCTTGGGAAAAGGATAACTTACAGAGAAAAACGTGCCTTTGCCATGAGATTGTTCTTATTATCATACATTGGCATTTAATAGTTACTCTTTATAGTCTTGTTGGGATTTGGATAATAGTTATTTTACTTTCTTTGCGTTCTTCCTTTTTCCTTTACTTTTTCTATGGTTCTGAGATGACTGCTTTAAGTGTTACATGGTTTATGTGACCTTCTTTCAAGGGCAGCTTCTGCATTTTTTTTTCTTTTGTAACTAACATTTTTCTGTTCTCATTTGTTAAATGGAAAAGAAATAATGTTTATCAAGCAGAAATCATGGTATAGTAGCATTTTGCATATCTTTTTGTGTGAAAGTTACGTTCCTGTATTGCTTCTCTCATCATCCCTGCCTGCTTTTCTCCTTAAAAAGCTGTTTTGGATGATCACAACTCTGTTGTGTAGGCGAAGAGATGACGATGATAAATGGGAGCATGATCTTTTTGATGATGAGCAACCACAGGTTTCAAGTATGTTGGATCCAAGTATACGAATATGTGTGTGTTTGCGCTTAAATAACTCTGAAGTACTTCTTACAGTGTTTGATGCCGCTGTCAGCACTATAATTCCTGATTGTTTTTCATGTATAGATCGCAGAATCGGTGTCTCAGATCTTCGGCTGAAACTGCAAAAGAGAAGCAACCAGCAAAGAGCTCAAACTGTCAGAGGCGTGAGGGATCTGCGTGACAAGCTCTCCGGCACAGTATATTCACAGTCGGTGGAGATTGATCCACCAGCTCTTAAGCCAAAGCCCAAACCGAAGCCTGCATCTGAAGTCAGCAAACATGCTAGAAAAAGTGTCGTAGCTGAAGCCTCAGCACCTGAGAAGAAGACAGAAGCTGGCTCAGTTTATAAGAAGAAAATCCAGAAGGCAAGTTCATGATTTTCCTTTAGCTGATAAGTCGAACTTTGTTATTGTCTGTTTAGCAGCTGTAAAGGAGTTTAATTTTGGTTGCACACATACGCTCAGATAGTATCTACTTTGTTTCGTAACTATTCTTCTATGCTATCAATCTTCAATAATTCATGGTCACCTGAAAATGAGCTATTACAGGGTCTCTTCTCTTATGAGGAAAAATATATAGATTCATCTGGCGTAACGTCATCGGTGTCTTTATTTAAGTCTGATATGGCAGCAAGCAAGTTTTTGTTGCATGGAACACTTCATAGAATAACTGTTACTATAGCGACCTGGTTCTGACTAGTGTTTCATAAAGTGGCACTGCTGGCATGTAGTTAGTTGATCAGTTTAATCTCTAAAATTTCGTATAGTGATTTCTTTTTTATGATATTTGGCAATTCCTTCTAATCAATTGTATTGTATATCATCTACACTTAAAGTTGTTCTGTTGTCAGCCCTTAGATCATGTCTCTTGTCATGAAGTCTGTGTTGATCCTGTTCATTAATCCTTTCTTCCCATTCACGCAGAAAGTAGTTTATTTTGCATAATTAGTGATGTATGTTTGTTGCCCAAGAAAGACAGAACCTAGCCTTCCACTTCCTTGTCAGCTCACTTTTCATCTTATGTATCACTCAATACTAATCAAGCTTCTGCCATCTAATATGATTGCACTATGATAAGTACCTGTCGTTTATTAGATCAAATCACAATCCTTATGCAGCGACATTTTTTTGTTTACTTTTACTTGGCTCTTTATCCATTTTATGGTGCCTCGGGAGCAACACTATATTTGCATGAATGCTTTTCCTTTCTTTATTGATTTTTCAGTTTGCCCGTCATAGGAGCCCCTGTATGACATGTGCTTTTAGCAATGCGTTGAAGACTTTTTTCGTGATTCCTCTCAAGTTGGTTTAGTCTCTGTTTCTGATAGAAGAAGGTATTTTTGTTGCTGTTTTTTCTTGCTCTAGGTTCCGTGGCTCTGACTTCGTTGGAACCATTGCGGTTGTTCCACTTATCTGTCCTTCACTATTTCTTGCTGGGGATTTTACTTGAAAGTTTGAATTTCACACCCCTATGACTTTCCCTTGGTGCAGGTTGAATCAGTCGACAGTTTCTTGCAATCACTTGGCCTTGAAAAGTACTCCATTACTTTTCAAGCTGAGGAGGTATGCGTTTTGCATATACTCATTCTTCCCCCACCCTGGCCTCCCTGCCCCCCGGCCCCACACACTAAAGGAAACACAATCTAATAAATAAATAAATAAATACGTAAAACAAACTACAAACTGTAGTATTATAAATTAAATTTGTTTTTGCAGGTAGATATGACTGCTCTCTTGCACATGACTGATGACGATCTGAAGGCAATGGGAGTGCCAATGGTAAGTTGTGACGACTCAGCTTAGCTCAAATGAACTTACCATCTTCATTTCACCCTACATTTCCTCTCTCTCTCTCTCTCTCTCTCTCTCTCTCTCTCTCTCTCTCTCTCTCTCTCTCTAATGAAATTTTGTGGTCTTTAAAATTTACTGTCTAATAATCTGAAAACTTAGTAGTAGCCTGATATGATGTTTTCCGCAAAAGATCAGGCATTGCACTGTTGGTGGTAAGAGGTCTATGTGACTTTACTTTTGTTGCATCACAAAATCATTGTGGTTGATTATCCTTTGAGTAAAGCTTGTAGAAGAATATAGGGATCATGGCAAGAGGCTCTTGTTTGATAGAGCCGGAAATATGTTTAGCTTCATTAGATAGGTGACCATTATGTTCGTTCTCATGTTTGCATGGCGTGTGGCCCATAACATGATAGAGAAGTTGATGATTATGGAGAAGGTGGAGCAAGACACGCTAATACACATTTCTGATGGTAAATCTTTTGGTGAAATCATGATGCGTAATGTGAAAGTAAGTTAAAGGCTCTCTCGTATACATTCCTCAGACATGATGTTGCTTCGGTTTTGGAGCGGATTGTAACTAGAAGTAAATGTTGGTTTTCATCATCTTCAATGATATTATTGGCCTATTTGTTCTGGTGGGATTTGTATTTATACTGCCAAGCTGCTCAGTCCAAGGGCATCTTGCTTTCTCTTATCAGCATTTTGGCAGTTGCAGTAGGTTTTTCCCACCTGTTTCATAAAATTTGACCTTAATAATTCTCTCATCTTAGGGTCCAAGGAAGAAGATACTTCTAGCTTTGGAGGCCTAAGTTTAACTTCAGCACTCAAGGTGTAATGGTTGGCTTGCTTGGATTTTGCTGTTCAGTTCACTATTCCAACATGTATGCAGAGCTTTGGCTTGGCCTGGTAGCCCGCATGTAATATTTTAGTTCAAATCAACCTTCTGATTTGCTAGGAATTGATGAATGAAGGTATCTGGATAAAACACAGCTTGTGATTTATGAGACTGTTTTACTTTTCACCTTGACAATTCCCTGAAGGTTTTGAATTGTGTGGTGATCTTGAATTCTTGATAATAATAGTTCTTCACCACTTAGTCACTGACCACACACATCTACTGAAATCTTCACTGCACCGCATTGAGCCCTTATCCTTAGGTATGGTAGTTACAGGTTGCTTTATGGGAATAAGTCTTCTGAGTTTATAGTGGCAAAAACCTGAAGTTTAGGGGAAGGACATTTGAAGGAAGAGCTGCTTTATAAATGCATCAAACAGTGAACTTTCTTTATTTCAGTGAGTGATTTTGTTACATATTCTTTATAATTTTCTCGTTATCGTGGGTCTTCAAGTTCATTGCCTGCTTTACTGATCGTATATCCACCAAGTTCGTTGGGTGATCTAATAATCAAACTTAGGTGGCGTTTGGTTCGCACTTACGTATTGGAATTAGAATCGGAATGTGTATGACATGATATGAGTTTGGAGTATACGGGTATAGGCGTAAAAATGATAGTTTGATATTGAAGTGAGAATGTTTTTGATAGACATTGATGGTGGTTGGAACGTATCGGAATTAAAATGAGTATCGAATGTGCGCGGCCCGAAAAATTTGACCAGCCGAAATAATGACCGACGGCGGCTGGCGGTGTTGACCGGTCATACCCCCATTCTCTATATTGATAGACAGAGGGTTAGTATATCAAAAAAACGATATTCATTACCAAATACTTGTATATCAAAACGAAACTTATACCCTTCATTTCCCCAAAAAAACAACTTTTATGGGTTTGGATTCATTCAAACACATACCCTTAATCGAACACCCTTAATCAAACACCCCTTAGGGCAAGTCTGATGAGACCCAACCTGGGGGATAGATGTTAAGACTGCTTTTGGCATGATTAGTGTCTGAGACCTGGGATAATATAATCACATAAGCAATTAATCAAGTACAAAGTCATGATTAGCCATCAATTTGTACAATATGTAGCATGTGTATAATGAAATACAAGTGATAGCACAGGCATACGAATTAGACTGGAAATCATGTCTTGAAGGGGGGAAAATATATATATATATATATATATATATATATATATATATATATATATATATATATATATATATATATGTCTAAAGCAATGAAAATAACAAATTGTATCCAGCGTTAAGGAACAAGAGAATTTGGCAAGTTTCGAGCAAAACATAAATCAAAATTAATTGGAGTTCGTGATAATCTCCATTTGTGGTGGCCATATACCAGGATGTTTTCCAGAGTTCTATTTTCGTTCTAATTTGTTGTGAAATGAGAAAAAACTAATATATATATGGCCTCTAGTCAACGTTGTAGGCATTTGAAAAATAAAATACCAAGTATGGGAGATAATACTGAATTTTTTTTCTCAAAAATGTATGACAGACCAAAAGCACTCGTATGGATAGAACATACATGAAGTAGTTGGTTTTTTCTCGATTTTTTTTTTCTGTAGAAAACCTGTGAAGTTTTTGAGCCACAAAAAGGATTAATGAAGTGAAATGTGTGTGGTAGACAGTTCATGTTTCCTCCTTCCTAAATATAACAAAGTCGTAATTTGACTGAAGAAAAATTTAATAAAGGCAAATTATTTTGGATATTATTACTATTCTGAGTTAGTTAGTTGGTTAATTGATGGAAAATAAAAAAAATGTATAAGTCTTGATTGAAATAGTATTTGATGAAGCCGGAGCTTCACCAAGGGTCAAAGATGACATCAAATGAACGTCATCAGTTAACTTGAAGAGTAGTTAACTGATTTCTAGATTGCAGCTGGAATAGCTTCCTGAAAGTCCTACACAAGGAAGCAAGATCAGATGTCCTGGGGGGATGACCCCGGGGAAAACCCTCCGACGCTCAAGTCAGTTTGGGTCATTTCTCACTGAGAATATAGTTTAGTGTATGGAGTTTGAAAATTCTCACAGTTATTGGCTGAGGAGAAAATTCAGTGTATTAGCTCCAATCAATATGAAGAATGGTTTTTGGATCCCCTTTCTGGTCTGCCTTGACTTGTTTTTATTGGTTTTTTCCCGCCCTTGGCTTGTGATAACGGATAAGATGTTTGCTTGGGGCAGAAGACCTATAATGCAGTAGGTCTGCTGATGTGACCGGTAGGCCGGCTGATGTGACTAGTAGGTCGGCTGAAGTGACTTTGGCGTGTACAGGCTGAATAGCCAGATGTGCACTCTTTCTTTGAACCGCACTTCTGCCTGATGGTTCTACGATGTGATGATGTGCTTGACTCCTTCGCGGAAGTGCAAAACCAGGCTTTGCCGAAGTGCAATATTGAATCTGGCCGAAGTGATCTGGAGCATAACACTCAGGCTGAAGCTGATGTTGAAGTTTTGAAGTTAGGTGCCGAAGTGCAATCCTTGGCCTATTCTTCGATAGTAAAAAAGGATGTCATAGGGCACAGCCGAAGTGCAATCACGGTTGAACAACAATACTTGGGTGCTGATCTGCAGGAGTTATACCAATGACTGTTGTTGACTAACAGACGATTAATTCTGGTTTATCAGTATTAAACTTTGATTACTAATCTATTTCTGAATATATTTTTATTTTTAAAAAATAGAAAATATTTTTTTCAAAAAAAAATCAATATAGAATTTAAGACGATACTCTGAGACGAAGTAATATATATTAGACGTTAACTTTTCCTTCTCTTTTTTACTTAGTTATTAATATTAAAATTCTCCCTCTGGAATTATTTAAAACGCTAAAGAAGTCAAACAACCCAGAAACAAACTTTCACTTCGATCAGTCTTTCTTCACAATCGTCATTAGTGGTTTTGCATGCTGAACGACAGCCGTCTTAGCTCAGCTGGTAGAGCGCATGGCTTTTAACCATGTGGTCGTGGGTTCGATTCCCACAGACGGCGATAGTTATTATGACGATCATAATTCTCTTTTTGTCATTCTCCAGTTCCCTAAATTATGTAAGAGCGTCGGAGCCTCAGCTTCCATGTTTGATTCCTGAAGAAGTTTTTATGTCATTGGTCTTGAATGTCCTCCCCGAAATCGCTCAGAATTTTGCTTCTAAAAGGTGGCCAAAGAGCATCTATTGCAAAAATTCATGGATTGATGGTATCATCTGGGCTAATTAGCAGCGGAACTTCCATTGCCCAACTAGTATCTTCCTACGCCCGAGAAGGTGATGTCGGGTGTGCCCGCAGGGTGTTTGAGACTTCTCCTAAAAGAGGTACAGACGCTTGGAATGCAATAATGGTTTCATATTCACGTAAAAATTGCCCTTATGAAGTTAGACACCTGTATGAACAGATGCATTTAGAAGGAGTTAAGCCCGATAGCTCAACCTTCACCGTGGCAATCAAAGCTTGCACCAGGTTGCTGGACTTCGAAATGGGGGAGAAAATTTGGAGACGAGCAGAAGATTCTGGTTATAGAAATGATGTTTTTGTTGGATCATCCGTTTTGAATTTGTATTTTAATTGTGGGAGGATAGATGAGGCAGTTGCCTTGTTCCAGAAGATGCCAAGAAAGGATGTCGTTTGCTGGACCGCGATGATCACAGGCTTTGGGCAAATTGGAAGAGTAAGAGAAGCAATTGATACGTACCGGAAGCTTCAAGATGTGGGCTTGGTGAGAGATAAGGTCGTGATGTTATCTCTGATTCAGGCGCTTGCTAGTGTAGGGGATGTGGATATGGGGCGATCAGTGCATGGGTATATGATTAAGAACGATCTCCTTATGGATGTTGTAGTACAGACTAGCCTTGTGGATATGTATGCCAAGATGGGAGAGCTGAATCTTGCTTCGCTCCTGTTTAGGGGAATACGTAATAAGAATGTTGTCTCATGGAGTGCTTTGATTTCTGGGTATGCTCAAAATGGTGTTGTTGCAGATGCACTTGAATTGCTGAGAGAGATGCAGAGCAGTGGGTATGAACCTGACTCAGTCGCACTTGTCAGTGCCCTTCTAGCATGCTCACAAATTGGATTCTCAAAATTTGGCAAGTCCATACATGCATACATATTAAGAAGGCTTGAACTGAATCAAGTTTTGTGTACTGCTTTGGTTGACATGTATGCAAAATGTGGGTCAATTTCTCCTGCCCGTGCTTTATATGACAGGATGAGTAATCGGGATTTGATAAGTTGTAATGCTATGATTGCTAGCTATGGGACCCATGGACTTGGTAAAGAAGCCCTTGAGGTCTTCATCCGCATGACTGAGTCAAACTTGACACCTGATCATGCAACTTTTGCTAGTCTTCTATCAGCCTTAAGTCATTCAGGATTAGTTGAGGAAGGTCGATATTGGTTTGATGCTATGGTTAGAGACTATAAGGTTCAGCCCAGTGAAAAGCACTATGCTTGTTTGGTTGATCTTTTGGCTAGAGCTGGACAAGTGGTGGAGGCCGAGGAGCTGATAAATTCCATGACATGTGAGCCAGGGCTTGCTGTCTGGGTTGCCCTTCTATCAGGCTGCCACAAACATAAGAAATTTGTGGTTGGGGAATTGGCTGCCAAGAAGGTTCTTGAGCTCAACCCAAAATGCTTAGGAATATACACTCAAGTGTCAAATTTTTTTGCCGCAGGAAGGAAGTGGAATGAGGTTGCTGAAATAAGGAAGATTATGAAGATGAGGGGAACAGAAAAAGTACCAGGCCACAGTGTTGTTGAGGTGAAAGGCAAATTGCATGCTTTTGTTACAGAAGATAGGAGTCACCCTGAATATTTACAGATTATAAAACTCCTGGAGAAACTAGAAGTGCACATGACAATCTTAGGCTATACACCAAAAACGGAGTTCGTTCTGCACAATATTGAAGAGGAGGTGAAAGTAAGGATGTTGCGCAATCATAGCGAGAGACTTGCTATTGCATTTGCCCTCCTGAATACAGGACCTGGAACAAGATTGCTGATCACAAAGAACCTCAGAGTCTGTGGAGACTGCCATGAAGCAACTAAATTCATCTCTACAATAACAAAGCGAGAGATCGTTGTCAGGGATGTGAAGCGCTTTCATCACTTCAAGGATGGACTTTGCTCATGTGGTGACTACTGGTAAAGTCATGATGTGAATTTGGTCATCTTTTCCAATGACAAGAAGTCAAATGTTAATGGCCAGAGGAGTTGCAAGTCTTATCAGAGCCCAGAGCACATCCTTTACGGAGTATCAATGGTTAAACGTTTGATAAGTGCCTCCTGCTTTGAACTGGTGTTCTGCAGCTGTAAGAGATGGAACAAGTGTATGTTCGTGAACCACACCAATGCACAGGCCTTATTCCCACTTGCTAGATTCGGCTATATAGATCTTTTATCTCCACTATGCAGGGAATATCATACAATTTTTTCCTAGAATGTGACTCCTCTCTCAACTGGAAGAACTTGAGATCTCCATCATCTCGTGCTGGATGATTGGATTCACTGGATAAGAAATGAGTTCCCATCCGTCAATCTCTGTACTCCAACTTCCATCGCTACTGATTTTCATCCCCTGCTGACAAGCTTTGTGTAATCCAGAAACACCTAATTTGATCAATGTTGCCAAATGTGCTTTCGATAGCTGATATGTATGCTACAGAGAAGAAACGCAAAAGGTTCTTGTTACGCGGTTAATGGTTGGAGCAACATCTCGAGGAGAATCATATCATTGAAGTCCTGCCGCTAACCAGTGGCTGTAAAACAGAGCAAATTTTCAAATCATGGCCACGTAAAAGCCTTTAACCCTTGGTGGAATCTACTGAAGGCTTTTCATGCGCAGTTACACTCATCCCAAGGCTTTAAATAGAGACCATTTATGGAAGTTTATATCTGAACACCGGTGCTAAGGTTTTGTTGCACGTATATGTGTATGTATAGTTCATACGGTTAAGCGACAGCCCATCTGCATGTGCGGGGACTATGTAATAGCCACGACACTGTAGACAATCTGACTTCCATTTTCCCTAAGATTCACAATTGTTCCTTAACAACTAATAGAAGGATAATGCAGCATATATGCTTGAGGTTGCAAGGAAACTTTTTGTTCCTTCACTGCATGGCATTTTACATCTCCAGACTCCAGTTGATCTTCTATATACATATGTGACGGACTTCCAAAGAAAACATTCTTTTCCTTGGAATTTCGTGTATCCATGCGTTATTCTACTGTTGACCAGCTGCGTAGAGAAGACTCACCAGAGCTGTAGGCATGAGTTACTTTTTGTTCAAGGCCAAGCCCTTTTGTTTCGCAGGCAAATCTTGTGGATGTATAAGAAAATAGACCCAGTGATGAGGAATGCAAATTCATGGTTTATCAAATTTTGTATCGACAATATTTTCAGAAAGTAAAATCTTGATTCCATGTAATGGACATGTCAATCAGGAAAGCAGAGACAAACATCAGATTCTGGTTCAAGAAACAATATTGAGCTTCTAAAATGCCCAAAGATCAGCGGACTAAAAAGGGTAAGAAAGTTTTAGGACCAAAAATATATCCAATCACCCTCAAAATTTCCTAACCTGTAGACAGTAACTTCATTCAAATTGGATACTTTCACAACATGTAGAAATGAGCAAATTCAGACAAGAGGGATAGGCCACTTTGTCAACTACGGTAACCATGAGTTTGGTTCTGAAGATTTTGATTGTCCTCCAAAAGACGGTCGTACTCCAGAAGCAAATCAGCAGCTTGTTTTTGAAGCGCAGCAACATGACCTTCGGCAGTTTCAACCTGCTTGTCTCTTTCTGCCAGATCCATCTTAAGCTTGTTTAACTTATCAGTTAACATGGAGTTTTCTTGCTTCAGTTGTTTTATCTCGTCATTGGCCTTCTCCGCCTTTTCTTTAAACTGCATCTTCTGCGTCTCAATCCTTTCCACTTCCTTTTTTGACTCGCCACTTGTACTTCTATATGCAATCAGCTTTCGGAGGTAATGGTGCATCCGATCAATTAAAAATCCAAGGAAAAGGCAGAATCCTGCATGTCCAAATTCGTGCTTACCAGAAACAAGAGGAGAAAGGCCTATATGCATAAGGCTTAAATCAAAATGTTTAAGCTTTAAGGCGAAAGGGTTACACATGACAATTTGAGTATCCAGATTGTACTTAATTTATGAAATTTACAAAGATAACCAGCAGCTTTTTGGAGCTTCACTTTCGAAGTCGACATTCACAAGACACAGTGGCATATAATAATATAATTCCTAAAGAGAACTCCATCGCAAGCAATAGAAAACCTTAAAGAAAGAGATTCCATTTCCCATCAATGAAACTGCTGACAGCAGGTTCAATGACTCTCAACCAAAATAAAAAAGCCGTCTAATTGAACATCAGGCCATGATGCACATAGCTCTATTCAGTAGCATAATAGATATCATTCCTTGTTGGTCAAAACAAGTGTTTTCTGTTGACAGTGTTTGAGCCAACCTAACACGATGCCGTCCAGATTTTTGTTTATACGACAAAATCAAAGAAGATCGAAACGAGGGAAATTACAATTTTCAAATTACAAGTTGCAGAAACAAAAATCCTTATAAGTACTTTCCAGGTATCATGTGTTTTCAGATGTCAGCCATGACCAATAGAATAAGATCTGCAAATGGCACCAACTCAAACAACCCCTAAAGCGTTAAGGAATAGCTTTCACAAGAAAATGGATTGATACGCAAGGTAGCTGATGTCAAACCGATGTCAAACCACTGACCAATCAAAATTATGTTTAGAAAGCGTAAAAAAAATCTTCCCTGAGGCCTAAACATCAAGAAAATATCTAAATCTTGGTAGCTGACTTTCCAAGAGCAGAGAAGAACCAGAGACAGGGCAACCCCAAGATGATGAGATGCCCAAATATCAAATGGTTGTCAGGAAAAATAACATGAATGGATACCATAGTGTTTCTAGAGGAAATGGATGTCACAGTGTAAACCACAACAATAAAATGCAAAAAAAAAAAAAAAAAAACAAAATGAGGCAGAACAGATGATAGCAACCTTGACAAATTGCGCCGAACCATAAGAAACAGCTTCCACACTGCAAAGTTTTTTTTTTCTTTTTTTATTTATAATAATTATACATGCTGCAAAGTTCAAACAATTATAAACTTATTTTTAGCTCTGATTTAAACTGTTATATCAAGTATTAGCAAAATTGCTTCAGAGTCATGATGTTGTTCCTAACTTAAAAAGCATCAAACCAACCAAACAACTAAAAAAGGCAACATCTAGGTATCATAACCTTACGTAATACTCTGTAATTTTGTTAACCATATGCACCCTACATATACTTCAGGCCCACAATCTGACTAATGCAAAAATCTAATTCTGTTGCATGGTCATTTTTCAAACAATTGGAGAAGCAAACTGCACAACCACACGCATCTACAATTAGATGTTCCCCTTAAGAGTGTAAACATAATAGAAGACAATTATCCATTGGTTATTATTATAATTTTGTTTATTTTTCTTTTTTTTTTTGGTATGTGCTAATTGCTTGATATTTGCTTAAAAATTCACTCCATCAGACTAAAGAAAAGCTATCTCTAATGGAGTCTCAGAAATATAAAATACAAAGCGTGCGGTTGAAAAAATTTAGCAAAGTATCCATTGTGAAATTCACTGATAAAACAATAACAAATTTATGATGACGTGCACTTAATAAGTACCAAGTTTTCACATCCATTCAGACTACCTAGAAGTATTCATGCCTCAGAATAAATAACCTCCAAGGACCATTGGGGAGGGCATGGTTTGAGGGGCAGCACAATGGGAATAAGGTTTCTATATAGCCAACTCAACCTAGTTGGAATAACATTTGAGCAGTTTTTGCAGTTGCTTAATAAATAGGAAAAGTAACATCAGCTTGATGCTAGTAGTATCACGCTGTGCGGTTCAATATACAGGCCAATGGGTAAAGTGATATATTACATAAACAAGCAGTTGATCTTGGAGAGTAATGTGTTGCAGAAAGGAGACCAGAAAGCATATAATGAAAACAACTCAAAATGAACAGAAAATTCAAGGGAATCCAATGTGACAGTCGATGAATGCCGCCTACTCGACTGCATACTGCTAAGCAGATCAAATTCACTTTCAAAAGCCTGAAAATTGAATCTTTTTCCTCCCTATAAACTAAAAACAACCCTCCATGATACAAAATAGCTATCACAAACAAGGAAAAGGAAGAGACTTTAATAACAGTATTTCAACATAAGCTTATCCACAAAAGAACCATCCTTTTCACATGCCCGAAGCTATATACTAGGCTACCACATAAGAAGCAGATTAAGCTTAAAGAACGCAGTCATAAAATAATAAAAATATACGAACTAGACATATATAGAGAAAAGTGTGACATGTGCATACCCATGAGTGAAGCCTCCAGCAAGTTGGTTCTCCAGAGCACCTGATCCATTGGTGACATAGTGCCTAGTTTTGCTCCCTTGTTCTGAATCTTGATAATGCTAATGAAGTTGGAAAAGAGGATAGCAGCAAAAGTACCAGCAATAGTCAAAACAGTACCCTTTCTCATTTTCACCTGATCTACACCCTTCATTACCAGCTCTCTAAAGGGCCCAATTTTCACCACCAATAGAAATGCCACCAGTCCCTCAGCAAACAGTACAAGGAACAACAATTGAATCATCCTTCCCAAGAAATTAGTATCTATCCGACTAAATTTACAGGGTTTCAAATTTCTGCTTAAGGAAACTTGAGATCATCAAATAGAGCTTTAACCCTGTGTCTTAAACCAACTATTACCAGTAATATATGTAATTCTAAGGGGCACAAGCCATCAGCTTTAACAACAAAGACAGCAGAACAAGCGCCCCTATCAGAACGTTATCTTTGCAAAATTAGACCGGGAGTTTGGAAGGACAAATCTCTGCTAAAATCCTGTGTAATAAACTTCTACACCTAATCAGACATCATAAACCCTTTTGGGACTTGGTGTTTGAATTGAGGAATGGAGGAAACAAAGTACAAGCACCTCATTAAGCTGAGCCCTTTCGCACAAGGTGAGGGTTGAAGGCCGCGATCTGCGTAATTAACTGTCAGTAATAAATATAGTTGCTATATAACACTCTATTTAAAACATTACCTTTTAATATATCTTAGACAAGTTAAAAAAAGGAATCTACACATTTTATATTCTTTTTAGTAGTTCACCTAAAATATCTTTCACAATAGCATGCTAAATGAATTGTTTCAAAGCATTAATCTCTTATTCCAAAAAAAAAAAAAAAAGCATTAATCTCACGCACGCACAAATATAGACATTCTATTGTGCTTTTTTCTTTTAGCATGCCAATCGTTCAAAAAACATCATGTATAATTTCCCCCCATTCTGTACGTATTTCATAACGGGTAGAAAAGAACACATTATATTTCGTTAGAAAATTGAGTGTTAGAAATAGAAATGTTTTTATGGCATTTGTTATTTAAATTATAATTCATATGTCTTTCGCTGTAGTTTATATATATTACAAGGCTGAACGTCTTTTGGGAATCAAACCATTGAAACGTTATGTGTCATATCTCCAATACTGAATAGGGATATTGACAATATATATACACACACACTCTCACAAATATAGATGCACGTTACATTCATTTCCTTGGATAATCTTATCAAACAATTATGAATACACCCAAAATTTTCATGGTTGAAATCGAGGAGATGAAATTCAAATTAAAAAGTTAGTACTACTCTTAACTGTTGGTTAATGTATGACTTGCTATGGTCATTAAGGGAAGCAAAATTTTCATTCGCGGTTGTTTCGTAGCTTTGATTTTAACACAAACACGTTTTGTATTTTTCTAGTGCTAAGTTGTATTTCTTGTTTTAAAACTGAACATATTTCTTAAAAAAGGGAAGAACCAATAGAAATTAGATGTGGTTTAGTTTCCATTTGAATATCAGAATCAGAATGTGAATAAGTATGACTGTATATGAGTTTAGACATAAAAGTCATGGTGGTTTAGTATTGAAGTAAGAATGAGTATGATTGAGTGTTTGGAACGTATCGGAATCAAAATGAGTATCGAAGTTTGGCGGCGGAAAAATTTGACCGGTCAAAAAAGTGACCGTCGACGGCGTTGATCGTTTCGAAACCCATATCTCTATTTTTCCATATTGATAGACAGGGGAGGTAGTATATCAAAAAAACGATATCTATTACCAAATACTCAGGTATCAATCCGCAATCCATACTCTTAATTTTAACAAACAAACAACGTTTATAGGTTTAACCCTTAAGGTAGAAACCTCAACCAAACATCCCTTTAGAAAGGTCAAAGATGCACAGAAAAAAGAGGAAAACACATGGTCTCGATGGCAATTTCGTCTCTACGAGTTCTGTCCGAGGTCCTACTTCTTAACCGCCAAAATTTTGCGGGATCCCAAAATTTCAAAAAAATTCAGCTTCAAATTGGAACACAAATTTCAAACCTTCTTCACATCCTTTCTAACCCAAGATTCTCTTATCACTGCGACCTCAAATTTCAAAATTCTTCCTCCTTTCTTCGGCACATCCCGACTGATTTCCCGTAGAACCCTAATTTCGGCACATGATTCTCCAGTTTCTTCTCCAATATTCACGCATAGCGAGGCCAAATTATCCACACTTCACTCCGGGAATTCACAGGAGATAGATGCTTCTGGTTGGAAGGGCCCATTTGAGATTTTGGTTTGTTGATGATGTAAAGCTGATTTCTAGTGCGTACATAACTTATCGGAGATCGGCGGCGCTCAAGCGAACTCTAGAGCTGCTCCAAATATCTTCAAGTTCCACAAAGAATAGATCTTTATCGAAATTATTCGAACTCCTGCTGGAATAGAATGGTAAGGGAGCAGAGTATAGAGTCCTTCTATGGTCGATTACGCAAATCAGCTTTAGCTTCTTCTGCTTCCACTCCTTTACTGATTTTCCCCTCCTCGTCCGATGTGGATTCCCTTTGTGCATTGAAGATAATAGGTCATGTACTGGAATCAGATTCAGTTAGGTATGCTTGTTACCCTGTCTCTAGCTTCAATGAAATTCACAAGTATGCAGGGCCTGGTTTGTGTGGATCTTCAGGTGAGCCTATTACAATTTTGTTAATAAATTGGGGTTGTCATAGAGATCTTCGGAGGGTGTTAGAAATTGGTCCTTCTGCTTGTGTTTTTGTAGTGGATAGTCATAGACCAATTCATCTACATAATTTGAGTGAACATAATGATCAGGTGGTGGTGCTTTACACCATGGATGATGAGCACCAAGCAGATTTAGCTTATGACTTTGATGTTTCAGCTTTGGCTAGTGCAAGTGACTTGAATGGTGATGATGAGATCGGTGGGGATTCTGATAGTGAAAATGAGAATGATAGTGAGAGTGAGGAAGATGGGCACGGGACTCAAGGGGCTCAAAAGAGGAGGAGGGTCTCCGAAGATGGTGGAAGTGATACAGTCAGGGTATTTAAGAAATTGAGAAGAGAGTATTATTTAATGGGCACCTTCCATGGCAAGCCTTCTGGGTGCTTGATGTATGAATTGTCTCATTTTCTTAGGAAAAACACGAACGAATTACTGTGGCTTGCGTGTGTGGCTCTAACAGATCAATTTGTTCATGAAAGATTAACTGATGAAAGATATCATGCTTGTGTAATGGAACTTGAACAGCACATTAATAGCTCAGGCAATTTAGAGAGTGTAGGTACAGTTACTCTTAAGGATGGAACCAAGGTTACTGCTCCTGACGCTTCACGGATTGCATATGAGGATGAGCCCAGGCTTATGTTGTTGCAAGAGTGGAACTTGTTTGATTCGATGCTATGTTCCTCCTATGTTGCAACAAAGTTAAAGACTTGGAGTGACAACGGCATAAAGAAGATGCAGCTTCTTTTAGCTCGAATGGGGTTTGCACGGGAAGAGTGCAAACAGAAGTTTCAGTACATGAATGTTGAGATCAAACAGAAAATGAAGGACATGTTCGAGCAATATCTTCCAGAATTCGGGCTCTCAGATTTTTATTATAGAGGATTCCTACTCATGCATGGTTACTGTTCCAAGGTTTCTGCAGCTGATGTGGTCTATGGAGTGACTGCCCTTTTAGAGTCATCCTTAGAGTCGGATGGCTCCTCTGCTTCCAAACAGTTTGGTGTTGCTTATGACGCATTGTCATTGAGCAAGCTTGAGAAGCTGGAAATTGGTATGAGGCAGGCTATTAAGGTGCAAAGGGCAATACTCAGACAAGGAAGCTCGGCAATAACTAAGAAAGGATCTATAAGAAGTGGCAGCAAGTTCCGCTGGGTGAAGCTTGAAGATTCTGCAGATACGAAGGTCTTGTGTTACCCTTTAGCCTTGACAAAGTTCGGTTGTTTTCTTATGGACGCTCTACGAGAGAAGGGAGCAAGAATGAAGCCTTTGATATGTGTTTGTTATGCAAAAGAGCGCGGCAAAGTGTTGATTGTCGGGGTTTGTGGTAAGCCCCGTCTTGGTGCAGTTCAAGGAAATGCATTTGGGATTGCATTCAGGAGTGCAGCTGAAGAAACAGGAAATGAGTACTTCCATGAGCTGTTTGAATCATCATGGATAGTTCTTGATGCAGCTGCTGTCAATGCATTTATGATTAGGCTGACAGAGAGGCTACTCTGATGGGCTGTCTGACAATTTCCCTCTGTAACATTGTCTGTAAGCATTTTCTTCATAGAAGCATGTTATCCACTTGGGAGTAACTCTTTCTAACATGTTTGAATAGTGAGTTAACAGCGTAGATCTGCATAATTTGCAGCAGTTGTTTGTTTTCATGTTCAGGTGTTATGATTTAATCATGTCCTTGGTGTTTACTTCGATACACGAAAGAAGTTGAATGATCTTTTCTATCTCTTTTCTGTTGTAATCAATTGTTGGAAAATCTGTGAAATACATCTCCCCCCAGAATACAGTAATGAACTTCTGTTTAAACAGGGCAGTCATAAGATACCAGCAATCTTGTGTCTTGTAATGATGATGAATATCCAAGGTAATGGCTCTATGTGATGATCAGATTTCATCAGGCAGATGTGGTTTTAGGACAGTTCCTACTGAACAAGTCATTATTATGAAATTATAATGCATCCTTACCAAGAAAAGATATTTTGCCGTTAATGTGGTTGATGATTCTACTTCCTTACAAATCAGACATCTTGAGGCTGTGTGAAACCCTTTGGACTAAATTTCAGCAAGGACTAGAGACTTTAGGTAACTTCTTCCCTTTCGCCTCCACCCCCCTCTCCCCCTTGGCACAGCTATATTATTTTTTGACAGGACAATCAAATACGCTTTATTTGTTATGTATTTTCAAGACTGAAATCTGCATCTTGGAATGTCTGGATTCTGACATTGGTGGTTATGAACTAGAAAAGATGTTGGCTTTCGTGATTACTAGATTAGCTCATAATTCACCAGGAAAGATGCTTGTGTTTCTCCATGTGCTAGAGACAGGTCTTGTCTGACTATATTAGACTGATGGTTGAGATGTGGAAGTATTAACGTTCAATTCCTTATTTTTTGTAGGCTGGTAATTTTCATGTCTTGGAATGGAAGGAAAATTACTTTCTTGTTTCATTTAAGGGATCATAATCCTCCATGCGCAAGCCATCTTTTCAGCTTCATTGACTACCCATAATCCACCATGTTATACTTAACCTTCAAGATTTGCACAGTTTTGGCGTCTTTTAATTTCTCTGCTGTGTCACAAGGTTCCTTGGACTATAGAATCAGCAAACATTGGTTACTAATATTTGTGCACTTGGTGATAAGGATCTTTTAACAGGAAAAACTAAGAGAGATCTGTCTGAAATACAAAATATTGCAATGTTCTTTAGTTTTCTCAAATGTTTTTCCTTAACAAACGTCTTTCTTGTCGGGGGATGAAGAGTAAGGACATATCTTAGTTATAAACTTCCCCACTCAAAACTGTAAAATTTACTAGGCAGAACAAAGTCAAACTTGCCAAGTGCCAAAAAGCTTTCAATTGGTGAAAGTAGTTTACAATTGTTTCTTTTAGATTAATGCATGACAAACGATTTGAAGAAAAGCAAATAGAAGAGAAAGAAAGTGGAAGAGCAATGTGAGAGTACCTTTAGTCGCTTCACGAAGAGCCTTGGTTACCCGGAGAGGAGTCTTGCGAATACCTTCCCGGTTGATATCTTCTCCCAGACCTTCCAAGAGCACCCTCACAGCAGCCTTAATGGCAATAGTTTCGGCTTCTTTCTCAACACCCAGCTCGAGGGCGGGTCTTGAAGCTGATGTTATGTGATCTTGAGTTGCGGATTCGAACCGCGGAAACAGCATCTTGCAGGTAAAGATGCATATATCAGATCGCAAAGCCATCTGATTCTTCTTCAGAACCTACGCAAACGCGAGAGCACAGTACACCAGAAACGTCTTTTTTCTCAACAGCCAGCTCGGTATTTCACTGGATTTTTACATCATTAACCATCTGCAGGTTGCAAAAGAAGAACGCAAAGCCCAGATCGAATCAAATAAGAGAATTGATTATGCACATAAAAAACGAGGATTAATGGTTGTGAAGACGTCTTAAGTCAAAATAACTCGGGAGAAAGAAAAGAAATGATTGAAGAAAAATAGCTGAGAGGAGCGAAAGATGAAAGGGCATAAGATGAGAAAAACGATTTAAACCGTTAACCGATGCCTGTGTTTATAGAATGGCCTTTGCGACCTGTCGGTAACCCAAGAAAGAAAGGTTGCAACGTTAGGCAACCGACCGGCTGCCAATTACCCCACCACCACGGATACGGCAGCCGCCGGGAGGTGCTTCCGCAGAGCCACCATTTCCACCACCACCATCATCACTTTCACGTGTCCCCTCATTGCCCTACGCACAGCCATTTGCTATACATGAATAATCACTCACCTAACCGCCCTCTTTTCATCACGCATCCCCAGACCCTTTCTTCTTCAAACATTCCCGGCCTGCCGCTTTCTCTACCCGCCGAAAGCGCCTCCGAACTGTGAGTTTTCTCCCCCTTCACATCGAGCATTTCTTTATTAGTTAATCTTGGTGATTTTTTTTGGGGTGTATTGATGTTGATATTACGTTGTACTGATGATTTTACTGTACATTTTTTTTTTGATGATTTTACTGGACTTGGCTTAAATAAATTCAACCTCGTTAACCTGCATCTCCATCCTGTGCGCTTTAGATTCGCCATTCTTTTGTTGCAGTTCGTGAATTGATTCGAAATTATGCTATAAGTTCATTGATTCCAACTAATTTCATCTTATTTCTAAATGAAATATCACTGGCATTGATGCATTGATGGTTATACAAATAGGATAAAGTACTCTGATCATAGGGCTATAAAAGATAAATACAGGTAGAAAAAGAACCGTAAGAAATCTACAGCTGGGAAGAGGATTAGGACACAGATTAAGCTGACAAAAAAGGTTTGGATCTCTATGATGTTTATAAAGCTCGTAGCCAACTGAAAAATGTCAGCTAGCTAGGCTGCGTGCGACGACTTTCTCTGGAAAATGCAACTCCATTTGAGAAGGAAATTAGCTTGTAGATTTGTGTCCGCCTTTACACGAAAGGGAAGTCTGTACACCGCCGGAATCCGTCGCTGGTGGATTAGGCATAAATACAAAAGGAAACTCAGGTGAAAGAGGTGAGCCCTCTGAAGGCTCTTCCGGTGGGGAAAAGAAAAATGGCATCGCCGGAGTTTCAGGAGTGGCGGCCAAATAAAGAAGTCAAATGGTGACGTTGAAGATTGATTATCTGATGGATTGTTCGGTGGAAAGAAAAAGAAGGTCGTCTCCGGCGGTGTTGGGATTATACGGTTGTAGCAGGGTTGTGTCAGAAACAGTCTCAGGCTACAACTCGTTTTTTAATAGATGACCATCTATAAAGCAAGATGTACACTGCCGACACCGGAATCGCAGCCTCATTTTTAGCTTCATATTTGCCTTTGCAGGATCCTATCCGCTCTCTACAGGCCAGTTGTGCTCATGATCTCGCATAGTTTTTTCAAAAGCGTTTAAGTTTTACGGGTTTGTTTTTGTTGTGATTATGTGTCTATCTAGGTCTCGAGGTCTCGATAGAACCGAACTCTATATCTTATAGAATGGAGTTATTATTTGACTATCTATTACCCTTCTCAAACTCTAGCGATATAGAGTTGATGTAAAACATGTATAAATCGTTTTATTATGTAAGAGAGATAAACGATAACTATTTTATACAAAATATTTATAAGTTAAGATGAGTATTTTCTTTAGTAACAAAATTTTCAATGTGGACACCAAATGAGTAGTGTTGTTTATGCAACAAATAGAAAATCACTGATAAGTCATATACAAATATCTAGTGCATTAACAGAACATGATTATCTGTTTATTTTATCTTTATTTGTTGTAAGAAGATTGACAAATGAGTTACTTTTGAAAAAAAGGAATAAATGTATACTGACTTATCTCCATTGGCATTGGTGCGTGCATTCAAAGAATTTAACTTATATTAATTAGGCAATCACTGGTCGAATATCCTAAACTTGTCCTATTACATTGGATATTGTAGATCTCGCTTGTCGTAATTCTTTGAGTAATATTCACAATTAAATCAATATGCACATAAAATAATATATATAAATATATAACCGCAATTTCAGATTAGATAATGTGAAAATTATGACATGATATATATATATATAAATGAATATAATTAATAAATATTAACAAAAATTAATCATTTTGGATCAAAATAGTTAACATCAAAGCTATTATCATTCATATAATAACATCGCTGAGCCCAATTAATGGGTATTCTACTGATGTATAAATTAGAAGTTTTCAACCTAATTAAGATAGGAATGATGATTCAATTTGTAGTAGATATCTTATGGGCATTTTATAGTAACCACCTTATCTAGAAGACCGATAAATTTTCTCATTTACATCATTTACGCTAACTCTATGGAAATAGGGTTGAGACAGTAAATAATTCGGGGATCATGGATTTGACATTTGATTCTAAAAAAGGGGAAAAAAGAAAAAGACAGTTACCCTGTTTTTGGTGAAGACACATCATATGCATAGTTGTATGCCTCTAATTGGTCATGGCCTTCCCTCTCGCCAAAAACAAAATTAAAAAAGAAAAAACACAAATAGATACAAAAGAAGGCCGCCTTGCATGATCGCTGAATGCATCTTCTGCGTTTAGTCTAAAACCCAAACTCCCAACGCCGTTTCCTCTACCTAAGGTTATTTCCATAGAGTAATCAAGGAATTTTTCTCCGGTGATATCTAGGGGCAGCGATGGGCAGGCGCAGGACTTCTCCGGTGAACACTCTGTTTGCATGGATAAGGAAACAATCGATCAAGGTCAAGGCTTTTTTAGCATTTACTACTGCCATGGCCACTCTTGTGGCCCTCAAGTTTTTTGTCCGAGATCACAATCATTTCTTCGTCGCCGGCGAGGCTATTCACTTTTTTGGAATCTTGGTCTTGATTTACAAGCTCATCACCCAGAAAACTTGCTCTGGTAATTCACTTCCTTGTGAAATCCCACTTGAGGTTTTGATTTTTTAAATGATCAGATTATGTTTTTTTTTTGGTTTTGATTTGGAATTTGATTTAATTTTACTCAATGGATATGTGGTCCAATTTTTCCCCTGGCTGCCGAGTTTCTCACTCTGTTTTCTGTTTATCTGAATTTGCTCGTCAAGGCCGAGTCTTTTTTTCCAAAGAAAGGATCAAGATCGCGTCTTTTGTATTATCGATTTTCCGATTGAAGCTCATGACTCTGCTTCTTATCCCTTTCTGGATTTTCTTTTTTTTTTTGGGTGGGGGTGGGGGTGGTGTGTTAGTTTAGAGTCTAGAGCAGTGTTGCATATCTTTTCTATCCTCTCTTTATGGAGGGCCAGTTTTTGAACCGGTCTCACAAATTCCAATTAGGGCCTTTGACCTTGTTTTACTAACTCCACTTATGTTTGACTTGTTGACCCAGTCATGGAAGACAGGTAGCTCTGGTCTAAGGATTGATGGATTAATTTTCAAATATTATAGACATTCTCTCATTAACATCTATCATATGCAACAACATTACTCCATTGACTTAGAAGCTCCTGTCTATAGCGGGGTATGTAAAGGTCGGATGTACGTAATCATACCCATGTATCATATAACTAATGGTAATTGAAGGCTGCCATGGGAAAAGACCGTTTGTAAGGTTGCAACCCGAATAGTATATGGCAATGCAATTGCAAGTTTGTCTCTCAAAAACCATATTACTTTAGATCCTTTTACTCATTTTTAGTGATAAATGTAGAGAACTCTAGTAAGGTAACAGTAGCCATGCTGTTTAAACGAATAACAGAAGTTCAATAAAAATTAGTATGAATTACACGGTCAAGATTTTATGTTGCCTATGCTAGTTTTGCCAGCATTGTGTCATAGAATCTACTCCATACATATGCTGTCTGATAAAATTTCTTTCTTTTTTTAGGACTTTCCTTGAAGACACAGATTCTAACAGCTGCATTCCTGGGTGTTAGAGTATGTCTTAGTTTTTCAATGGAAGGTGACATCCACACCGTGCTTGACCTTTTGACACTTGCCGCAACTTTGTGGGTGATCTACATGATTTCATATAAATTGAAGTCAACTTACATTGCAGAGCTGGATAGTATGCCCCTCGTCGTCCTGGTAAACAACTTCTGCTTCAGTGGAATTTTTTCTCTAGGTTAATTAGAGCAGCATTTTGCCTCGCTGCACAGAAGTTATCACAAGTAAATGGAAGTGTATAGATCTCAGATTGTATAATGTCTTTGGCTTTGAATAGATCAGTTAGGTACATTAGGTACATTTTGAATAATTGTGAGTTTTGATTGAAGTTGTCCATCATGAGTTACACAACATCAGAGCCAATTAAGGAAAAGCCAGTCAGATAAATTGGGTGAAGCTACCTCGACCAAAATTTATCAGCATTATCTGATTTGAGGTTCATTTAGGATAATGGTTCCAATTTTGGAACTTACACTGTAGTACATCTCCAGTACTTCATTAACACCAGACAACTAACTTAGTGAACAATCCAAAGCAAGTGTCACCAGATAGATTGACATAATTCAACCTCCCACTTGAACTCTGTTTAGTGTTTAGCATGATAAAGGGCTGTCTGTCATCTAGTTTAGCTGTTAGATTGTAATGTACATCACACATATTGATCATGGAAGAAAGAACTCTGGGCTTTGTTCGTTTATAGTCTAAACTATCCTGTCTTTTCTATGATCCATTTCTGATATTTTTGGATGTTGGAGACCAATAAGGTCTGTCCTGCACTTACCTGGCAACATGGTCCCCTCTGCTCTCAGATCGATGGTTTTAATTCCTTAATATGAGATTTGCCCGTATTCAAGCAGTGTCAGAGATTAACAGTATCTAATTAGTTTCTTCACCTGATTACTCAAGGCACCAGGAATTTGTGTGTGGTTTTGAAGCAATCCTCTTCCTAACCGTTGCACTAGTTTTTTTCCTTTTATTATTTTATACGTGTTACGACTGCATACAGCTAGATTAATCCCGTCATGTAACACTGATTTAATGTGGTTTGCAGATGGTACCTTGTGCCGTTTTAGCTATTTTTATTCATCCATATACAACTCATAATCGTATCACCAGGATCATGTGGGCTTTTTGTGTTTACTCAGAAGCCATTTCAGTGTGGCCTCAGCTTCGACTGATGCAGAAAGCTAAGGTTATACTTGTGTATATTGCATTCCAGTTAATGCAATCCTTCTACTTGTTTCTCTTTTACTTCTTCCTTTTTCCATGCGTGGTTCATCTCATTCTTTCTGGAATTTTTTAGGTGATAGAACCCTTTACAGCCCATTATGTTTTTGCTCTGGGCATGGCAAGATTCCTGGCTTGTGCTCATTGGATCATTCAGGTTAGCTTGACGTATGATTTGGGGTTTCTTTGGCATGTAACTTGACATGATTTCCTTGTATGGCGTTGCAAGTGGTCACTCATCCTTTGGAGTTAGCCACTGTCACATCTTTACGAGTTTTTTGTTTGTAACATAAGATGCATTGAATTTCTTCCATGATAGTCTTTAGCGGCAAATTTTCCTCAATCAATCAATCATTCCCAGTATATCCCAACGGTAGCAAAAGCTATCGTTAGGGTGTGGGGAGGCTCTATCCCAAAGAATAGAGAGTTTGCTTCCAGTGAGACCCCCAACTTTATATGCAAATTTTCGTTAATCTAGAAGTAAATATTTAGCACGCCTTCTCTGTGATCTGATTGCAGGTCTATGATACTGCTGGAAGGTATTTATATTTAGTTGGAAGTGGATACATTTGGCTGCCTATGGTTCTGCTCTCAGAGATTGTCCAAACATTCATATTAGCTGATTTCTGTTACTATTACATCAAAAGGTTTGGTCTCTCACTGTTCTTTATGCGGCACACTTCTCAGTTTACTGAGGTTTGACTAATTTTTCTTCTCTAATTTCAACTTGCAGTGTTATGAGTGGCCGAGTCCTATCCAGCATGCCTCTGCCTGTGTGAAAACTGAATGGATTACTTGCAAGCCGTGGCAATGCACTGTTGTTGTGGCTTTGTGCCTGTTGTTTCTTAAATTATACAAGTGACTAAATTACAGAACCTCTTTTTTTACCTGCAACATGTTACCTTATTAGTCGAAGACCTATCTTGTCTCTCTTACATACCTTACAGTAGTTTGTTTTTGTGTTAGTAAAGAGGTTGAAGTACAATGACATTCTTTTTCCTTAAGGTTATCAATTATACTATGCTTTTCTGTATTCTATTTTTAGTTTTCATTTCTAATGAAGTCAAGAACACACTTTTATTGACTTTAGAATATGATGGAATAAAGCAAAATGACTCACTAAACTGATTGTGCTTTTTATATTGTGAAGTAGCAGTTGATCGACAGACGCATTTTTATTAAGAGTTATCGGAAAAACATGTGTGTTTCTAACACGTGTGTATAGTTGCGTACATCTAACCCCTTCATACCATGTCATAGACGGGAGACCCTAAGACAATGGGGTAATGTTGTTGCTGCTGTTTTGTGTATTCTGTTTTTGAACCAGTGTCATTAGGGTTTGGATCACCTCACCTCAAAATCTATCACACCTCTCCCCACTACAAGCATCAGGGGAAGGTGATAAGGCTAAATGCAGGTGACCGTCATCTAGCCTCACACCCTTCCATGCTGCCACGTGTCGTGCGGTGGAGAAGGGGGTGAAAGATTTTGGGTGAGAGGATCTCATCCCGTGTCATTGGTACTACACCATGTTGTGCTAGTAGAAGTCGAGGAGTAGTGGTGCGAGTTGCATTTTGCATAAGAAGTTTGTGTGAAGGATGTATTGAAAAGAAGAATTTATCCAATTTTAACAACTTACTGTGTTGTTGGAATACAATATTTGTCCTATTCAAAGAGAATGAAATATTTGTCTTCACAATGCTTTGAACGTTGAGCTTTTTTCGATATTCCACTCTTTGCAGCCTCTTTGGATTTGTTTTCAAGTTTTACTTGAAACACAAGAAACAGTTATTTGACAGCTGCCTGATTTATGTACATGTGGCATAATCTATATATGTATGTGTGGCATAGGTTATTTTAACATGGCCTCTTTTTGCTAATCTTCCTTTAAGCATAGAAAGTAGTTTAACCCCCAAAAACCAAAAACAACAAAAGCATAGGAAATACCAATTAAATTCGTACTGAAGAACAAAAAATCCACTTGGAGTTGTGGTTCCAACCGTTTGGTTTAAATGATTACCAAGTTCTCGTTCTCCATTTTAACAATCTCAATTTAGCATTATACTTGTTGCATCAAATTAGTTCGCTTCCTCTATGGAAAATGAGTCTTTCGCCTATTTAATACCTGCCGACACACACACACGTACATGTGTGTGTCAACAAATTTTTTTCGGTTCAGCCATGTCGACTTTTACTGAGGCAACCGTTCATTCTCTTAATGGCCCTTCCCTCTTCCACTCCATTTTTTTTTTTTGGGTGTTTTAGGAGGGGCAGGGAGTAAAATGAACGCTGGGTTTAAATGGGGAGGGAACGGAATAAGATTCAGAGAACAACTGCACATAATCATACCAAGAAGTAGAAGTTCAGAGAGGGTTCAGCTAGGGAGGAAACCACACGCCCTGAAGTTCCAACACAAAGTAGAAGTGTCACCCCTTGGGGATACTTAACCGTTCTAACACGAAACAACTTACTCTATATATGTCACAAATATGTGGACCAAAAATTGAGTATAATATCCGAGAGAACATTTCTGACAGCTCCAGAGAAACTGTCAGCCAAATCATACCTGCTTCATCCTCACAATATCAAAAAGAATACATAAATGTAAAAGAACGCTACAAAATAACGCCAATTGAATACCTCAACTAAATTCCTCAAGGGTAACGCAACGTGACATAACTAATGAAGAACAGCCAAAGAGAGGATAACACACTTGAAGTGGGCAAACCAAATACATTATCCTCCAGACGGTATCAGTCGTTTCCATAAGGTAAAGATCCACCAAACAGGAAAATTCCAAAGAGCAACTACAACTCATGCAAAATAAGGCTTCATTAGACTTAATTAGAAAAGCCAACACTACATCAAGTAGTTTTACACAGAGGCATCTCTGTCTTAGCTCCCAAGAAAAGCTAAGACTACAAAGCGACTACACATTAAGTTTTACACAGATGCATCTCTGAAAGAGATACCAGTCGACACCCTCCATGAGCTGGCTTCAAGTATTTTATTCTGTCATAACAGGTTTGTTCTCATTTGCCTTAAACCTCTGTTCCTTTGGCCTCTGCTCTTCAGTTTTCCTACACAAGTTTATCCAAGCACAGTATTCAAAATTCAAACCAATATGTGTCACTCAAAACTGTAGCATAAAACATTTAAATCCACCAAGTTCAAGAAACTAGGGGAAACAGCCAAATCCACCAAGTTAAAAAAACTAGAGGAATTCCATATATCATGCAGACTCGAAAATGAGAAGCAGCTTATACTAGTTTCCAGGTGTGTGGTTAAGTGTATAATCTTTCATTTACTAGGGCAGGTTAAAGGACCGGACTGGGGGGTAGGGGTGGTGAGAGGAGGAAATAAGAACAGAGTATATGAAGCATCCTGATAAGCATAGTGAATTTCCTCTGTATCAAATTGCTGCTACATAACAAAATTATCAAAACATTGAGACGCCATGAACAAAAACAATACACCCAAAAAAAACCACTAAAAGAATGGAAGTACGACACTTCTTTATGCATCTGTAGGCAGATGTACTATGATATCAAAACTTACACATACTAAAACCCCCCAGATTGATGAGAATAACAAATGTAAATTGTAAAAATATATGACCACAAGAACATATAAAAATATCACAGAGACAAAGAGGAATGAAACTAAAGTAATTAATAGGGAGTTATTGTCAACCCCTCGTCAGTAAGAATATACCTCCTAGCACACAGGACCAATTGGCCAGCATAAACACAACGCCCGCAAAAAAGAAACAATCGAGGTAATCATGAGCTGCGTTTTTGTTCTACTTTTTGACATCAATCGTCAACTAGTTATCAGTGCTACAACTACCTCCAACTTAAATACCAAGATCCACAAACGTCACACCTGGCACTTATTGGATAAGAAGAATTCTATAGGCATTAATGAATTTCATTTTCTGGGTATTGTTTGCATCAAACAAAACAGAGACGATAGGCCAAATCCACTTTATCCGTAGTAAGATTTTGAAAAAGTTCAATGATATTACAGACCAATAAAGCCCTGTAGTTTCAGCCATCAGCCATCAGACATCAAGAAAGCAACATAATTTCCTCAATAATCAACTTCCGAAACACTATCAATTGGCTAAGAATACCTAAAAATACAGATAAATTCTAACAAAGCTTTTATTGATCACACTAATCAATTCAAAACATGCAAACTATGGAATTTAAAGGCAATAAAAATAAAGCGAGCGGAAGAATTAAGAGATCCATAGCAGTTAGCCTCTTCCCTAATCCAAAAACAAAAACATTAGCATATAACACATGTAAATTACCTCTTATCGGAGGAGCCGCCCTTATGGCTGAGGAATGACCTGAAAAGAGGGGAATTGACGTCGTAAATCATTTTTCTGGCGGTGGAAGTTGACAAACGAAACCCTAGCTTGCTCACTTTTCGCCGGGACCCCCGATGGAAAAACGAACAGGTGTATGTGGGGGCTCGGTTATTTAAGGTAAGGTGCGAGAAATACCCGATTAGTGGGCCCTAGATTAAGTCCAATCCAATCAACTTTAGACACTTGGTCTACCATTCAGACCCAACCAAGTTTGTACAACAAATAGTCTCCAAGACTCCAACTAGCCATGACTTCTTCTACAAACATTAATTCAGGCTTTATATCAAATTGTTGGATCATTGTTACACTTACATCAATAACATTACTACATTACCTTAAAGACTCTTGTCTATGACAAAATACAAGAGGGTCGAATGTACGAAACCATACACATGTATTAGAAATACATGTCACAAGTCATAATCATATGTTCAATGTTTATTGTAAATCATATTCATTTATATCTGATGTGAGTGACAGCAAACCATTTGGTCTGTTAGCTCGATAGTTGATTTTGCTAAATAAATATGAATTACAACACATTGAACAATATATTGATATGCATTACAAATTCAAAACATATAAATATTATGTGTGACGGTCATTATCCGTCAGATATTAGGTGTGATTTACTCATTTTTACAAAACTGGCATGATTTAATGAAAATAATATTAAATACATAAAAAAGTTTTTTTTAATGATGTTCTGCCAATAAGATGTATATTAATTCCTAACGAACAACTAACCATTTGTGTTGTTGATCCGTATTTAGCAGTATTACGAAGGTTGACGTGACACAAATAATCAAAGGAAAACTGTAGAAAAAGAAAAACAAATAAGAAATAGGGTGACGATACATTATCTTTATGTGTCAAACCCGTCTATCCAATCTCTTTATTCATAGAAAATCTTTTCACCGTCTTCATCTTTCATTATTTTTAACTAACCGTATATCTGTTGGAGGTATTGAAATGAGTTGGGAAGAGTTTGGGCAAATGGGTTTGTCAAAAGTTGACAACCATCATACTTTGAGCTTAATTATAATTAGTGTTTGTTAATTAAAAACGAAAACTAATAATTTCTAAATTATCTACGTAACAAGTAGATGACTTTAGGCTTTTGAATCACTCGATTCCGATACCGGGTGAATGAGAAATTAATGCTCAAAGTTGGAGTAAAATTGGAAGGAAATTGAGAAAAGTGTTGATGTGGCCTCCCTTAAGTGGAATACCACATTGGCTATTTGAGATGAAAGGGCCACCATATATAGTTCAAGTTGGAGCTTTCTAAAATGTGCCTTTGGGCATGAGAAGTTTTTGACGGAGTCAGGACGCAGCTCAGGCAAGGTTCACCACACACGCGCGTCGCTGCCGTCTGGCCGGCTCGGCTCGGGGTCGTGGGTGATTCTTATCTTTTTTGAGAAATTTTCTTTTACTTTTTTCCAGAAAAATAAATCAAGTGATCCAACGGTGAAATATTTCTGCATGATCTAACGGCTGTGGATCGTAGTCTACACGGATCATGATCTAACGGCTGAGATCGTATCTGGCAGCAGTTTTTCATCCGACGGTCTATGTTTAAAACTGCTGCGGTTTACGATCTAACGGCTGTGGATGAAAACCGTCTGATCCGACGGCTGCGGTTTAATCTCGAGATTAACCGCCTAATCCTTCCCGCCTATAAATAAAACGGCTCCTTCTTCCCAGACCTCTGCGCTTTCACTGCTTTTCTCTACTTCAATTTTTCGATTTTTGCATACTACTGCACTGTTTCGATTTTTTGCATACTACTACACTGTTGTTACGTTTCCAGTTCGAGAAATCAAAGCATCCCACAGGTTCGCCGAGTTCTTTACGTTGCTGTGCCGTTTCGTATGAATTGTCGCCGTTGTATCCTGGGAGACGTTTGCTGTTTCTGGTTGGGCACTTCGTACCGGAGCAAATCGTCCTAAGGACAGAGTCCTTAGACTCGCCTCGGTTCTGATTGTATTTCGTCAATTTACACAAACGCACACTGTACACTTGTTCTGATTACAGTTTCTAACAATATCTTCGTATGAGTTATTTTTTTTTACAAGATCTTACAATTTTTATTAAACACGTATCGGTGGATCATTTTTACCGCTTTTCTAATGGGAGGATCGGACTCCCCTTTATTTGTTCTTTTCTCAATTTCTGTCGATTTTTGCAGCTGCGGCTGACAACTAACTCGACAGATGCTGGCTTCAAGCTTTTGGTAGTAACTCATTTATATATTTATGAGAAAGCTTAATATATGAACGCTGCATTAATTTATAATATCATACATTTTGAAATAAACTAAATTAACATGACATTTCATCTTGATATTTCATAGAAGCTTGTTGAGCTCAGTCCACAGTAAACGAGATAGTTGTATAATCATGAAGTTAGAAGGGAGTTAAATTGTTTCGGTTAGGCAACTGTTATGTTTATATAGTTTCAACTATGCATTTATATATATATATACACACACACATGTGTGTACATATACATATACATATATATACACACACACACGCACGCAGAATTTGGATAGGAAGTCTTCTTTGGTTCCGGAAAGAACATAGAAAAGAAAAGTCCTCGTTGGGATAGTCAAATAAGCTACACATAATGACACGTCATAATTTCCATATGTTTCCAGAAAACAAAAGGAAAGCGAGAGGGGGAGGGGTATCAAGTCAACCAGAAAAAAATACAGCAAGTAGTATAGTTTCTATATTATTAACTGAATATCCTATGCCCCACAAATTTAATTATCTCCACGCATTGGAATCTTTTGTGGTGTTCAAACAAGAGGAAGAATTAGAAGAGAGAAAAAATTGATGCAAAGGCCAATCCAAGCCTTACAATTCCATTTTTTTTATGTTCTATTCTGTTATTTTTTTTGTATCCTACGCAAACAGATAAATCTAATGGATCATGAACGTATTTTATGTTCCATTTTGTTGTTGACGTCTCCAATTTAGCATCCTGGATCGAAACGCCCATAGTATGCAAGATACACTTCAGGGGTTTAAATAGATAACAATGGTGGCTAGAACATATTTAGCTTAAGATTCATCCTTAAATGATTATACAAGAAAGATAAGTACAGTCAAACTCAAACTCTTTCTTATAGCTTATTGGCCCCAATTCACAAAAGATTTTTCCTCTGTACAAAATGATTGGATCGCTCTCTCTATCTATATATTCCAATTTCTCCCCTTTTCCCCCTTCTCATACATGGTTAATGCCACGTGCTAGAAATAGACTATTGCTAACAATACATGATACTTTGATAATTTATTATAGCATATTTATAAGATTAATCATCACACCTGCAAAAATTTAAACGCAAAACCTTTAGATGTTCAATGTGTTTCCGGGACATGACCCAATAGTTACGGTGCCAGAGTCTTGAGAGAGTGGCGAGTTTCGATTTTTATTCTAAATAAGATTTTCGACTATATTTCCAAGTAAGCGCATGGTATTGGAACTACACTGATTGTAGTGGACTCCTTGTGTGGCTTTCTGAGCAGTCCAAACTCTGTCATACCAGATCTTGGACACATAATTTTCATCTCTATCACGTCATGAGACATGGTGATAGGGGTCCGGTTGAGGTTTTCGATCGTAAATTTTTTTTATATTGATGAATCAAATAAAATGTAAAGCAATTTTCTCATAAAATATATAGCAATTTGCGCATCGTAGTACAACGTGTCTGATGACCTTTTCCATAGGAACTATACACGAAAATAGAACGTCGTTGTCAAAGTTTCCACTAATGTGTAAGAATTTTTTTCATTAATTTTCTAAAATTTAAGGTTCACAATTTTTCCCTTTCCCAGCTCTGTCAATGGTCAAAATATGTTCGTTGCTTCATAACTTTCCTAAATTCGTAATTTTAATGATTCAGAACTGGCATAATACGTCTGTGTATATGTTTGATTGTGTGTGTATATATGTATATATAATTTCTATGTTCTAAAAGTATCGTTATATTTTGATTTAAGCATAATTTAAAGAATTCAAAATCTTTTGGTTACAATTGTTACTCTACATTTAATTTGTTACTTACGGTAAAACAAAAAAATTATGTAATTGTTATTTGAGAATTGAGACAATATGTATGAGACACACCAAAACAAAAAAAAAATTATGTAAGTGTTATTTGAGAATTGCGACAATATGTCTGAGACAAACCAAAATAGGGAGGATGATAATATTTTTTGAATGGAGGTGTGTGTATTTAACCTTAAAATTTAGGCCATTATAATTTAAGGGTAGTGACAAAGGCAGAGCAATTCTCCTCCAAGCAAAGCAGATATCTCTTAAAATCTAACTAAAAGGACACATTTACCCTTAAGATAAATATTATCTTCTTTTATTTTTTCCCAGTCTTTTTTTTGGAAAATATTTCAAAACATAGTTTTAATAAAGAAAAGTATAAATATGTTATGAATTGGAAAAAAAAAAAATTAAAGAATCAAAACGCAACTACTAAAACTGTCCATGTTTTTTTTTAAAAAAAAAAGTTTCTTCCTTCGCCGCCCACTTCCATCACCACCAACGCCGCCTCCAAGACCTCTTCTTCTTTTCTTGTATCAAAAAATGGTGAGCCCAACCCCAAGGGACTCCAAACCCTAACTTGACGAAGTATTTGGAAAAATGTAAATCAGTTACTCAGCGTCTCGTTAAGAAGAGACACCGTGTCTACAGATGTTACTCTCACGCTGAGACTCGAACCTTATACATTTGTAGCAAATTTGACCATCCAAAACCAACTAAACTATACCCAACGGACTCCTTTTCTTTCTTCCTTCTTCAAACACCTCACCTTCCTAAAGCACCATCTCTTTGCTTCATCCCTCGTCCCTCCCTCCACATCTCTACCTCACATCACTAAATCATTCAACATGTTGTTTGAATTACAGAAATGGTTCTTTACGATTACAACATGTTTTAGAATTTCAATTTAACATAAGTTTTATGTATATAAATATATGTGTGCATGTATACTTATATACACAAAATACTCGTCTTTCACATGATAAATTTTTAAATAAAGAAAAGAAGAAAATCACTTCAAAAATAACAAGAAATGAAATAATAGAAACCACCCAAAAAAAAAGGTATGGTAATAGAATTGGTAAATATCTCTAAGTATATTATGTATATGTATAAAAAATTATTGAATTCAACCGAACTTTTTACTAATTCAGATCAAACTTTAGTACTGTAATAAAATCCATTCACCGACTGGACCCACATGTATCCCCCTGCACATGAATTTGAAAATAAAGCGACACATTTTACCACCATATTTTTCCATTTTGTTGAAAGTTCAATGACACGGGTAAAATGTATTATACCTACTCAATAATAATATATCCTACACTGTTTCCAGTAAAAGAGAAATTAAAACAAAAAATAGTTCCTTAAATAATTTGAATGTGTACACTCGACTTAATATAATACCAAATCATTACAAAGGAGCAAGAGAGAAGATGTAATGGAGAATATAAACAATTGAAAACACACACAACGACACAACATATACATAGTATATTCTAAAAAAATTAAAAGTTATTATTAGAATCTGAAAAAGTTATAAGACAGACTAACAATATCTTCACCCCAAAACAATAGAGAAACAAGACATCCTTAAATATACTTTCCCTTCATAAGTTTTATATCTTTATGGTATTTTCTATAGAGAAAATGGTTGGACAAAAGTCTGCGCACCCTCTCCTAGTAAGTGGAGTATAAGGTATTTTCTCTCTCTAAAAAGGCCTATGATTTATCATCAGCAGCTTCTCCACCACTGCATCCTTCAAATAATGAAGGTAGATATAAAAACAAAAGGTGGTAGATGCATGAGTAACAACATCAACTACTACAACAACCCCCCCCCCCCCCCTACTAAACAATCTTCCTCTCATCCAATCTCTTCTTCTTCATATCCATTCACCACCCTTTGATTTTTTTTCTCTTTTTCCTCTAATTCGATCATTAGATTCCATCCAGTAGAAGCAGCACAAGCTGACACATAAATCCTCGGTTTTCACGCTTCACCAACTACCCTTCTCTGTTTATCTCTGCTTCAGGTGACAGCCTAGGTACGCAATGCCTTCATACTCTACCGACTCTCTTCTATTTGGGTTTTAACTTCTTTTCCCCAACTTTCTTTATCTTCTTTAGGACCTTCTTTGTTGACTTGTTTTTCAGTTGGGCATTTTGTTTCCAGAATCTTTTTATTCTATGGCTTGTGGGTTTTTCTGGGTCTTTGTTGTTATGGACATTTGGATTAGTTTCTTTTTTTCACATATTGCTCCATAAAAGGTGGTAGGCTGGTGGGGTTGACTTTATCTCAAAGTAGCGATTTAACCAACGATTTGGAGAAAAAGTAATGCTTGATTTTTCCTGTGGAATGCTTGAATTTCAAAATTTTCCTTAGATAACGATCAGTTTTTACCTGCCTACTTTGTGGTGGGATGTTTATGTTAATTTGCTTTGTTCTTTCTTTCTTTTTTTTTTTTTTTGGGGGGGCTATTTGCCACCTTGTCAGTAAAGCTGCACTTTTGTTTTTTGTTTCCTTTTACGGAACTTGCCTTCGTTGCTCAAAGGTATATGTATACTAATAAGCCGATGCACAGGATCGGCTTGTCACACGACATACTTGTTATTTTTCCTTTTGTGGTTATTCCCTTTCGTTTCAGGCCATTCATAATCACTAGCTAGTTTCTTTTCTAAAAGGAGAGTTGTCTATTCTTAGAGACTTATTTGCTGTTTGATGGGTTTTTATGAAATGTGGTTAGAATGGAGAATTGCTGATCTATTTCCCTCAAATAATTCAGATAATGAGAGAAATGATAGATAGCCATCGTCATTAATTGAACATTGCTAGTGGTGTCTATTTGGATTGTGCTGTTAACATTAGTTATCCGTCATTTGCTTATAAAAGGCAGCGATTACTGATGAAACTTATATGCACTAGGATAGACCAGCTGAATTTGGTTAAAGGAGAGTCTTAATTGCTCCAGGAAATTGGATTAGATTTCTCTCTGAAGTGGTAATATTTTGTTTGCTTGTAAGATCTCATTTCTTTTTTTTGAGCATGCAATCAAAGTCTTTATTGCAATGTTGTCATATCATATGGTGCAACCCTTTCTACCTCAGATTCATAATACTATGGTGTTTTTATCTTATGAAATTGTCATCATCTTTTACTAAAACTCGTATCGACCTTCATATGTTTGTGTTCCTTTCAACTTATTTTTTGTAGCTTGCTATTTTTCCTCTTATATGTTGGAAGTAAAGCAACAGTCTGGAGTAATCTTTTCTTTTACTTGGAGTTCTGCAGATACAATGGTGAGCATTCGAAGACGCAGACTGTTAGGTCTTTGCTCAGGTAAATAGATGTTCAATAATGTATAAGGTTTCTGTTTTCCTTCTCCAACATTTTGTACCATGGTTGATACCTTAATTGCAACTCTGGCTAAAGTAACTATTTCCATTTGAAAGTTAATGTTTAACACCTATTTCTGTTTTTGTAGGGCGAAATATGTTCATGATGCCACTCCCCAAATTTTCTGAGAACGGATACATTCCAGAAAACAGAATGCAGAACACACAGCTTTTTAATGTTCATCCTATGCCTTCAAGTACAGATGGTAACGAGGTATCACAGCTGGCTCAAAGTTTTCAACTTCTATTATGCTATACTTTTGTCTCTCTGTGCATACGTTATCGTTTGTCCTTTTCTTAAGTTCTGTTTTCCCTTTTAGGGGTTTGGGGTTGGACCTGCATCGACTAATGATTATTTATTTACATCCTGAAAAGTCCGAAATGTTTGTACTTAGATTTGCATATGGTCTATGTGAAAACCAAAGATCAGTAAGATTGTGGATGTTTATTACCATATAGTTATGAGTTTATTTCTTATTAGTGGGCTAAAGATCAATTTTTTCTGGAATATCACTGATGTCAAATGAAGTTTTTCCTAGTCTGTTAGTTTGGTTGCTTCAGGGTTGAGTTGCCAATGATCAAACGGAAGAAAAGACAAGTCTTCATATCCAGTCTCAGATTGTTCCCAAATTAAGCTACTTTCATATTAAAAAGGAAATGTTTTTAACTTCAATGGAAATCTTGCCTCTTGTCGAATGATGAACGTAGAAATCTTAGTTTGAAACTTGCAGAAACCGTCTTTCCAAAGAGATCCTGAATCCTCAAATGCATCAGCTTCTACAGCATCAAAGGAACAGCATCGTCCTGAGTATCCAGGTATGTTCTTCTCTATTTGGTTGTATAGACCTTATAGATATGATTCTCTGCAACTTTGGCTCGTTCAATGCATACTTGTGACGCGCACTTGAAAATCTAACATGTGTGATGTACCGGAAGGAAGCTTCTAGAGGAAAGAAATCCATTAACTCAGACAAAACTGGCAACAAGATTTTCTTTAGCAAGACAAAACGACAAATTCTTAACAATACATGAATTTACAAATGAGAAGGTTAAGTGAATGGATTTGGTGCAGTGGAATCACAATGCACACAAGTGTTGAAATGACACAAAACAGTTCTAATTTACACTATCTCAGGAAGACCTTATTTGGGGCCCCTGTTACTGCATCAGCTTAATTTGCTTTCACATCAGCAAGTATAGATCATGTCCAAAATATGATCTCGAGGGTTTTGGATTGCCTTCTTGTAATGAACATATTAGGTCAATAAGCATGATGTATATTTGCTGCTTTACCATTGAGTGCTGTGGTTTTGTTCATCTTTCAGGCACCTTACATGGTAAAGGGACCGCCTATATACTAATACCTAAAGAAATGATTCGGTCGATCTTTTAGCATCCGTGTGTTCAAACTTGAAACTTAGTTAATTACTAGCTGCATACGTAAACACATGATCTGTTTCATTTGTTTCTGATTGGCCGTTTCCTTTTTCTATTCCGTTACCCTTGATCATAAACAGATCCAAGTTTATTGACCTTGCAGAAATCAAGCGCAGAAAGCGCCATAGAAGAAAACAGTCTGAGAGTAATGAATCATGTTTAATGAGAGGTGTGTATTTCAAGAATATGAAATGGCAAGCAGCAATAAAAGTTGACAAGAAGCAAATCCATTTGGGAACTGTGAGCTCTCAGGAAGAAGCTGCTCGACTGTACGACAGGTAAATGATCAACATAGCAACATAAGGAACTCAAGGGCAAACAGTAATTTGAGCAGTCAGATAGATCCTCCACTTGGTGTTACACATTTGCATGCCAACTAGATTTGAACCAACTCTTCCTTTGTGTGAGAAGAAACCAATTGAATTGTCCTGTATACAAGCCTTCTACTTCATCTAATCATGTTTTTTCTTATATATACATGGCACAATTGACTATGACTAGCCTACAACAACAACAACCATAATCAGTATGTCCCAACGACATCAAAAGCTATCACTAGGGTTTTGAGAGGGTGAGAGCAGTCAAATAATACCTCCATTCTAAAAGATAGAGAGTTTATTTCCAATGAGACCCCCGGCTCTATATCTATATGCATAGATGACACAATAATATGACTGTCACTATCCTGATTGTTTGATATTTCACATGAAAAAGGTTACCAAGTCTTTATATGGCTGAAAGTGGAATGCTGAATTTTGCAGGGCAGCTTTCATGTGTGGAAGGGAACCTAACTTTGAACTCTCAGAGGAAGAGAAGGATGAACTAAGGAAATTCAACTGGGATGAATTCCTGGCATTCACGCGTTCTGCAATTACTAACAAGAGTAATGTTCTGCTGATATACTGTGAAGCTCATCTACGTTTTGCTTCCTTGATCCTTTGTTCTTATTTGCATTCTAAATTTTCATACGCGAAATTTGTAGAACAACCTAGAAGGAACGGATTGAGTACCCGAAGAACATCCCAAAATTTGATGCCAAAAAGTGAGTTGGAGAGTGAGGCAGGAGGAAGTGGTCGCTCAGCTTCAGATGAAGCTATAGAGGAGCTAGACATATCAGGCCCTTGAGAAGTTGTCATTATTGAATATTTCCAGGCACTTGATTTTTCTGTGTATTTGATTGGCCCATTTTAGACTGAATAAATGGGGCATATTGATGATACATTACAATGTCATAGGCAGTTGACTTATACTCAAAATGCAACTAGATTTTTACTATGCTGAGCTTGTGTGTGTGTGTGTTCGTGTGAGGAAGAGAGTCAACAAATAGAATCCCCTTATCTACCGGGGAGTATTTTGTTTATGCAACAACTATCGTATAATATAATCTAGTTATTCTATGGATAGAATTCCCTTAACCACCAAGGGCTGCTATTACACAAACCTTGACATATTCAATTGTTATTTCTTTAAGTAACAGAATGATCTTCTGCATCTGTTCAGTAATAAGACCGTGATAAATATGGGGAAACGAATCAGACAAATAGGACCAACATGATATACCGGGAATTTCATAAATTATTTTTAATAAGAAAAATACAAAACAGGGTATGAATTGGAAAAATTATCCTAACAATTGCGCCTTAGGAGACGCTGGAAGGCACTGTCAGTCGCGTCCAGAAATTCTCCTTCAAACAGCACTAACAGTTACACTTGGGGTTAGCCGGTTTTTGAACACAAAAGCTGTTTCGGGGCTGCAAAACCATCCAGCCCAATACGGCACTAGCAGACGCATCTCAAGCTCTGGACGGTACTCACATGCCCGTCTTAGGTGCTGGGTTATTGTGCCCTTCAAATGTTCATTAATGAAATTCTATTTGAATCGCATGACGGTGTAATGAAAAAACCGTCTAAAGAATCTTTTTACAACTCCCATAATTCGTCTCTCACTCTGATGCAGAGTGATACCTATATCGACAAGATCGCATACTCCTTGTGCCAGACAAAACTGCTGTAGGACCCTATCTGACCTTTGGAGCTCTACTATTTCCCATAGTATAACTCGCACCCCGAGCACGCCACAACTCTAATGTATTGCGACACAAACTCGGCAACGATATTATGACATCCTCTGAGTAGGGCATCCATATGAAATCACCATCTGTCATGCTACCTAGTTGGTTGCGATAAGCATCAGCACCTCTTAAAAATTACGTGCATTTAGCCATAGGTCGCTTGAGGAGTATCGGGAGTAACAATCGGAAGACACGATTGTAAAAATCCTATCAATAGAATGACCTGCCACAACAAGGGGAATCTATCTCATATCCAATACTATAGAAGGTGTAGCAGTCACGCATACTCATGCTTCAGACTAAGATGAGCGGCATCGCACATGTTGCGGTACAGACATGCAAGAACCATGCTTCCCAAATAATAACTAGATGCAACTTCCAAGTCTTGCAGGATAGCTAAATATACCAACTGTGTACAGATATTGGAGCAATCACATAATTATGTTGTGACATGAAGGAACATCAATGCTCGTGCTCTCTGTTCAGTCTCCATGTCAGATGCGTCGTTTGGGAGGGCGGTTTTCCTTATCCATTCATCGAGTGTCTAATGATATATACGAGGTCTCCAAAATCATTAGCGCTAGGAGTCCACCCCAACAACAACGTACACATATCTCGCCATCCTAACACATTGTACCTACGGCCCCATCCTTGTAAGAGTATCACCACCATTCCACAACCCATATATAATAGATATGTTCTGTAGCGTAACAGTCACTTGACCTACAGATTGATGAAATACGTGGATTTTCTTTCTTAACCTCTACGCAAATACCGTCATCGATGCATGCTTAATTTTTTTTATGCATGATCAATCCTAAATCTACTACTAGTCATAACGTCCCATAATCCTACCGCCTCAATATTCGGTATGCACCTATGTGGAATGTCTACATCTTAATTACACAAGTCTACCATGCGTGCACGATCCGAGATCTTATAACTATCACTACTCCTAATGATAAGTGTCATATGCTCTCCCTGAAGAGCCAATAAGTTAGTAATCTCATGCCTTAACTCCTCCATCTGTCCTGTACCACTACTAGCACCACTAACACATGTGATGTCATAAATGCGCCTATATTTACAATCACGTAACATGATTACAGATTAAAAACATATCACTTTAACGTAATAAAATCAAATCACAACAAAATCAAACAAAAAAAAACAACAAAGTTACATGGTCAATTAATATAAATAAATCATAATTGATCAAATTTAATACATATATTTTAATTAATTTCACATAAATTAAATAACAACAATAAAACAATAGAATATCACAATAATAACATAACAACAACAACATAATAATAACAACAATAATATAATAATATTTAACATAAGATTGACATGATAACTACAATGATAACATAATTACAAAAAATAACATAATAACAATACTAGTATAATAACATAACATTAACCAAAGAATAATAAGCACAAAAATAACATACCAACATAGTAGTAACAACAATAACACCACAATAAATACTAAATTTAAAACTAATTAAATAAGAAGCCCTTACTAGTTTGTCTGATCATAGCTGATTATAGCTTTATCCTTGACCGGCCGTAGCTCTCTTATGTGTTAAGATTTCATGTTTTTGAACTCACACAACGAAAAAAATGACAAAATATTTTGATGTATGTGAAATGAAAGGACATCGGACTTCTTTTTATTTATAGCTTCCAACACCTATGACAGGCTTAACAATGCCGTCCAAAACCTTGAACACGGTTGGTAGTGTCGTTCAGGTCAAAAGACGTGTCTGCCAATGTCGTCCGGAGCTAAATGGTTTTGCAACCCTTAAAACAGCTCTTCTGTCCGAAAAGCGCATAGCTTTCCAACGCGATTGACAGTGTCGTTCATCGTCCTCTAAGATACAAGTGCCAGTTACTCCTAATTGTTTGGAGAAATTTTCTAATTACATACCATATTTTGGATTTTTCTTAGTAAAACAACATTAAGTTATAAAATCTCCCAGGATATACCTAACTAATTAATAATTATTTTACTCTCATAATTACAAAAATATTGTCCTAGTTTTGCTTGGACATGCATAATTGCATTGAGGGAGTATTAGATAATTAGCAGCTCAAATTTAAACTTTAAATACGTGAGTTTTGTAAAGGGGAAGAGAAGAAAATATATGGTTGTGATATTATATGTACAAGTCATGCTACTCATGATGATTCTTATCTACATGGAAAATACGATTATCTTATTATTTCAACACGGTCATTTTCTTGATGTATTACTTGTTAATTCAATGTGACCAAAGGAAAAAAAAATAGAAGCAAGAAATCTAACCCAACAAGCTCCTAATTGATACCCAGGTTGGAATTTGCTTCAAGAAATCAACTCAACAAAGTATTTTGAGGCTGAATTGATATAATAAAGACATAATTCACTTTGTAATGAACTTATTCGGTAGTTTTGAAAAGAGCACAAAGCTTTTCAACTTTTATTATAACAGTCATTACTATGCTGTAACACTCAAACTAGAACCTTTATATGACATAAAAGTGCCGAAAAAACATTGTTCTTTTCCTTTTGTACAAAGACAAAGAAATGATAAAGTAAATTACTTACACATAATCTCTCTAATACGATACAAATCATATAATTTGGAATTATATGAATACGATATTACAAGATACAAGGTGCAAAGTTTGAATCCTAATGTGAGGACAACATCTTCAGACTTCAATGTAGGGTCTTGAGGGTGGACTCCTTATAGGTCTGTGAGCACTGTGCCTTCCTTTAACAGACTGCTGAATACCTGATTTACATCCTTCTAGTTGACTCGTCGGACCTGGGTGTGGGGGTTTGGGTGAGGAGACAACCTTTTGCTACATTCTACAAGATGAATGTTCCATTCGGGTCAAAATTACTAATCGGGCAATACACATTTGCCCATTTGACATCTGGAAATCTACCCGTTACGAACACGTCGCCGTCGACGCCCTCATTTCCTAGGGGATGGCTTCTGCACCCGCCGGCGACAAATCTTTACCTAAAGAAGAAGAACTCAGCTCCTCTCCATCTTCTTCATCTTCGAATTTCGACGTCTTGAAGAATCGATTTGTAATTCCTACTATTCTAGCAGGTGTTCTCTCTCTCTCTCTCTCTCTCTCTCTCTCTTTTTCTAAACTGTTTTTATATACTATCATTTTACCCTTTCAACATCAACCGGTTTGCTACAGATTGTTCGCCTTTCTGATTTTGATTAGGGATTGCTGGCGCTGGAGTTGGTCTATTATCTAGGCATAGGAAGATCCATGGAGTTTCTGCAATTTCCTCTGCTTATGCTGCTAATTTCGCCATCGTCACTGGTTGTTATTGTGGTAAATTGACGAAAAATTGGGCTTATCTGCCATGTTTAAATGCATCCGATTCAAGTTAACTGTTGAAATGTGGTATTTTGAACAAATGATACTTGTTTGGTTTTTTGGGGGCCACCAAATTGATCTTGCACATTTTAGCGTCTTATCAAAATGTTTATTTTCTCAATGCAAACGCAGACCAGCGTCCCCCCTCCCGCCTCTTTCCCGGTTAATCTCTCACACAACTTGCTTGTTCTGGCACTTGCTGTTAGCTTTGCTCCCTTTATTATTCAGTAGGCCTTTTGGTTTTAGCATTGCTGTTCGAATGTGCTATGCATATACAAGTATACAGTGATTTTTCGAGAACCAGCTAGAGTTTGAATGTTCTGCTGTTTATAAACTTTTGATTGTTTGGTTGTTGATAGATCCTATAAGAACAGTGATTTGGCAATAGGACAACAATATTGACTGATTATCAATCGATGTTACTGTGCAAATTCAAAGGCTCCATTGGAATCCCTTACATGTCCCTTCTTATTAGGACACTGCTCATTATATTTGGCTCTGGGATCTTGCAGGTGCGCGTGAATTTACGAGGGTGAGTCGAACAGGCAAACCTGATGACTTACTGAATTCAGTCATCGGAGGTATTGGTAGTGGTGCTCTCCTTGGACGCCTGCAAGGTGAAATTTCTTCAAGACCCCAATACTGTTTTCTTCATTTTGATCCTCGATGCCGCTAGCTCCTTGCCTATTCTTGGAGAAGAGAAATTTTATTGTGACCAAATTTTAGCACTAGCCGTTGGGTTTTAAATTTTGATTGTGACAAGAAATTCTATCATCAATCAAACCCTGATTCCTGCTTTTCCTCGCAGACTATATGGGCATTTTTCTCTAAACATGCTGAAAAGATAAATTTTTTGCTCGCTTTGTATCGTTATTTGGGCATGTGTCTATTTTGGAGTACACTAGTGATTCAGCTGTTCATCTTGCAAGATAACACGATAACATTTTCAACTACATCATCGTCACTTCTGTTTAAATTCTCTATCAATGTTGACTATGACATTGGTCCACATTTTCTGAATTTTCTACAGGCGGTCAAGTTGCTGCAGCTCGCTATGCAGTTATGTTTGCTGCTGTGGGAACATCGGTAGATTATGCTATCGTTAAACTACGACCTTCGCTGGTAAAGTGGTATGATTCAGTGATTGGTACCAAGGATAAAGCCAACTGGTTCAAGTTGCCAGAATGGTCACCCATCCGGGTCCTAGACGAGGAAGCCCTTGCTGCTAAACGGGCAAGGGAAGAGAAAATTTACAGAAAGGCTCATGAACTATACGAGGAGAAATCTTGACAGCTCTCTACCATATTTTGGGCGAATGCTAGAGTTTCTTTTCTTCATTTTCTTTTTCATTTTTCCCCTGTGGCCCGTCTACTTTGCTTCACCAATAATCATAGCTTACCTAATACCTGAAGGTTGAACCAAGTTTTCCCCTTATTCTTCTGTTGATTGTGCAATCAAATGTGAGACTTTTCTTCCAGGGGTAATGTATTCTTGCTAGCCTGTACTCTTGTCTACCTTCTGAAGTTGATGGATTAGTTGCACTGTCAATAAGCGCAATGATAAGAGCATCTTCATGTTGCATCTGTTTCTTAAATTGCATCCTTCAGCTTTCATGCACAACTAGAGGAGTCATTTTGCCAAAAAATAGTGCTACAAATCGAAAATGGAGTTGCCAACCCAGTACGACTTCTGTAATTCTGTGATGCATTTTATACACCCTTCAGAAAATCTGTTTACGTTCTATGACGGCTCATGTCAACAACAAAACATCCTAATAGTTAGTTATCGGGGATAGACTTAAGGTTGCGTAAGACCGGAGTAAGAGTTGGACGAACTCTTAGAGACGACCTTTGGAGTTCGTGGTTGATGAGAAGGTTTACCTAAAGTTGTCACCCATGAAGGGTGTAATACGATTTGGGGAGAAAATTGAACTGAGCCTTCGTTACATTGATCCTTATAAGGCGCTCGAGAGGATAGGCTCATTGGCGTACAGATGTGCTCTACCTTCAGCATTGACACAAGTACACAATGTCTTCTATGTCTGGCAGTTGAAGAGATATGAGTCACGTGCTCGAGGCACGAATATTGAGGGTTAGAAGTGATGTTACGTATAAGGAGATCCCGGTCAAGATCGTGGATAAAAATACCAAAAGATAAAATAATGGATCCCAAAATTGTCGTTCAATTATTAACCATCAAGACCGTTCAGTAATTTGGTCGCCAAATATCATAGAATTTGTTGTTGAATAAGGTGAAAATGGAACATACTACAAGTTTGCATGGAAGCGGAAGCAAACAAACTCCAAAGACTTTCAGAATAATGACTGCAGAGGCTGCCATTAAGATCTGAATCGCATTCCATCAGTCGGTTACTGGTGATAATGCCTTTGATGCATTGGTGATAATGTAAAATTTGTCAAAAAAAAGCATGATTATGGATTTTTAATTTCAATGAATACGAAGAATAAAGTATTTTTTATTTGCGACCCATCAAAACTAAAACTAATGCATCAAGGGCATCTCTGAGTAGCAGCAAGATGAAAAGAGAAAAATGCGGTATTTTTTGAAAGATCCATCAACAAAAGTACATGAGCTAAACCAAGCTTCACGATACAATGTTGTTGTTTCACTGTTGTTTGACCTAAAGATCATGTTTGCGATGGACTTCTTGTGTATGACATCTCCCAACCTTGGAGACCGTTGAGCTCCTGATTTACATCATCCACGATGTTCTTTGACGTTAAGACGGTGGAGCGCTCAGAGCCGGAGCATCACCTTTATAGTAAAGGTTTTTTCTTTTTCTTTTTTGAAACAGCTTCAAGGTTTAAAATACATTAAGTTGGCTTGTTTTACGAGCCAACCCAAGCTTCACGTTTCCCTAAAAAGGGAAAATGTGTTTATCCCATGAACACATGATTTCAATATCCTACTTATGTGTTATTTTCAATTTTCTCGACATTTTTGCCATTTTCTTAAGTTTTCATATATAGGCACCGGAGAAAGTAGAATAGGTTGATAACAATAAATGTAATTACTTTTATCACTGTTCTAAGTTACCACTAATATATTAAGTCATTCCTTTGCCTTGTTTTAGCAACACTTGAAAAACTACACAGGAAAGGGAACCAAAATGCCAAAAAAAAAAAAAAATGAGCTATGAAGATTTACGTAATAACGACATTCCCGCGTTGTCTTAGAGGCTCCCACCTATGACAGAGTATGAGAGGCCGGATGTATGCAACCATATCCATGTGTTAGAAACATACCGAGGTTGTTTCCCGATAACTTATAATGAAATTGCGTCAAACTGTGTCGATCAACTGCTACTTCATAATATAAGAAGCGTAGTCAATTTAGTAAGACGTTTTTTTTTATTCCATCATACGCAGAGCTATGAAGATTTATATATAGAAATTAAACTTGGATACCTTTAACTAAAACACACACAGAGTAGGTAGCATATATATATATATACATACACATATATATGCGCGCGCGCGTGGGGGGCCCTTACTTCCAAGCCGCAACACTCGCAACTTGCTATTCACCTACCGACCCTTCTTTTTCATTTATAGCACAACTGCCTTAATGCCTGCAGCCTCTCTTTCCGCTACGTTTATTGATGTTGAACTTCCTTTTGTCTGTTTCCTTTTCTAACAACCTCAATGGACTTTGCAGTGGGAGAAAAATACAAAATCAAAATAAAAAAGACACAATCTCAACAGAAATTGAGATGTTCTTAATTCCCTTTTAAATAAATACTCCATTTAAAAAGGACACATTTTTGTCCTTCTAGCGAAAAGGTCCGGCAAAATGGCTATATAGGAGGGATAAGAATGTCTTTTCCTTTTAAAGAAAAAATTGATTTTTTCTCCTTCATAATTTTCCTTCTTACTTATTCGTTCCCTCCCCTCCTACTCTTACTTTTTTGATATCGTTAGATATACTGAGTCTTTGTTGTTGTTTGACATCTATTCATTATTGGATGAGGTAATACACTCGTTCTCGTTGACTCAAAGATCATTGCGGGACTAAACAAGAGAAGCACGACTAATGGCGGCAACACTAAAAGGGCCAGAAGGCCGGAGTGGGTAAAAGGACGGGCTCTATTACGATATTATTGTAAACTATGTTATAAATATTTTCATTTTGTATCTCAATGTTTTTTTTTAAAAAAATTCCTTGATTCATGTTCGCAATTTGGAATATATAAGCTATACACAACATCACTAGTCCAGTATTCAATTATAGTTGTGAACACGTGTCTCTTGGGATGAATGTATCGTTTACCTGTGTTTCATATTCTTTAGACCTTAACAGTAACTATTGATGTCGTTGAGACATACTGAATATGATTCTTGTTGTTGTGAACACGTGCATACCGAAATACAAGTGTGAAGAGTATGTTAACCTTTACGGACTTTTTACAGCTTCGAAAGACTGAATTACAATTTAAAAAAAAAAACGGAAAAGAGTGAAAACTCCTGTGAGTTATTTATATTTTTTCACTTTATTAACACGATATATGTTTAACAAATGACGCAAAACTTTAATGATTTTTTTAAAATGTAAAAATTTCATTTAACTAATGATCAAAAATAGGATCTTCACTGGACATATCTAGGTATAGAGCATACAATCACCAAAATCCTACTCTAAGTTCATTCAATTTCATTGCGCTATACACATCAGTAGCAACTCTATGAGCTACATCCCGAGCTATGGTATTTGATCTTCAAAAATTCTAAGGTTTTTGGCTTCGGTTCAGATATGAGGAGGTTAAAAGTGAGACAAATTATGAGGTATCAAATCACATGTCGCCACGTATACAAAAGCAATTTTTTAAATAAGGGGGTGCTGCACTTTTCCCCCCAAAAAACTATTTTTTTACACACGGCGACGCGTGATTATATATCTCATATTTTACCTTATCTTTAGCCTCTTCATATCTAAAATTTTTTGGCTTGCCATAAGAAATAAATGGTAGCCGCAAAAGATGCCTTGATATATTAATGAAAGATCTTTGTTCTACCAAAAAATAATGACGCAAGACTGTTAGTTTAGGAAACTGTTCGATATATGGAGAATAGGAAGGTTGGTGTGGTACTTCTTTGGTCAGACATGATGCCACAGTGATAAATTTATGTACCAACTACTTTAAATTGATATTTTTACAAGAAGAAATAACTTGTCGTTTTTTTTTTTTTTTTTTGTGGTTCGTAGTTAGCCACCCATTGCACGCACTTGTGTGTGTGAAGTGCTATCGTGTAACAATGAAATGGTGGGAAATGTGATTTAATTTTGAATCATGACTTAGTTAATTTGATCTTTATTATATATTTTTCAAAATGAAGTTAAACTGAAACATTATATATACATACATACATACATACATACATATATATATATATATATATATATATATATATATATAAAATTTGTAGTCAAGGTTTTTCTCTTTGCTGCGTTATAGAAAATATCGGCTGCACAAAGTCACAATTTGAATCAGTTCTATATGAATGCGCACACATATACACACACACGACATACTTTATGGTACTCTGGGAATAAATTAAGAATAATTAGTGACATAATCAAATGATGCTGTGTAGAAATTTACTCTCAACCAGAAGAGTTGTGATTGGATATTACAAGATTCGCATATTTGATTGACTTAAAATAACTAAAAGCTTTTTATAGGGATTTGATAGCTAAAATAATAGAAAAAATAGATAACATTATGTATGATTCAAATGTTATGATACTATTGTATCATGATTATAAGGAATTTTTGCATCATCCGAACTTCAAGAGTATTAGAAAATATCTCTCTCTATATGTACATAAACATATAACACATATAGTTATGTATACATATGTGTGTGTATATATACATATATATACACACACATTAGGGGTGTTAACGAACCAAGCCAAACCGAATACTAGGTTTTCGAATTTAGATTTGTGTAGTTAAACGAACCGTTTGGCTAAACGAACTTTAAAATTGGTTTGAATTCGGTTCGATAACACTTTAACGGTTTAAACGAGTCAAACATTTCGCAATAGTTTGGCTTGTTTTAGTAAACGAACTTAAACAACTATTTGAATTAGGCTCGTTTACCAACCATTACCAAACGAATACGAAACGAACTCGAACCGTTTTCAAACTGTTCGGATCGTTGAACTACTCAACACATGATACAGTTGCTACTTACTACCAGCTCTTCCTATTTAACAACTCCACATCCCTACACCATTTCTCCGGGGAAATCAGAAGGGGAATCAATATCACCGTTTCCACCTCTATCAGCAGCGGTTCAGAATTAACCAAAAATGGCAGAACAAAACACTACAAAACCTTCAAATCTCCACATAGTCATGTTTCCCTTTTTCGCATTTGGCCATATTAGCCCTTTTGTTCAACTCTCAAACAAGCTTGCTTCCCATGGCGTCGAGATTTCTTTCTTCTCTGCACCTGGCAATGTAAATCGCATCAAATCGATGCTAATTCCATCTCCCACTACTCAAGTTATATCTCTCACCATGCCACGTGTTGAAGGTCTTTCTCAAGGTCTTGAAAGCACCGCCGAATTATCGCCGGTCGAATCCGAGCTTTTAAAAGTTGCTCTAGATCTTATGCAACCCCAAATCAGGACCCTTTTAGCAGAAATCAAACCCCACTTTGTTTTTTTCGATTTTGCTCAAGAGTGGCTTCCCCCACTAGCTACTGAACTCGGAATCAAAACCGTTTTCTACTCTGTTTTCATAGCTCTTTCCACCTCCTTTCTCACCGTTCCGGCGAGACTTCCTCAACCTAAAAGATCCCCCACTCTAGAAGAATTGAAAGCCCCACCGCCCGGATTTCCCCAAACTTCAGTCACCTCTGTAAGAACATTTGAAGCCATGGACTTTCTCTACTTGTTCAAAAGTTTCCATGGCGGTGCAAGCGTTTACGACCGGGTACTCACCGGTCTAGCCGGTTGCGATGCCATACTTGCTAAGACTTGCAGTGAAATGGAAGGCCCATATGTCGATTACGTCAAGCAACAGTTCAACAAACCGGTTCTACTCGTCGGCCCGGGAGTACCCGACCCGAAATCTGAACAACTTGAACCAAAATGGGCCAATTGGCTAGGCCAATTTGAGTCCAAATCCGTTATTTATTGTTCATTCGGGAGCGAAACATTCTTGAATCAATCTCAAATTAATGAATTACTTCAAGGGCTGGAACTCACTGGTCTGCCATTTTTCGTTGTCTTAAATTTTCCGGCGAATATTGATCCTAAAATCGAGGTGGAAAAATCCCTTCCGGAGGGGTTTTTGGAGAAAATTAAAAACAGGGGAATAATTCATAGTGGGTGGGTGCAGCAGCAGCAGATTCTAGCCCATGAATCGGTGGGATGCTACGTTTGCCATGCGGGATTTAGCTCAGTGATTGAAGCTTTAGTGAATGATTGTCAGTTGGTGATGTTGCCACAGAAAGGAGATCAGTTCTTGAACTCGAAGTTGGTTTCAGCTGATCTTAAGGCTGGGGTGGAGGTAAACAGAAGGGATGAAGATGGGTATTTTGGGAAGGATGATATCAAGAAGGCTGTGGAAACCGTTACTTTGAATGTTGAAGAGGAGCCAGCGAAATCCATCCGGGAAAATCAGAAGAAATGGAAAGAGTTTTTGGAGGAGAAGAAGGTTCAGGATAAGTTGGTTGAGGAGTTGGTGAAAGGCTTGGTGGAGATGTCCTCGATTTGACTTCTTATTTCTTAATTAGAATTTGTTTCCCTTTGTTGGGGAATGAGATCCATGCATATGCATATCTAGCTAAGCGTAACCGACGTTATCTAGCTGTACGTTTTTTCTGTTAGTTTATTATTCATCTAGTCTCAATATCCATCTGCTGTCATATGTCAAACGATAGATCCATCACCGTTTTTATGCGGCGCCGGATCCAACCCCATGTTTTTCGATTTAGCTGAGTAATTTTGTAATGGTTCATTAGTACTTATTTTATAATCATCTCTTAATAATATAAATTAGACATCCATAGAATGAACGTATTGAAGATGATGGTTGTGGGTTTTTAAAAAATCATGGTTGTGCATATAGTTGCAAAAATGACAATATTTTGCATAACTAACAAGTGAATGGTTCGCGCATAATAATACATAAACGTGGTTTGTTCATAGACAGGTGTTAGGTGTGACATAATAAATGAGAAAGCGTTAAGCAAGAAATTGAGCAGATGGCGCACCGTTGAACACGACTGCAAATGGTTTATCAAAAATATTAATATTTAAAAGTATTAAGGTTTTCTTGCACAAATTGTAAGTTAAAGTTGTGTACATTAAATTGCAAAGTGATCTAACATTCATTCAGACTATGCGAGCTTAGTTAAAGCTACGTACATCAAATTGCAAAATAATCTAACAGTCATTCGGACTCTGCAAGCTTAATAAACGAGAACATCTTTTATAAAGATTTTATGGAGCCAATGTTAGTACAGTCTGGTCACAGTATATAAGGCATTATTAAAGTCACACATCAACATTGATTAAAGATTGTAAAAAAGTGGTTGACTTCAAAAGTCATACTAACAACAAGTTAATTAAGCCATGCATAGTTAAGCTGGTTCCAGAGGAGCAAATTTGCTACGATGTGTAAGGTTCGAGTCCCACAACCTGCAGTGTGGAGGCAACATCTTCAGACTTCAATGAGAGGTATTGAGGATAGGCTCTTTGTAAATTTGTAGTTACTGTGCCTCCCCATTAGCGGGCCGCTGAGTATTTGATTTACATCTTCTCAGGTGCCTTGTCGAGCACCATTTGGGGTTGGGGAAACAACCTTTGCTACAAGCCATGCGGGTTTTTAAGTAATTTATAACAACGAGAAAGTAATTTAGACAGTCTCAGTTAACAACGAGAAAGTTTTTCGCTCAAGAAAATCTCATGGCTCCACAATGATATTGCATGTAGCATGCCCTCTATGCTTTTCGTCCAAGCATCTTCAGCCTGGCTTAGTAGATGTTTAGAGTCAATCTTAACCTTCAGTTTTCCTTCAGCAACCAAATTCACAAGATGATCGAGTTACCCGCGCTTGGGAATCATCAACAAGGGCACCGGCTGCCTCTTAGGAAAGTCGACATCTTCAGCACAACTATGCTGATGGAGCTCGGGCTTGGAGTGATATCTATCTCTTTTCCTCCTTTTGCACTTAGATTTGGCTCGAAGGTTGACCATGGAATGCCAGTTGCACAATGGATCACTGCATCGTATTTCTTTCCTGATGGACTCATGAGTGCTGTGCCCTATGGAGTCTTTGTAATCAATCACCACATTGGCTTCTAGACTCTTCACAAATTCTATGTTGCCAGGCCCACAGGTTGCTGTTACATGTGTGTTTCCCGTTTAGCCAGTTGAACTGCAAAACGACCCACGCCGTCTGAGGTCGCAAGTAACAAGGGTCTCTCTGAGTCCATCTCAAATGGGTGCACCAAAACACCCATTTGGTGCAAAAACTCACTCCAACCAATCACCAAACCTTGCACCAAATAGGTGAAACCAAATCACTATTCATCCGCCACATCATCATTTTAAGCATATTAATTTAATTTTATTTATAATTTTAAGCATATTAATTTAATTGTACTATTTTGTTTTATTTATAATTTAATTTTTATTTTTAATTTTTCAAATTTATTGGAACACGTTAAGAAATAATCACCTCAGTTAGATCAATGAATTAATGAATACTTACGTTAAATTTATATGAACGTTAAATTTGTGTTAAATTATTTATAATAATGAATTAAAAATAGAATGATAGAAGAATCTTTAAAGAATATTCTTATTTGGTGCTGGATTTGGTGTTTGTGATTGGAGTACCTTTTACTGTTTATTGTACCAAATAGGTGATTTGATGCAAAATTTGATGTTTTGGATTGGAGATGGTTTGAAAGGACCAGTGCCATCAAGGTGAACACCAGAAGACTGTACAGCTTGATAAGCTGTGACACCTGCAACAGGAAGAGTTGCACCTTCACCAGCTGATACTTGAAAAGGCCTCGAAATTGTTAACTGAACTTACATTTTTTTTTCTAATGGCAAAAGTTCATATCCTGATTCGGAAAGCCTCCATCGCTTCATCACTAAAGAGTTTTGTGTAAGATGTAAATCATAAACTCAGCATTCATCTAAATTGGTAAAAAATTTTACCAGAAAACTCACACAATATGCTCATTACAAACGGGGTTAGCAACCTTTTAACCTAATTGGACCGGATAACATAACCTAAATCATTAATGACTTAGATAGCAATATTACATAGTGTGTCCTAATTCAAAGATGCGTTTTTTTAATTGCAATATCTAATAGAACCCAACTCTACTATATTACAGAGCATGTGCTAAATGCAAGCAACTTTGCTGTATCGTCTCCTTTAACTCGTAAATGCTAAACCATAACTATCTACTAGAACCCAGCTTGACCATATTTCCACAAGGAACAGTAAAGTCTTGGATCACAACGTAAGTGTACATCTAATCTTCTCGAATTTGACTTTTTGATATATTTCAGTTCGATTAGCAATTTTGGTTTGTGATTATTTTTTATGATTTGATACAGCTTTTTAGCATATGTGACCAATCAAAGAGACAACTCCGTTGTTAAATTTAAGATATCTCACTACATGTAAAAATTAAGAAAAGAATATGTTTATATAAGGATGAGCAAATTATTAATGCAATGTAGATATTGTGAGTTTACTTATATACACAAAACATCTTTTCAAAATTGATATTTAAAATCAGCAAATTTAAATGTAGCCTTCCTCTGAAAATATGGTTACAAATGACTTTTTTAAATTATACGTGTTTAAAATTAATTATGACATTTTTAAGACAGAGGAAGGGAGTACTTTTTTCTTTAAAAAAAAGTTATTTTGGTACAGAACTTTTTATTTGTTGGGAATAAAACAAGTCACCAGAAGCATCCTGAGGATTCGTGTATTTTAGAACTCTCTAGAACCCCAAATCCCCTCTTATTAATCACACCATTTAGTCCCCCTCCTTCTCAATCTGTATACTATCCACGTGTTATTTGAGCAGCTCCCAGCATTTTTCACTCTATTAATCAGCCAGTCAATCCATTGTGATTTGCTTCTTGAAGCCTAGGGTTGAGATATGGACGATGATTTCGACATGCCGCCGGCGGAGGATATGGGAATGGGAATGGACGAGGATATGGATCTGCCAGATCAGTCTCCGGTGCTGAAAGTTGGGGAGGAGAAGGAGATCGGGAAGGACGGTTTGAAGAAGAAGCTTCTCAAGGAAGGTGAAGGCTGGGAAACTCCTGATGCTGGCGATGAAGTCGAAGGTAAGCCGTAGTGATTGTGCTTTTTTAGTGTATGTGCTTAAGATCCTGGTTTAATTATCGGTCGCCTTATTGTGTAGTCACATTAATGTTGTGTTGATTCGCGATTTCAGTTCATTATACGGGGACTCTGTTGGATGGAACTAAGTTCGATTCCAGTCGCGACCGGGGAACGCCGTTCAAATTTACTCTTGGTCAAGGTTTGTATGCTTAATCTCTAAATTAATAATAAAAAGTATAAATTGATACAATGTAAAACCATCTCTTATTATTGGTGTTTTCTACTCGGTAATGTTATGTCATGATGTCTTATTAAGCTATCAGAGTGCTAAATCGCGGTAGAAAACAGCTAGTTTGTTCAACACGATGACGCTGCATCTTAGTAACTCACGAAATGTTCGTCTATGGCGTTTGCGAAACGCAAAATGGCCAAAACTATAAGTGCAAAACTCACTTAGGTGAAGGGCTAAAAGTGTTACGAACAGTCCTTGGTAGTTTGGTATAGTTAAGGGGCATAATTTGGTAATGCAAATGGATAGATTTGAAAGTTACCGCAGAGGGATAGAATCAGGTCAAGCTCTTTATTTGCCTTGAACTGTGCTTAGCGAATATACGTATTAAAGAGCGTCCGTTTACAAGTTAACTTCATGAGCTTAACTCCTGATAATTCAGCTTGCCCTTTATGAAAGTACGATGTTTAACTCTTCCTGAACACCTCGTTGCAAATCGGCTTTGCTGCACCCTGTACATTGGGAAAATAATCAGATGAAGTGATCCTATTGCGTATGGAGTTTGGTATGGTATAATGATTAGATTTATGCAATTCTGGTGATCATGAAGATAGCAAACGTATACCTTTTCTTAAGAATAGTTTGCAAAGACATTAGAAGTTGATTTCTTATGATCACCATATCATAGTCTTAACGGTCTTGTGTGATTAACTGAATTCATTAATTTTGAAATATAGCATCTGTTCCATTTTTCTTTTTGAAACTGCGTATAGGCATTGGCACATCGAATAAAGTTTTGTAAGGAAGAAGAGAATAAATAAAAAAGAGTAGTCAAATCATACATGGATCAAGGGAAATAATGGTGAAAGTGGAGCGAGTTTGTGAGGTCAAAATGATTAGGTAATGTCATTGTATCCTTAGAGAAAGGATCTCTCTCTCTCTCTCTCTCTCTCTCTCTCTCTCTCTCTCTCTCTCTCTCTGTGCCCGCTAATTTTTTCTTTTGTGTTGTCAAACATCTTAGATGCGAGTGTTTGGGTAACTTGGAAACAGTGTGGTTGTCTGTCCCATTCATTTTGGTTCGTTGATCGTTTATTCAAGTATCAAACTGTTGGTTTCGGTAGATGATCAAGTTTTTCTGAATGGGGTTTATATGGTTGAAGCTTGTGGTTAATTTGGTAACATTGGTCTGTATTATTTTGTTGTGAGTAGGTCAAGTCATCAAAGGATGGGATTTGGGTATAAAGACAATGAAGAAAGGTGAAAATGCAATTTTTACTATACCATCCGAGCTTGCCTATGGTGAATCTGGTTCTCCTCCAACGATTCCTCCAAATGCGACTCTGCAGTTTGATGTTGAGTTATTGTCATGGGCTAGTGTTAAAGACATTTGCAAAGATGGTGGAATATTCAAGAAAATTGTCAAAGAAGGAGAAAAATGGGAAAACCCTAAGGATCTTGATGAGGTGCTAGGTATATTTTACATACACTCAACTGTGTGTTTTCATTCTTTATCTTTCTTTGGTGCAACTGTTAATTGTCTTGTGCTGTAGTGAAATATGAGGCTCGACTCGAGGATGGCACTTTGGTTGATAAATCGGATGAGGTTGAGTTTGCTGTTCAAGAGGGTTAGTATTTTCATTTTTCTTTCTTTGGCCTAAGAAGGAGATTATATGGTTTTGATATTTGAAAAATATTTTTTCTCATCAGGTCACTTTTGTCCTGCTCTTGCCAAGGCCGTCAAGACAATGAAGAAAGGGGAGAAAGTTCTTTTGACAGTTAAACCACAATGTAAATACTGTCAAAAATCAGAATGATTCTGTATTCTATTGATTATATTGGGTGCTAAGTATGTTATGAATTTACTCTTCCAGATGGCTTTGGTGAAAAGGGAAAAGTTGCTTCTGGTGATTCTGGGGCTGTGCCACCAAATGCTACATTGAGTATAAGTCTGGAGCTACTTTCATGGAAGAGTGTGTCTAACATTACAGATGACAAGAAGGTTATTAAAAAGATCTTGAAAGAAGGGGAGGGATATGAGAAGCCGAATGAAGGAGCTGTCGTCAAATGTTAGTCATTATTTTACTGGTTACCTGGAAATCGTGTTGACCATGTCTTGTTATGTATTGATCAGTTTTCCATCTTTCCTTATGCAGTGAAACTTGTTGGAAAATTGGGCGATGGTACAGTGTTTATGAAGAAAGGCCACACTGATAATGAAGAGGATCTATTCGAGTTTAAGGCAGATGAAGGTACACTTGCATGTTTGAAGTATTTGAGTTTCCATTGATTCTTGTTGATGTGTGTATTTGCTATTACGTTTCCCTGGGTTTGCTGAAAGCAAAAGTATCTTTCAGAGCAAGTTATTGAAGGGTTGGACCGAGCTGTGACAACAATGAAGAAGGGGGAGGTTGCCTTGCTGACTATTTCTCCAGAATATGCTTTTGGTTCGGTCGAGTCAAAGCAGGAGTTGGCCGTTGTTCCTCCAAACTCAACTGTGATCTATGAAGTGGAATTGGTCTCTTTTGTCAAAGTAAGTTGGATCTCCTTATGCATCATTGAAGGATGAGCGTTCATTATTTTGGTGATTGAGCTGAGTTTGCTTAGATTAACCATCTTATTATTACCGAGTCTGGTCACACACTATTGTGTTTGCATATTCATCGTTCTGTTGGGTGTTTATCAGGAGAAGGAATCATGGGATATGAACAACCAAGAGAAAATTGAAGCTGCTGGAAAGAAGAAAGAAGACGGCAATGGCTTATTCAAGGCTGGAAAGTACGCAAGGGCTTCAAAGAGATATGAGAAGGTAAACAAATTGGCTGGCAATATTTCAACTTCCTCATTTCCTGTTGTGGAATGGTGAGGTCGTCAGTATAAGCATGATTTAACTTTCTTGTACCATGTGCTGCAGGCTGCAAAATATATAGAATATGATTCCTCATTCAGCGAGGAGGAGAAGAAACAATCCAAGGCATTAAAATTGTCTTGCAATCTGAATAATGCTGCTTGCAAGCTGAAGTTAAAGGACTACAAGGAAGCTGTGAAGCTGTGCACAAAGGTCTGTTTACGAAGTGCTGTGACTAGGGCTCTCAATTTCTATATTTAGGTTTATTTGCTGAGAGTGTAGATCCTTGAAGGTGTTGGAGCTTGAAAGTACAAACGTGAAGGCCCTTTATAGAAGGGCGCAAGCATACATGAACGTGGCAGATCTGGATCTTGCTGAGTTCGACATTAAGAAGGCTCTTGAAATTGATCCTGACAACAAGTAGGTCCATGTTGATAAACGTTGTTGAGCATGTTGTTCATGAGAGTTGCATTTGTATAATTCATTTTCAGTTAATGAGCAACTAAGCTGATATTTCTTGGGAGCAGGGAGGTGAAGCTTGAATACAAAGCACTAAAGGAGAAGGTGAAGGAGTTCAACAAGAAGGATGCTAAATTCTACGGGAACATGTTTGCGAAGTTGAATAAACTGGAGGCAGCTGACGATAAGGTAACTTAATCGAAGTATGTGTTGTGTCTTTTGTCTTTCTCCAACAGACTGCTAAATTTCTGTGGAAGTGTTATTGATGTGCTGTTATGAAAAATGCACAGAAAACAGCAACTCTGAAGGAGACTGAACCAATGAGTATCGACAGCAAAGCATAAACGAGCTGAGCCATTATTGCAATTGGCTGTTTTCTCTGGGGAGTATTACTTACGTGTTAGGTTACTGGTGTTGAGAAAATGCCTATGTTCAGATTTTCATAGAATCATGTAATGCATATAGGCGTTCGTTTCTTAGCTGCGTGCAGACATGTTTCTTTGGTGTCTCCGAAGACAATGATAGTATTCGTTGGATAAGACGTTTTGAGTGATGCAATATCTGCACCCCCCCCCCCCCTTCTTTTCCAGAACACTACCAGTGTGCCTTTGATAAGTCTAATTCGTGGTGAAAGTTCCTATAGGACTTGGAAACTTCCGAACCGTAGATTGTTTGCACTCAGAATTTCCTCTAGTGCCTTCGCATATTTCTTCCGGATCTCTAATGAAATTCTCCATGGTCTCTCAAATAAAATAACAAAATGGTAATGGTTGTTTAGATTTAAGTGGACCGATCTAAGTAGATCTGATCTTGAAGGGAACGAATGGGGTCTGAGGACGGTGCTGAAGAAGAAGGGTTGTATTTAGATCTGTTTAGATATAAGTAGATCTGAGTCTGAAGGGAAAGAGGGGGGCTGAGAGTGGTGTTGCAGGGGAAGGGAGGAGGAAGGAGATGTGGATGAGGGTGGAGATGCAGTGGTGGCGGAGGAGGGGGGAGGGAAGATAGAGAGAGAGGTGGGCTGAAGGCGACTCTGCGAGGGTGGGACGTGCGGAGAGTAGGAGGAAAGGAAGGAAGAGGAACGCTGTGAGGATGGGACTGTTGGTAATAAAGCTTCGGTTTTAATCGGAATAAAAACATAGATAGTAAATTAATACTTATTAGAATTGTCGAATATGACATACTTATTAGAATTGTTGAGTATGACATTGAGATAAATTGCAGTAAAATTGAAGTGAACTGATTCGGTGATATTCAAGAAAGATCACAATGACTATCTAGACATCATTACAATTCTACGTAAAATTTCAGGTTTAACTATAGGGGTCACATATGGTCACTCTTAAAGTATGACTTTCTTAGACAAAAATTATGTGCATGGTGTATTTGTCATAATGTACCGTAAATGTCAGATAAAATAGAGACACCGATATGTACATGGAAATTCTCTTTATGTGGAGGGGGAAAAACAATATGTAATGAGGATATTTATCACTGTTTGTAATGATAGGAATAGAAGACTTAAACTTGAGAAATAAAATAGAATTGAAATACTCAATATTTTTTTTATATTGGATTGGTATAATATCGCGACTTTCTTTTTTCCGTTTTATTTTCTCTCACTCATTTTTCTCTCAAGAAGTTCTTGAAATGCTTTTTGGTTTGGTTTTTGGCTAATAAAACATGACTATTTACATGCAATGAAAAATGAATAAAACATACGTTTTAGATGTCTATTTAATATTTGTCAAAGTTAATGTCACTGACTAAACATAGAAGTCTTCTATTTTTTTCCCTTTGGTTTCACATGTCTGGACCCTTCAAAGACGTGTGGGAAGTAGGAGGAAAGGGAGAAAGAAAGAGACGGGGCTGGAGGTGGCGGTGTAGGGTGCTGAAAACAGCGGAGGAAGGGTAGGTGGTGGTGGAGGTAGCTGTGATGGAAGAGGTGTTCTTTTCTTTCTTCTGCCCACGGTAGTATGTGGGTAATTCTTTTTTGTTCGACTAGTTCGTTAATTACCGCTTCTCGATAACAACTAAACCATAATTAATTAAATAATAATGTATACTACATCAAATGTGTGATCTATCCCGGTTTAAATATTGAACGTAGAAAATAATAATAATGTATGTAGATGTATGATCTAACCAGTTTGTACATAATACCGTTGATATTTTCTCTCACCGTTGATCTATTCATATTTGAAGTGCTAACTATGATTCCACCTAGCATACTTACAGGGACAGTCAAGTCCAGATTTCTGGACCATCAAATTTGAATTCATGCACATATATTTTCTGCGTGAAAAGAAATTTTTACCAATTTAAAGTGTTAGGTGGCGTTTGGTTGGGGAAAATAGAAATAAGAGAATGGGTTTGGAGGAATCCAAACCCATTCCGACTGTTTGCTTGGGGAATTTTTGATATCCAACTATTTGTTGATGGATATTATTTTTTGATATACTAACCTCTCTTATCTATCAAAATGTGGGAATGAGGGAAATGGGAGCTGCTAGTCAACGCCGCCGGCCACTGTCCATCGCCGGCCCTCTGCAGGCCCCTGCCGCAGGCCACCGGTCCGGCGCCGTCAGCAACCACTATTCCAACCGGGCACTATTCTCATTTTCATTTTAATACCAAACAACTATCACTTTTAGACTCAAATCCATATCTTCTAAGCCTATTCCCTATCATATTCATTTCGATTCTAATTCCGATACACAAGTGCCAACCAAACGTCACCTTAGTGAAAAAGTCGGAAAGCGCTGGTCCACAAGTATCCGATCCCCAGTTAAAAGGGACGGGAAAAAGAAAAGAAAAAAGGATGAATTTCTTGCGGTTTGCCTGCGTCATTTTGACGCACAATTTCCTTAATAAATCAGTTAAAGTGCTATTTTCTAATTTATTTAACATAGTTTACTTTTGAATCGGAAACTACACAGCTAATAGAAATTCGAATTACAAAATAGATAAACATTTCCTTGTAGAAATGGAGATTACTTACTCTAAAGGACCATTCAAGAGATTACTAACCGTAATTTGACCATCATTTTCTTATTGTGCTAAAGGCAAAATCTAACTCGAAAAAATGATTTATTATATTTATTTCAAATTTCGAACTCTGTAAATTTGTTATAGTAAAATTGTCATATAGGTAATACAGAATATGTAATATAATATTTCTTTTAGTCAACTTAATGTATTTCTAATATAAAATAAGGAGTTTTAATGAATCATATCATTATTTTACGCTAGTATTACTTTGTATTGTGGAAAGGCATAGAAAAGAAAAAGAAACCTATATTGAAACTTTTGAAATAGAACGTATTCTTATTTAAAAGTAATATAATTTTGATTTTTAAATCATGCGTAAAGTGTTCTCTTAAACACAGCAGAAAGTAAAATCTTCTTCTTGTTTTTTTTTTTTAAATATAAACAACAAAAAATAAACCCAAATACAGGACTTTACAAGTCAATGCATTGCAAAAGCTGCTACGAGATCCCCAAGTATTGAATTCCAAGATTATATAGGATTTCTCAATTATTATATATGTATCTCCCCAATGTCAATATATGGAAGGAAAAAAAGCAAAACAACTTTCAGTTATTATATATACACACACACACCCCGTTTCAAGATATGGAAGGAAAGAAGAATCACAAATTTCATTATAATTACGTAACCAACAAAAAGACGTTTTGGGTATATTAGGCTCCCGCCATTGCACATGGATCGAGGAGGACCGAATCGTTTCACGATTTTATGTATGCACATGGTCTGAGAAGGGATCGAATCGTTTTACAATTTGATATACATAGTCTTACCATACATTTTGTGAAAGAGATTGTTTTTGTGTGTCGAAACTTTGACCTCAATATCAAAATTCCATACATAATACTCCATTGTATTTTGTATTACACTGAGATCATAACATGTGACTTTAAATGATATTAAGTTATTACGCATATTATGAAATCATTACATATATACTTAGATGATATTAAACTATTATACATATGACGAGGATATATAATGTAATAGACATAGATAGAAGATATTCTCCCAAAATAATCCTATATAAGCCCACCGAATCTTGCTCACTATCCACCTACTGCAACAAATTGCAATGGCAGATCTCCGATCAATCTTCTTCGGCCTTCTGTTAACTTCTCTCCTTTTCTCTCCGGCCTTCACTCTCACTTGCGCCCCCAACTACTCCAACTGCACCGACCTGCCTGTTCTGAAGGCCTCTTTACACTATACCTATTCCCCCACCAATTCAACCCTCTCCTTTGCCTTTTTCGCCCCTCCGCCCAATCCCAACGGCTGGGTCTCCTGGGCCATTAATCCAACGGCCACCGGCATGGCCGGGTCTCAGGCGTTTCTTGCTTACAAAGATTCTAACGGGTCTGCTTTGCTGAAAACGTATAATGTTATCTCGTACAAAGAGATTAAGGAATCGAAGCTTTCTTTCGATGTGTTGAATCAAAAAGCAGAGTTTTCTAAAGGGTGGTTTTCGATCTACGCTACTGTGGTGTTGCCGAAAGATACAACGTCGATTAATCAAGTGTGGCAAGTGGGCCCGGGAGTGAAGGATGGGATGCCGGAAAAGCATGATTTTAAGCCGGACAATTTGGCTGCAAAAGGTGTGTTGAAGTTGACGGAGGATAGTAATGTGACTCCTGCGTCGGCTCCGGCTCCTTCTCCGACAGACGGTGGTAAACATAACGGCAGCGGACGACTTAGCAGCGATCGGCTGCTGCTTGTTTCGATGTTTATTTTTGCTTTTTGGTACAGTCGGTCTAATTAGTCGTGGTTTTTAAGTAAAAACTGGTGGTAATAATTGGGTGTTATGGTTTAGTCGTATGTATTCGTTTCTGGAATACGATATGCCAATAATTAGATTCCTGTTGTTGTTATACTCTTTTTTAGATTATTAACGGCTTTGTAATTTTGTATCTTTGATAACGGAAAAGTATTTAATTTTTATAGTTTTAGAAATAAAATCTGCCTAGAGCATATACGCCATTACTATATGTCTCTGTGCTATTTCTACTTATACCTTTTGATAATTTTCGTTTCACTCAGGAGAAAAATATTGAGATGGTGTTTGGTTGGGTTACGAACCAACCCATTGAAGTTGTTTATCCGAGAAAATGGGATGAGAGCATGAGTTTCATTTTGATATTCAATTATTTGGTAATAAATATTGTTTTTTAATATACTATCTTCCATATGGGGAATGAGGGATGACCGGCTGGACGAATTTTTCTGTCCATCGCCCATATTCGATACCAATTTCAATACCGATACACTCCAAACATCATCAATGTCTATCATAGTTATTCTCAATTCAATACCAAACAACTATCACTTTTAGGTTCAAACTCAAACTCATATCCTCCAAACTCATATTCGGTTAATGTTATATTCATTCGGATTCTGATTCTGATACCCAAGTACGAACCAAACAACACTGAGTTGGAAAGGGAAGAAGCACAATCTATAGATATCTAACGTGAGTTACTGATTTCAAAGAAAATTACTATACACTCCATTTTTTCCAAAATTATTTGTCTCTTTTTAACTTTACATGCGTAGTTTACACATTATCTTCCATACATTCACATTCGAATGCTTCATATTGAACTTGTACAATCATCTTCACTTATTTTTACAACTTAGATAACGTTAGGATGTGTTGGGTGTGAGTTACGAGAGAGACTTTTTCAATTAATCGAATCCATAATTTCACCAATTTATTAAGTTGCGGAAGATTTAGTGGCATTTGTCCATGTGATTTGTTTCCTTAGGCACTACGAATCGGATCGAGATCCTCTAACCCCCTCCTTCTCACCTTCTTTGGGACCGTCCGCCACGTGGCACACAGGAGGGTGATGAGGCTGGGTGCGGGTTACCCTCACCTAGCCTCATCACCTCCCTGTGTGCCACGTGTCAAGAGGTCATTCAATACCCCTTAAAGGGGGTCAGGAGATCTTAATCCCTACGAATCTACATTTAATAACGCGAGTCACGGAGAGATGCTGCTAACCCAATATATTAGAAGCCTTCCCGCAGTTCATTGCTTTTGATACGAAAATCTAATAATACATAACGTAAGGTTACGTACATCAGATCGTAAAGCGATTCAGTCTTTTCTCAGATCTTGTGCAAAGGTAGAAGCTTATTGCACCGGGAACGTCCTTACAAGTTTTAACATATTATTGACTTATTCAAGAAAAAAATTTAAAACATGAGTAATGACCATGGACCACCTACTTACCGTTTGGTTAGTCATCATGCGTTAAAATATATAATAATGTGTTAAATGGTATTATGATCTTTATGATTTGAAATTTATAGGAACTAATCTCTTCTTTGTTCCACAAATAATTATCCTTACCATACATGTAAATCTTTTACTATTTTATCCATTCAAACAACAATCGTTTGTAACATCCCAGTTCCTTTCCAAAACAAACTGTTTTGGAAAATAAGTTACCATTCTCTTAAGACACTTATCATGGAATGACTTTTAGCTTTGGAGATTAGTTGTTTTCAAAACAAAAAAAAAAAGTTTATGACCGGAAACCGAACCCGACTTCTATCAGACTATCTTCACAGCGCGATAGGGATGAAAGTCGGGTGTCCAATGCCCGCTATGATAGAGTTTGGACTGATCAGACAGACACACAAGAAGCCCAATAGGGATGAAAGTCAGATGTCCAAGGCCCGTTATGATAGAGTTTGGACTGATCAGACAGACACACAAGGAGCCCATTGCAAGCAGTGGAGTTTCAATACCATACGTTTACCTGGTAGTAGAATCAAAAATCTTGTTTGGAACAAGAATCAAACTTCTTCCGACATCGGAAGCATTGGACCATGTCCTATGGACTTTGGAGATTAGTTGTTGATGATACATGGAATGGTGGATGCGTATTTGGGGATAACAATACTTCCCCATCTTTCTGTTATAAACTTGAACAATAATATAAAGAGAACAACACCAAGATTGTATAATATATCTTCTTCCAAAGGTATCTAAAATCTTACAAGAAGTTGTCCTATTTATAGGACATGAAAATTGTAACCTATTCTTAAGATTAATACCCACTATCACCATGATCTTTAGTGGGTGTTAATGGCCTTAATATTTGGACATCCACTTCCTTAGTGGGTGTAAATATTTGATATCCACTTTCTCCACTAACATCATCATAATTCACACCATAATAATTTACAATACTCCCCCTTGGATGTCCAAATTTTATAGAATATGCCTCGTTAAAACCTTGCCAAGAAAAACCCAGTAGGATAAAAAACTTGGTCGAAGAAAAAAGAGTACACATTCATAAAATTGGTAAGTGTGATATACTGCCTCGTTAAAACCTTGCCAAGAAAAACCCTGTGGGATAAAAACTTGGACGAAGGAAAAAGAGTACAGTATGTATAGTAATCACACTCCCCCTGATGCTGACAAGAGGTCTTTGAGTTGACGCATTCCAATGCTGTAGACCATCTTTCTAAATATAGTTGTTGGTAGTGCTTTGGTGAACAAATCAGCAAAATTCTTATTTGATTGTATCTGCTGGATATCAATGTCTCCATTCTTCTCAAGATCATGAGTGTAGAAAAATTTTGGTGATATATGCTTCGTTCTGTCTCCTTTGATATAGCCATTCTTAATTTGAGCAATACATGCAGCATTATCTTCAAACAATATCGTCGGAGTCTTTCTTAGTGAAGATAATCCACATGATTCTTGAATATGTTGAATCATCGACCTTAACCATACACATTCATGACTCGCTTCATGTAATGCTAAAATCTCAGAATGATTGGAAGATGTGGCTGTTAATGTCTGCTTCACTGATCTCCATGATATAGCTGTATCTCCACAAGTAAAAACATATCCACTCTGTGATCTTCCCTTATGAGGGTCAGATAGATAGCCAGCATCAGCATATCCCAACAACTGTGACTCGGAATTCTTTGAATAGAATAAACTCATATCTATTGTTCCACGAAGATAGCGTAAAATATGCTTGACACCATTCCAATGTCTTCATGTTGGTGTAGAGCTATATCTTGCCAGTAAATTCAGTGAGAATGCTATATCTGGTCTCGAACAATTTGCAAGATACATTAAAGCACCAATAGCACTAAGATAAGGTACTTCTGGACCTAATAATTCCTCATTATCTTCTGGTGGTCGGAATGGATCTTTCTTTACATCTAATGATCGTACCACCATAGGGCTACTCAATGGGTGAGCTTTATCCATATAAAATCTCTTCAAGATCTTCTCTGTGTACGTAGATTGATGAAGAAAGATTCCATCAGGCAAATGCTCGATCTGCAGGCCGAGACAAAATTTGGTTTTTCCAAGATCTTTCATCTCAAACTCTTTCATGAGGTAATTAGCAGTTCTGGTAAGCTCTTTAGGAGTTCCAACAAGATTCAAATTATCAACGTATACAACAATTATAGAGAACCCATTTTCAGATCTTTTGATAAATACACATGGACAAATTGGATTGTTTATATATCCTTCTCTAATGAGATACTCACTGAGACGATTATACCACATCCTGCCAGATTGTTTTAGTCCATACAAGGATCTCTGTAATTTGATTGAGTATAATCCATGTGCCTTTTGATCACATTTTGTAGGCAATTTTAATCCTTCAGGGATCTTCATATAAATATCATTATCTAAAAATCCATATAAGTATGCGGTAACCACATTCATTAACCGCATATCAAGGTTTTTAGCAACTGCCAGGCTGATTAGATATCGTAATGTTATGACATCAATTACTGGAGAATATGTTTCATCATAATCAAGCCCAGGTCTCTGTGAAAAACCTTGCGCAACAAGACGTGCCTTGTATCGCACAATCTCATTTTTCTCATTGCGTTTTCGTACAAAAACCCATTTATATCCAATAGGTTTTATCCCTTCAGGGGTTCGGACTATAGGTCCAAATACTTTGCGACTTTCTAATGACTTCAGTTCTGCTTGGATTGCATCTTTCCACTTTGGCCAATCATTTCTTTGTCGACATTGTTCAATGGATCTCGGTTCAGGATCCTCATTTACAATTTCACATGCAATACCATAAGCAAAAACATGATCAATAATAACTTTCTGTCTATCCCAATTTTCTCCTGAACTTACATAATTCAAAGAGATTTCTTCAAAATTTTGTTCACTTGCTTCTTCAGGAGCAACCTGTTTATCAATTTTAGACTGATCAGTTTCAATTTCTATAGCGCTTTCAAGTTGTGAACTTCTTTGCTCTTCTGGAGTATTCTCTTCCGGAGGAGTATTCTCTTCCGGAGCATTAACTTGCACCCTTCTCTTTCGAGGGTTTTTATCTTTTGCACCGACAGGGCGCCCACGTTTTAGACTTGCTTTTAGTATACCATTATCACGTCTTTCAGAGACATCAAGTCGAATTGGCGTATTCATCGCTGGAACGTGGGATTTTGTTACCTTTTGACTATCAGTAAATGCGTCAGGCAACTGATTTGCAACATTTTGTAAATGAATTATCCTTCTTACTTCTTGCTCGCATTGATTTGTCCGTGGGTCAAGATGAGAAAGTGAAGGAACATTCCATGTAATTTCACGTCGTTCTTCAGTAAACGGTACTTTGTCTCCCCCTAACGGCGGAAAACTTTCTCATCAAAATGACAATCAACATATCTTGCCTTAAATAAATCACCCGTCAGGGGCTCAACATATCTCACAATAGATGGAGAATCAAAACCCACATATATGCCTAGACGTCTTTGAGGACCCAATTTTGTCCGTTGTGGTGGAGCAATCGGAACATAAACCGCACAACCAAAAATCTTTAAGTGTGAAATATCAGGCTGCTGGCCAGATACTATTTGCAATGGCGAATATGGTTGAAATGAACTGGGTCTAAGCCGTATTAATGCTGATGCATGCAGAATTGCATGTCCCCAAGCTGTCATGGGTAAATTAGATCTTAAGAGCATAGGTCTAGCAATTAGTTGTAAACGTTTTATAAATGACTCTGCCAGGCCATTTTGAGTATGTACATGTGCCACTGAATGCTCGACTTCAATCCCAATCGACATACAATAATCATTAAAAGCTTGAGAAGTAAATTCACCAGCATTATCAAGACGAATAGATTTAATTGGATAATCCGGAAATTGTGCTCTTAAGCGTATAATCTGAGCAAGAAGCTTAGCAAATGCTACTGTTCTCGTCGAAAGCAAACTCACATGAGACCATCGTGAAGAGGCATCCAATAAGACCATAAAATATCGAAATGGTCCACAAGGGGGATCAATAGGTCCACAAATATCTCCTTGTATTCTTTGTAAAAATATAGGAGATTCAACATGAACCTTCATCGGAGATGGCCTCTTGATTAATTTTCCTCTTGCCTTTATCCTTCTGGGATGCCCGATAAAGATCAACCAAATGTTTTGGCGTACGGCAAGTACGAGACCAATGCCCGTGAGATCCACATCGATAACATGTCTCATCGTGATGCTTAGCATTTGCACCATCTTTTGCAGCTTTTGCCTTTTCATGCAGCTTTTCATTATTTTCCCACTTCTGGTGGTATGGTGCAAAGCTTCTGCCACGACCACGACCTCTACTACGGCCGCGGCCACGACCACGACCACGACCTCTACCACGACCATTAAATGTTGCATTCGCTTCAGGGAATGGTTTTGACCCGGTCGGGTGAGAAGTGTGGTTTTTCATTAGTAGTTCATTATTTTGTTCAGCAACTAAGAGACATGAAATTAGCTGGGAATATTTTTCAAAATGTCGTTCCCTGTATTGCTGCTGCAGGAGCATGTACGATGCATGAAAAGTAGTGAATGTTTTTTCTAACATGTCAGCATCAGTAACTTTATCTCCACACAACCTCAATTGGGAGACAATCGAAAACATAGCAGAATTATATTCATTGACTGTTTTGTAATCTTGCAACCTCAGGTGCAACCAGTCATATCGAGCCTTTGGGAGGATAACACTTTTATAATGATCATATCTCTCCTCCAGATTTTTCCACAATTCTCGAGGCTCTTTTACCCCAAGGTATTCGGATTTCAGCCCATCGTGGAGATGATGACGAATGAATATCATGGCTTTAGCCTTATCTTGCTCACTAGCCACAACATCATCCTTAATAGTATGCCCGAGGTTCATAGCCATCAAATGGATTTCAGCATCAAGAACCCATGCCATGTAATTTCTTCCGGAAATATCAAGGGCAGCAAATTCCAGTTTTGTGATGTTTGCCATTAGTCTGATTTATACATAAAGAAAATATATCAGACAATGATATATTCACTCAAAACTGCAGGTTTGATTTATATGCTTCGGACATAAGAAATAGATCATAATAAAATCATACTAATAAAATAACCATATGAATAATGTTAGAAGCTAGCAAACCAGACTACAACATAAACTGCTTAACAGGGAACATATAAACTTATGTAATAAATAATACATGCCGTAGAAAAAGCATGAACAGAAGAATACTAAAACGACTTGTTGAGTATGCAATTATAAGTAACGAAATATTATACAGATAAATCATGTATTGTTGTCTATATGTTATACAGATCGTGATATTACATACGTAAAATATATATAACTAAAGGTATTGTATCTTAATAAACTAGCACTATAATGCAGTGAAAAAAAAATTATACGCATGTGTTTTGTGTCAAGTAATGTTATGTGCACAAACTACTAATTGTAAATATAAGTTACAAACACAAAACATAAATCACATGTAAATGAATTATACCACAGTAGTAATACAGAAGTTTTGCTTGCCTATGTGCACACGATAGTGTTAAGCATATGAATGCCCATTGCAATCAATACGCAGATGCAGTGCAAAAATCAATATCGCTTTACTAAGAAAAACGCAAAATGTGAAACTTTACTTTGCGAGACGATACTAAAACATATAATGACGCTAAAAACCAAACTAGTGTTCTTTGTTAAAGCTACACAGATACATTTGTGCAGAATGCTGTTAACAAATCATACTTGTGGAAAGCAGTTGTCTGCAAACAAGATTAATAACAATAATATAAACAACAAACAATAATCTAAGGTACCAACAAGAACAAACTGGGCTTGAAGGCTTTGAGCAGGTCACGTGACCTTATTGATTTGATTATTCTTCACATTTAGTAGAAACCGTGTAAATGCATTGGAATAATAATCAACTAATACAGAATACGTATGTATTATATGTATGCTTTTCTTATCACGATGAATCTTCTATAGCAGGTAGAGCGTCGTGCTGATAACGTGTTATAAACTTGAACAATAATATAAAGAGAACAACACCAAGATTGTATAATATATCTTCTTCCAAAGGTATCTAAAATCTTACAAGAAGTTGTCCTATTTATAGGACATGAAAATTGTAACCTATTCTTAAGATTAATACCCACTATCACCATGATCTTTAGTGGGTGTTAATGGCCTTAATATTTGGACATCCACTTCCTTAGTGGGTGTAAATATTTGATATCCACTTTCTCCACTAACATCATCATAATTCACACCATAATAATTTACAATATATTGTGGTAAGTTTTTTTTTTTAAAGAAAATATCCGAAGTTAGTGTCCCTTTAAAGACCAGGAAAAGTACATATATATATTTTTCAATGTACAACGATGTTGTTGTTGTTGTTGTTATTATTAATGTAATAGTAATAATAATAATATTAATGTAAACAAGCTAGCTATTATTCACAAAGAAAGCAATTGCGGAAGAAATGTTATATTAATGTAAAATCGTACATCCATCTAAAAAAAAATCAAATCTTCTTGTCCCAAATAAAATATAATGGTTCTTCTCACATTAGAGTGGGCTTTTTAACGAGAAATCTACGCGTGAGTCCCACTTAGGGCTATAAACGAGCCGAACGAACCGAGCATTATGTTGTTCAAGCTTTGTTCATTTAACTTAGCGAACGAGCCGAGCTTGTTCGTTTATTTAAACGAACATATTTATTTGTTCAAGCTTTGTTCATTTAACTCAACGAACAACATTAACGAGACGAACACCTTAAACGAACGGTGCCACTTACCGAGCTCGAACAGAAAAAGGTGTTCAAGCTCTGTTCATTAACCTTTTATCCGAGCCGAGCTCGAGCTCCAGCCCGAACCAAACGAGCCGAACAACGGCTTGGTTCATTTACAGTCCTATTCCCACTTGATTGTGGGAATGACGACTAAAAATAAACAATAATCGCCAATATATTCTTTTTGACCTGAAGATTTGAAGAACCGTTATTTATCATTGAATGAATTATAATTAAATAGCAAAATAATATTATTTATAATTCAATTGCCAGATAATAAGATTATAATTCAAAGTCAAGTTAATATGCTTGTATTTCTAATGACTACTCCACCCATTCTAAAATATAGATCTATTTTAAAAAAATTAAAATTGACTTATATTAAATGAAACGAGTAGGCGATTTCATATATGAAATACTCCATTGTCTATCCATCGTAACAGAGTTTCCATTTCTACAATAGTAAATAATAAGTGTGCTTCGAGGACATATCTGTTGGAAAAAAGGACGTTAAAAGTCCTTTTCGTGTGCTCCAAACTTATATAGAACACGTATGAGGTCGTTCGGGAGATTAATGTGAAGTGGATAAAGCTGAAAGAGCCTCTGTTGGACATCGATCTCTCACTACGATCGATCGATGTACATCGATCGATCGACGTTAGAGATCGACATGGGTCTGAGGCTTGCTGAAGTTTACTGTTCAACTTCGATCTATCACATCGATCGATCGAAGTGACATCGATCGATCGATGTGATCGATCGATGTAGGACAGTAAAGAAAGTGAAGTTTCTGTCAGACTTCGTTCGATCACATCGATCGATCGAAGGGGACATCGATCGATCGATGTGATCGATCGATGTCCAACAGACAGAACTTTTCACTGTGTGATGCATCTTTTCATCCAAGGTTCATCTCCCTTCGATTGTGAACGTTATTCAACGGGCTTGAGAGGTTAGAAAACTGCTGAAACTAGTTTAAAATGTTGTTTTCTACTACCCTAAAGCCTATATATACAAGACTTAACTATTTGCAAAGAAAAGAGTTTTTCCCCTTGTGTTTTCCCTTAAAGTGCAGAAAGTTTCAGCAGTCTTCTTCTTCTTCCTCTACTTTTGACACTTCAATTTTGCAAGTTCATTCTCTTTCTCCTAGAGCAAAGGAACAAGAGAAGCCGTTAAATCCTGGGAAGCATTCGCTTGTGGTTCACCTTGCTCACCGGTGGAGGCGAAATTGCTTTTAAGGACAGTGATTCACATCACGTCTCGGCATTTTGTTTTGTGTTTGTTTGTCATCTTCCTCAGATTATTGCTTAACAAACTTAAAAGCAATTTACTGCGATGGCATCCAAACAATCTGCTGTTCCTGATATGTCAAAGTTGGAGCCTTTCGACGGAAAGTTCTTTAAGAGATGGTCCGCAAAGGTTCTCTTCTTCCTTGAGATGCTGTCTGTCTCCTACGTTCTGACAAAGGAGAGACCTACTGAAGTTGGAGAAGCACTCAAGTTTGATGCAGATAATGTTACGTGTAGAGGACATATTCTACACTTTCTTTCTAATTCGCTGTTTGACATTTATGTCAAATTTCAGTCAGCGAAAGAAATTTGGAAAGCTCTTCAGAACAAATATGGTTCTGAAGATGCAGGGAAAAGGAAATATGTGGTCAGTGAATTTCTCAAGTTTCAGATGGTTGACCACATATCTATCAATGACCAGATTCATCAGTTTCAGCAACTGGTGGATAATATTGAACAAGAAGGTATCAAGATTGATGAAACCTTCCAGGCTGCTGCTTTGATCGAGAAACTCCCTTCCTCTTGGAACAAGTATAAGAAGAGGGGCAAGCATGATGATGCCAAACTCTCTATGGATAGTGTAATCAAACACATTCGTATAGAGGAAAACAACAGGATTGAAGATGCAAGCGGAGATGAAGTTGGTGTCAAGGCCAACGTCATTGAGCATGTGGCCAAGAAGCCGAGATTTATCTCAAACAAGGCCAAAGGTAAAGCTCAAGTGCAGGGGCGGTTCAAGTCGCAGACAAAGGGAGCCTGTTGGGTGTGCGGGAAGCAGGGTCACAAGGCATTCTTTTGCAATAAGCGAAAAGGACAATCAAGTGGACAAGCCAACCTTGCTGAAGGACGCTCAGACACCAAGGATGAGACAATCGCTGCAGTTGTCGTCGATGAGGTAAACCTTGTCGGAGGTGCAACAGAATGGGTGGTGGACACTGGAGCCACTAGACACATTGCGATCAGCAGAGATCTATTTCTTGACTATCAAGAGATAGATAGTGGAGACCAAGTCTTTCTAGGGGATGCACGAGCGACCCGAGTTATCGGGAAGGGGAAAGTGCTCCTCAAGTTGACTTCTGGTAAAAGGCTGGAGTTGAGCAATGTGTTACATGTTCCAACTATTCGGAGGAACTTGATTTCTGGAGCACTTCTGAACAAGGCTAATATTAAACTTGTTTTTGATTCTGATAAGCTTGTATTATCTAGGAGTGGGGAATTTGTTGGGAAAGGCTTTTGTTCGGGTGGTTTATTTGTTCTTGATGCTGTATGTTTAAGTAATAAGAATGCATCTAGTTCTGTGTATATTGTTGATTCTTTTGATTTATGGCATGCTAGACTAGGTCACGTTAATGCCGATGCAATTAGAAGGTTAAAGAACACCAATCTAATTGAATTAAACAATGAAAGTAGTCTAACAAAGTGTCATTATTGTGTCGAAGGGAAACATCATAAGAAACCCTTCAAGTCGGTAAATAGAGCAACCGAGAAACTAGAGTTGATTCATAGTGATCTAGGAGATTTTAAGAATATGATGAGTAAAGGTGGTAAGCGGTACTATATTACTTTCATAGATGATTTTTCCAGGTTCACTAAGGTTTATTTACTTAGCAACAAGGACGAAGCGGAAGATATGTTTGTTAAGTACAAAAATGAAGTTGAAAACCAACTAGACAAAAAGATCAAAAAGATAAGATCGGATAGAGGAGGTGAGTATAATACTTTATCTTTACAAAAGTTTTGTGAAGATAATGGTATTATACATGAGTTTACAGCTCCATATACTCCTCAATCCAATGGTGTTGCCGAAAGGAAAAATAGGACACTTAAGGATATGATGAATACAATGCTCTTAGGTTCCGGATTGTCTAGCAATATGTGGGGTGAAGCTATTCTTTCAGCATGTCATATTTTAAATATATACCACATAAGAAAACTAGTTTGACACCGTATGAACTTTGGAAAGGCTATACACCCAACTTGAATTATTTGAAAGTGTGGGGGTGCTTAGCCAAAGTTGGAATTCCTGAGTTCAAAAGGAATAAAATTGGGTCTAAAACTAGAGATTGTGTGTTTGTGGGATATGCTTCGAATAGTGCTGCATATAGGTTTATGACTTTAGATAATGGTGTGATCTTGGAATCGAAGGACGCAGAATTTTTTGAACATGAGTTCCCGATGAAGAAAGATAAGGAAACTAGTATTAGTCTTGATCTTGGTGAGTCTAGTAATAGAACTAGTGATGGAGTTCCTTCTATTCTTAGAAGAAGTAAAAGACAGAAGGTTGGAAAGTCATTTGGAGATGATTTTATTACAGCCTTTATTTTAGAAGAAGATCCTAAGACGTATAGAGAGGCTATGAGTTCTGTAGACGTTAAGTTTTGGAAAGAGGCTATTAATAGTGAACTTGAGTCAATTCTTAGTAACAACACTTGGGAACTAGTAGAGTTGCCAAGAGGTTGTAAGCCTATTAGTTGTAAATGAGTGTTTAGAAAGAAACTAAAGGCTGATGGTTCTATAGACAAGTTCAAGGCAAGATTAGTTGCCAAGGGTTTTACCCAACAAGAGGGTATAGACTATTTCGATACATATTCACCGGTAGCAAGAATAACGTCTATTAGAGTGTTAGTGGCTTTAGCTTCCATTAACAAGTTGGTGATACACCAAATGGATGTTAAGACGGCCTTTTTGAATGGTGATCTAGATGAAGAGATATATATGCATCAACCGGAGGGTATGATTGTTCAAGGTCAAGAACATAAGGTATGTAGACTTAAGAAGTCTTTGTATGGCCTTAAACAAGCCCCTAAGCAGTGGCATGAAAAGTTTGATAATGCTATGATTTCCAACGGTTATGTTGTGAATGAAAGTGATCGTTGTATATATAGCAAAGTTGAAAATTCTGGTTGTGTCATTGTATGTTTATATGTTGATGACATGTTAATCTTTGGGACTAACATGGATGTTGTTAATAGTACTAAATTATTCTTATCTTCCGTCTTTGATATGAAAGACATGGGTAAGGCTGATTTAATACTTGGCCTAAAGTTAGTTGAAAATTGTGGGGGTTTTGCTTTATCTCAATCTCATTATATTGAGAAAATGTTAAAACGGTTTAATTTCTTTAATGTTAAGCCTGTAAGTACACCATATGATCCAGCAGTTCACTTAAAGAAGAATAGGAATGATAGTGTTTCACAAGTTGATTATGCTAGAATCATTGGTAGTGTTATGTATTTAATGAATTGCACAAGACCCGATATAGCTTATGCAGTAAATAGACTAGCAAGATATACTCATAATCCAAGTAGTGAACATTGGATGGCTTTAGAAAGGTTAATGAGATATATCAAAGGAACAATGGATCTTTGTCTTGTGTTTAATGGTTTTCCGGCAGTTTTAGAAGGTTTCTGTGATGCTAATTGGGTGTCAGATAATGATGAGATTAATTCGACAAATGGCTATGTGTTCACTTTAGGTGGTGGAGCCATTTCTTGGAAATCTTCTAAACAGACATGTATAGCAAAATCAACTATGGAATCTGAATTTATAGCTTTAGAACTTGCTGCAACTGAAGCTGAATGGTTAAGGAATTTATTGCTTGATATTCCTTTATGGCATAACCCAATGCCTTCTGTTTCTATACGTTGTGATTCTCAGGTAGCGATCGCTCGAGCAAAGAATAAGATCTATAATGGAAAGAGCCGGCATATCAGATTGAGACACAATATTGTGCGGGATTTGATTAGTTCAGGGGTGATTAACTTGGAGTTTGTAAGATCCGAGTTAAATCTGGCAGATCCCTTGACTAAAGGACTAAATAAGAAGTTAGTCCAACAAGCATCGAGGGGAATGGGACTGGTTCCAATGTTGTGAACTTTGTATGACGGCAACCCAACCCATTATTAGTAGAGATCCTATGAACGGGGTTCAATGTGGTAAAAACAAGTCATATAAAAGTTCTACAAGTGCTGTCGTTTTGTCCCTTCCTATGGTGTTGTTGAAGATAGTACTTACTGCAAATTGTGGAGGGTGAGATTTTTAGAATCTCTTAATGAAGTTCATAGTCATGTTGTATGGTGGTGTGCGCAGTACACACTTGATGAACATCACCTATATAAGAGTGGAGGTGGTGCCGCTTCCTATGAGAGTTTGGAACAACTCACTAGAGCTCTTATGAAAACCTGGGACTGGGTGCATGGCCGATATCGCACCAAACCGCGAACTTGCCTGAAGCTAGTCGAGGACATGTCAGTTGTAAGTTTATATAAACAATAGTGAATTAAGATTCAAGACTTTTGTCATCTTATTTCCGTTTATATGCTTCTTCTTGAACTAAGTGGCAATTCAAGACGAAAGTCATTGTCCATTAAGTGTCTTTGTCTTCGTTAAAAGTAGAGAGGTTAGTTGTTTAACGTTCAAGAGAGTTTGTATATAAGTTTGGATCATGTGGGGGATTGTTGGAAAAAAGGACGTTAAAAGTCCTTTTCGTGTGCTCCAAACTTATATAGAACACGTATGAGGTCGTTCGGGAGATTAATGTGAAGTGGATAAAGCTGAAAGAGCCTCTGTTGGACATCGATCTCTCACTACGATCGATCGATGTACATCGATCGATCGACGTTAGAGATCGACATGGGTCTGAGGCTTGCTGAAGTTTACTGTTCAACTTCGATCTATCACATCGATCGATCGAAGTGACATCGATCGATCGATGTGATCGATCGATGTAGGACAGTAAAGAAAGTGAAGTTTCTGTCAGACTTCGTTCGATCACATCGATCGATCGAAGGGGACATCGATCGATCGATGTGATCGATCGATGTCCAACAGACAGAACTTTTCACTGTGTGATGCATCTTTTCATCCAAGGTTCATCTCCCTTCGATTGTGAACGTTATTCAACGGGCTTGAGAGGTTAGAAAACTGCTGAAACTAGTTTAAAATGTTGTTTTCTACTACCCTAAAGCCTATATATACAAGACTTAACTATTTGCAAAGAAAAGAGTTTTTCCCCTTGTGTTTTCCCTTAAAGTGCAGAAAGTTTCAGCAGTCTTCTTCTTCTTCCTCTACTTTTGACACTTCAATTTTGCAAGTTCATTCTCTTTCTCCTAGAGCAAAGGAACAAGAGAAGCCGTTAAATCCTGGGAAGCATTCGCTTGTGGTTCACCTTGCTCACCGGTGGAGGCGAAATTGCTTTTAAGGACAGTGATTCACATCACGTCTCGGCATTTTGTTTTGTGTTTGTTTGTCATCTTCCTCAGATTATTGCTTAACAATATCTCAGTTGGTATTCGGATTGTGATATTGTTTCATAAAAACGTGGGTTCAAACCAAGACACGCGTAACGTAGATGCTTTACTGGTGTCTAAGCCAGTAATAACTATGTCATTGTATCCGGATCAATTGAGTTAGAAAGTTGATGACTCAGTTTGCAGTAGGCGACTTGTATGGGTTACCGTCAATGTCTTGCCAACTTAAAAGTCCACTGAACTTATGATTTATAATATCTATAAACCTCTTTGAAGCTAGAGTACTGAAGACCCACGGAGCGAATGATATTAGACTTTACTCCCGATAATAAGTGTCCATTACTGCAACGTGAGGACTAACGAATAGTGATGAACAGCTGCAATAGACACACTGTAGGAACGAGTCAATTATGAGAGGCGGATGCTGCAGCTTCCTGATTCCGGGATAGGATCACCTCACCACAAAAGGGATGCGGTGACGCGTGACCGTGCGACACGTGGCATCAAGAGGTGGTGAAGCTAGATGAAGGTGATCTTTATTTAGCCTCACCACCCCCTTGCTGCCACGTGTCGCGTAGTCACAAAGAGGGTGATGAGATCACAACCCCCTGATTCCATGTCTAAGTGGAGAGTCACAAGTGATTCATGATCCCTTAAATTTTCCCCACCTCCAAGATTAGCTGGTTTCAACAGATTGTTTTCTTCTTAAAATAATATTCCTTCCCCTCCAAAATATTGTCACTCAAAGTATTTTCATTTTTTCCCAAAAATTTATCTTACATGATGTTATAAATATTTCGAAAAATTAGTATGTTAAAATATATTAAATAATTTGATTTTAGATGATGGTTTTTAAATCATCCGTTTGACTAGTTATCACGATACTTTTGAGACAAAAAGAGTATTACATTGATAGTAGTTGAGAAAGTGTCGGGTTTCAACTTTTTGAAATTATGAATCCTTAAGAGCCATTAAGAAACTGAGTGTGAATCTGTATAAACCAAAAGTTCTAAAATATTCTAAGGGTGCATGTATGACATTTTAGTAGTTATTTTATAAGTAATAAAAAATTAATCGTACTTTCTTGGTCCTAAAAATATTTGTGTTCTTAGGTTTGGACCCGTCACCGATTTGGCAGCGGTTAATAGTTAGAAGTAAATGAGGTTGAGAGGATTCTACCAGTTTACTGTGCATAAATAAAGAAACAAATATATATATATATATATATATATATATATATATATACATATGTATTGATGTAGATGTATATGTATAGATTTATAAATGTATGTGTATATATGTATATGCATCTATATAAATATGTGTATGTGTATGTATATGTCGTCGTCGTCGTCATCCGTACCAAGTATATTACAACAACAGCAAAAGCTATCGTCAGGGTCTGGGGAGGGTAACTGGTAGACAGACAATATCTCTATCCCAATGGATAGAGAGTCTGCTTCCAGTGAGACCCCCGGCTCTACCTGCATAAATGACATGATAATAGAGATATGTTGTGCTAGTGTGTTAGTGAGTAAATTCAAGAAATACAAATAAAGGCATTTCGATATTAAAATACACATCACGTATATATGTACATGTAATGTAAAACAACCAAATGGGAAGTTAACCTAAAGCGTAGATAGTGTCTACGCCTATCTATGTCACTACATATACTCTAAAGTGTCCCTATATATGACTTATACCTCGTTAACCTTAATCTTATGTCTCCATGAACTCCTATCCTGGACCATGTCCTCAGAGATGTGCAAATCTAGTAAGTCGTGTCTTATCTGCTCATCCCAAGTCAGTTTGGGTCTGCCTTTACTTCTGTTTCCCTCTACAATTAGGCTTTCAATTGTTCTGACCGACGCTGTCGTCTATCTCCGCTTGACATGCCCAAACCATCTCAATCTTCCCTCCCTTATCTTATCGGCTATACTAGCCACGCCTAACCTTTCTCGAAACACCTCGTTTCTGATCCAGTCTAGCCTTGTATGCCCACACATCCATCTTAACATTTTCATCTCTGTCACTTCCATCTTCTGTAGTTGTGACTTCTTGATGGCCCAGCAGTCTGTCCCATATAGCATTGCCGGTCGCACTGCCACCCTATAAAATTTTCCCTTTAATTTAGTTGGGAAATTTTTATCACACAACACCCCTGAGGCCGCCCTCCATCTACACCAGCCTGCTTGAACTCGATGTGCTACATCATTATCTATGTCGCCATTCTGCTGCACAAATGATCCTAGGTACTTAAACTTACTTACCTGTGCTACCACTTGACCATCGATGGTGAGCTGGCTATCCTCACTGTCTGCTACGCCGCTGAAGTCGCAGTGCAGATACTCGGTCTTAGAACGGCTAATCTTTAAGCCTTTTCTCTCTAAAACATCTCTCCACTGCTCTACTCTCATACTCAGGGTATGTCTACTTTCTGCGACTAATGCAATATCGTCAGCAAAAAACATGTGTATGTATATGTATATATGTAAATACATGTGAATTTTTGAAGTTCCTATAAAAAAAAAGACGAGCGAAAGCTGGTATGGTGGCCAGCCTCTTTTTCTGAGACACTCATGAGAGGCACTGAAATGAATTAACTCGGTACGTCCGGTTCAATAAAAAGCGGTCCAATCCTGGTCTAACCGGAACGTTGACCATTATTACATTGCCTCCAGTGACCGGTTCAAGAAACAAGCATTTCATTTTCGGTTCAACTCAAATGTGTACTTTTACAATTTTTTGTTTTGGATTAACAGTATAATGTTTATTAATTTTGACCACAAAGCTCTTGCTTCCAGTTTAATCTAAAACTACATGTAGTATAAATGCCTAATTTTAAACTAGGAGATGTTTAGAGGTAATTAATGTATAAACACAATGTGTAAAAGTAATTAACTCTTGATGTTTTCAAATGTTGCAGACTATATGTTTTATATTCGTATTAAATAATATATATCTAATTCTGGACAAAGACAATTATAAAGGCAAGTGCGTCAATAACGTAACACAATATTACATATTTCTCAAGAAATCATTGATGGTATACTGCTATGTGAGTAACATTATGATAGTCATAAGAAGGCTAGCCCTTAGTCAAGAACTTTTTACACATCTTAGACATAGAGCTACCTGCCTATAATTGTGTCTAAATAAGAAACAACAAAATAACACACTTCCTCTTCAAATTGCACACTTGTGTCCCCTGCCTTTAACCTTATAGACATTTAACTTTTTCAATCCGCCTAACAACAATAAATCTGCCGTGCAAACAGGGAAATAATGCATTAGAGAGAGCCCTCATACAGATTACCCAATTAGATTTTGACACATGACTTGCACTTATATTTTTTCTTCTCTCTCTTTTTTAATAAAGAGAAGGTGAGTTCATCATGCACATCGGACTCGGACCACTGCCTTTTATCGAGTTGGGAGAGTGGCGAACGGAATGAGACACGAGAAGACAATCCACCAACTTGCATGTATAGGACTGGTAAAATTTATAGACACCCAAAAAATAATAATAAAAATAAAAAGAACCTAGCGCCAAAGCAAAAGGGTAACACATCCCCGGGATGAGATCTCCTCACTCACCGCGCGGCCCAGGACGCGACACGTAGCAGCAGTAGGGGGTGGTGAGGCTGGATGAGGGTTACCCTCACCCAACCTCACCACCCCCACTTTTTGCCACGTGTCGCGCGGTCATGCATGCGGTGAGGGAGGAGCGGTGAGGGGATCCTATCCCCACATCCCCACCCTGCAATGGACTGAGAATCTGACCCACCCATCATTGCAGGAGCCAGCAAAAATTGCCAAAGCATCCAAGAAAGTGGGAGTAACAACATCAACCAAATTCTTATTAGTGACAATACTACAACAACATTACCCAATTACCTTAGAAGCTTCCGTCTATGGCGGGATATGAGTGGGTCGAATATACACAATCATACCCATGTATTAGAAACACAGAGGTTGTTTCCCGATGACCCATAATGATGCGTCAAGTTATGTCGATCAACTGCCACTTCACAATATAAGAAGCACAGACAATTTAATGAATCATTTTGCTTTATTCCATCATATTCCAAAGTCAAAGAATCTTATTAGTAACCATAAATAAATAAAACAGGTCAACAATAAATAAGTTAAAACATGTGAGAATAAAAGGGAGCCAATTTTTATTTCTTCATGTCTGGAGGTGGGAGTAGGGTACAAATAAGTCAAACGGTTCGTGGTTGATCAATTTCGGGTTGTGTTTCTTCTCGGTTAATTCAGCTCGATAATGACCGGAATCAAAATTGATTTGACTCGAATACTTGATAAGCTAATCTTGAACATATTCATGATCAAATTGCTAGCTCGTGAGGATGATCAATCTTAATATATATGTATAAGAATATGTACTATTAGGCCTTATACTAGTCTCTTTGACCGATACAAACAATAAACTAAGCGTGATAACGTTTAACTATTCAAATGGTATAGTTTTTTAATTTAAAATTCATAACAATTCAATAAGATGAATTAAAAATGAATGTTAATAATTATATATACAACTTTTAGACTCGATAAACCAATATTTGGATCAGCTCAGCTCGTTTATACTCCTAGGTGATATTGTGGCAGTAGGGGTGCAAATGAGCCAAGCAGTTTGTGAGCCGATCAATTTTAGCTTGATGTTTGCTCGACTAGCTTGGTTCGATGAAACTGGTGATCAAACTCGACTTGGCTCGAATATTTAGCGAGTCAATCTTGAGCATATTAATTCTCGAAACGTCAGCTCATTAACATGCTCGAACTTATAATGTATATAAAAGTTATGTATGATTTGATGTTATATTAGTATCTTTGTTTAATACAAACAATAAATTAAACATAATAACTATCAATCACTGTAATGATAATAATATTTAATATAAAAAACTTATAATGGCTCAATAATATCAATTAAAACTATATGTTTCTACATGTACATATAATTTTCAAAATGAAAACCGATATTTACTTTTGCTCGAAATTGGCTCAAGCTTTACTCGAGTTTAATATCGAATGATATTTAAAAATCATGCTGTAACTCAACTACAAAATTTCTTTATAAATACTCAACTCAATAAGTTCATATTTAAATCGGCTATGTTGAAGCGCAGACTGTTGAGGACCCGAAGCTGGTGGCTCCCAAAGTGTTTGTTGGGGGGGGGGGGGGTGCGAGGCATATTCGCATCTTAGCATAATATCGATTTTAGTGTGTTTGTATGTCTTGCATTTTGGTTGTTGCCGGTGCTTCCTTCCTTGTGCTGGTGAAGTTTCCACCTTTTACCTTTGACAAAGGTGAAATAGTACGTGGTTTAAAAACATTGTTATAATTTGTTATTCTGATCATAATTTTTATTTTATTTTCAATTGGTTAATTAAGATAACTTAAAAATTATATAGACGTTAATTTTAAAAGTATATAAAACTTTAATTATTAATATATAATTATTTTCAAAAAGTAAACAATATTTTTAAGACAAATCAAATGAAAATAGAGTATCATGATGTTGTTTCCCATGGCTACCTGGAAAGAAGATACCTACAACAATGATTTTTGGCTTCAAAAACTTGCAGAAACCTAGTTTTTTGCTACATACTTGGTAAAAGAAATCGCATTTTTTTATATTATATACGACTTCAAAAACTTACAGAAACATCTAGTTTTTTACTACATGCTTGATAAAAGAAACCGCATATTTTTACCATATATGGCTTCAAAAACTTACAGAAAACATCTGACTTATACAAATTTATAGAAACCAATGTATATTTCTATATCTAAATCCTTTCTCAGAAGTCAATAAAAGGTAAGGTGGGCTGCAAAGTTGAAGAAGCAGCCATTCTGCCAAATTCCTTGCCTCAAATGAAAACTTAGAACTTTAATGTACAAGTGAAAAATCTTATCCCTTGTCATTACATTGCCAAGACACGTATATATCATATATATTATACATATATATATATATATATATATATATATATATATATATATACTGATATACTGTATATGATTGGTGTTGTTGTTGTGTATATTGATAGTCTATGCATACTAACTTTCTTTCTTTTGGTTTGTAACAATTCATTTTATGTAAATTGTCTTTGTCTCATCCTTATTTTTCATCTTATGATTTATTTTTACACATAAAAAAGTCACATGTTTGTCTTTTGCAGAAAGGAGGAACTTTCATTTCATCACATAATAAAAGTAGTTACATCATTGATTCTTACCAACATTTACATTGCCATCACAACTATACTTTGAAGTATGTACATACGCCTGTATATTCACTCTACTCATGATATCGTGTACCATTTGGTTTGACGGTGGAAAGCTCTGAATATAGCCATGGAAAACTTGATTCCTCCAATACCAGATAGACGATACGGCTTCGCAGAAAATATACATCCATTCTAATGCACACCCTGAAGGTTGCCATGAAGCTTGTAAATTCTACATAACCCACTCCGCTACGTGAGTAGTCTGCGTAAAACTCATCCACGAATCCCCCGACGGATTAGTGCGCTCCAAACTTGCCAGGCTCAGTCGCAATCACGAAGCTCATGCAGATTATCAAATTCCGTTTGTCCACACACAACAACAATAGCTATCGGAAATAATGTGGCGCGAGTAAAGAAGAAATTTAGTTGGTAGTGAGTACCGACAGAGACGCCAGAGTAACAGATTGTACCAAGCAGGACCCTTCATCGCCCAAATATTTTTCCATGGGAATTGTGTCGGTTCTGTGGCTGACAAATCCTGTAGATCGTAGGCACTTGCGACCCAAAATGAATTATTAATCCACAAAACAAAAACGATTTCATAATAAAGCGCAATTAGCTGCAATTGAAACTTTTTTTAATTAGATGTAATTGTAACCTTTTGATTTTAAATAAAATTTATTTATATAAGAAAATGTAAAACGCGGATAGATATTTATACACAACAGTTACATATGTAATATGGTCTAGAGTTGAGAAAAACTGGGCATAATGTTTTTGGCATATGCCTTAGAGAAAACAGAACATGCCAAAGACCCTGTCGGATAGTTAAATTACGCTTTCATAACGAAGAAGCCTGAATCAATCTCCGGAGGGCGCGGAAAATTTCCCAATTGATTTGAATTAGGTCAAAGTTTCTTTCGCGAATCGATTGATGGAAGATGGAAACCCTGCAACAGAGGTTGGAAACTTGGATCAGAGATCAGAGGACCAAGATTCTCAGTGTGAAGTGGCCGCCGCTTTGGCAGTGGCCATTGGTGGTGAAGTGGCCTTGGAATCAGGGAAGAGAACAACGCCAGCGGATTCACGAAGAAGTCGAGCGAAGGAAGAAGCAACTTCAGGATCTTTGTCACGCTCTTAAAGCCGAATCCGTTAGTGATTTGCAGGATATTTTATGCTGCATGGTGCTTTCCGAGTGCGTCTACAAGGTTTCCTCAATTGCTTTACTTATTGCAGTTTTTACAATTGAGATGGCTGTAATAAACCCTACTCTAATTGGATTACTTTTAAATTGCATCGAGGCTTGGATCTTTTTACATGCATTGTCGCATAGGGTGGATTTACTGGAATCCCTTTTGTAATCATATACATTATCTATTTCCTCGCCCCATTCTTCTGTAATTTGTCCCTATACTAGGGTTACTTGTCATGTTTTAATGTAACAAAATACAGTTTTGGACTGTTGTTTTTAGTTAGTGCCTTTGTGATACAACTGTTAGCCAAGTGTGTATTATTACCAACTACAGAATCTAACTCTTCTTTTACTCTTGGTTGCTTTTGAATTTGGGGAAGTTGTTTTTGTGAGTGAATGATGGCAAATTGATTTGACCCGCGGTAAATGTTTCAGTTATTCGGCTGATCTTGTTACATTCTCACTCAGTATGGGAAAAATTGTTCCTTCCAAAATAGTCTTTTCATTTCCAATAGAGTCAATGACACATTCTTCCTTGACTTTGAAATATGATGGAATAAAGTAAAAATGAGTCACTAAATTGGCTGCGTTCTTTATATTGTGAAGTAGCAGTTGATCGACACAGCTTGACGCAATTTTTATTATGGGTCATTGGGAAACAACCTCTACACATGGGTATGGAACAAATTGTTCCTTCCAAAATAGTCTTTCTATTTCCAATTGAGTCAAGGACACATTATTCCTTGACTTTGAAATATGATGGAATAAAGCAAAATTACTCACTAAATTGGCGGCGCTCCTTATATTGTGAAGTAGCAATTGATCGACACCGCTTGACGCAATTTTCATTATGGGTCATCGGGAAACAACCTCTGTGTGTTTCCAACACATGAGTATGGTTGCGTACATCCGACCTCCCATACCCCGTCATAGGCGGGAGCCTCTACGTTAATAGGACAATGTTGTTGTTGTTGTGGTTCCTTCCAAAATAGAGCTCTAAATGTCTGCTTTGCAGTCTAGGCTGATGGATCTTTGAGGGACTATTTACTCCAATAAGCTCATTGTGCCATGGATGTTATCTCTTTTTTGATTATCCTGTTCTGTCATGCAATCTTCTTAGAATCTCCCGTTATTGATTTTTCCTTCATGGCAGAGACCTGCTGCTGAGATGGTGCGAGCTGTGAACAAATTTAAGGCAGACTTTGGTGGGCAAGTTGTTTCCCTAGAACGTGTCCAACCCTCAGCAGATCATGTTCCTCATAGGTACTTTCATATTAGATACTTGTTTGATAATTGTATGTGTTATTTATATCATGGTGTATCCTAACAAGAAATGCTCAAAGCGAATTTTTATTTTTCTTCTGTCCTAATTTGGATATAGAGACCATAATCAAGTCTTTTTGCTGCCAAATAATTTGATCAGATGTTATTGTATCGTTCTGCGTATGTATCTAAGTTGTATGATTGAGCTACATTATTCTTCATGCAAAAGTTTGTGATACCGGAATGTCAGTCACTGGTACTGCTGTTTGTGCTCTGTTAACATTCACCTGAACTTTGTTGTTTTGTTAAGTTGATGTTAAAATTCTTACAAAACATAAAGGTTGTTGTTTGTTCTAACTTAATATGCTTGTGGACGTTTTTACATTTTTATTTGGTTCAAAATTTAAAAAATTTACATAGATGGGTTTTTATCATTTATTTTCTCTTTGCAGGCCAGTCAAAAGCATGGTAATTTTTTTTTGTTTTCCAAAGAATTTAATTGCCCTTCTGATTTTTTTATTTTTTATTTTTTGGAATTTGATTGAAGCTTGGACGATTGTTATTAGTTGGTAATTCTGGTGTCTTAACTTTCAATTTGTAGGTATTTACTGGCTGAAACAGGGGACACATTATTTGCTTCTTTTGTTGGAACAAAGCAGTATAAGTAAGAATGAACAATACAGAATTTATAATTCCATTTTTTTTGTTAACTTTTTTTTAATTTTAATTTTTTTCCAATACCTATTGCTGTAGTCTATTATATCTTCTCTTTTCTTCCGTTTCTTGTTATAAAGGGATGTCATGGCTGATGCAAATATATTTCAAGGTGCCATATTCCATGATGATACTGTAGAAGATACTCAGGGGACTAGAAGTAGTGAATTCTCTAAGCTTACTAGCCAAAATCGCAACGGGGAGAACATGTCCACATCAGAGGAATCAAAGATTAAGCAAACAAAGCCCATCCTTAAGCCTGCTGCTCATCGGGTATCAAAATTATCATTTTGCATTTCTTGTTGAAGAGCATTTGATGAACCACAATCTCATTTGTCTATAGGGATTTATGGCGCGTGCTAAAGGAATTCCTGCCTTGGAGCTGTACAGGCTTGCTCAGAAAAAGAAAAGGAAGCTAGTGTTGTGTGGTCATTCACTTGGCGGAGCAGTAATTTTTGTCAACTTGATGGTTATTATTCCCTGTTTTAACAGTTTTGACCTTCATGCTATTGGTTGTGTCCATTTTGTACAGGTAGCTGCATTGGCCACTCTTGCAATACTGAGGGTTTTTGCTGCTGCATCTAAGGAAAACGAGAAAATTCAATTGAAGTGTATAACATTCTCTCAGCCACCTGTAGGAAATGCTGCTTTGAGAGAGTACGCTCAATTCCCACCTGTTTGTAATGTTGTATATGTGAAGGGGAGACCATATATCTGAACTTTTTTTTGACTTGAAAGGGGTAATTATTAACTTCTCAGTCTGTCTATTGCAGATATGTGCATGTAAAAGGTTGGCAGGACTATTTTAAGACCTACTGCATACCTGAGGATTTGGTGCCTCGCATCTTGTCTCCTGCATATTTTCATCATTATAATGCCAGCCAGCCTCTCCCAGCTTCTGATACTGGGACTTTGCTGCTTGCAAAAAACAGTGAGAAGTTAGAAAAGCGGAAAACAGAAAGTAGAGAGAATGAAGAACAATTGGTTATTGGTTTAGGTCCTGTACAGATTCCCTTTTGGAGGCTTTTAAAGCTTGTCCCACTAGATGCGGTCCGAAAACAGTTGGACCACTACACAGGGAAAAAAGCATATTCTGTTGAGAAATCTCCTGTTCTTGGCTCCAGTTTGACATCTGCATTTGAAGGCGTGGTTGCTTCTCCACAATCTCTTGAGATTCGTGAGGATTCTGAGGGCATATCTCTTCAACCATTACCTGTCACAGATGACGAAGCTACTCTCAATGTGAAAAATGGAAAGCCTAGCTCCACAAATGATGGAAATAAGAGGTCATGGAGCAGAATGCCTGTCTTGCCTTCCTACGTGCCTTTTGGTCAGGTGGATGGTCAAACTGTTTCAGGAATTTTCCCTCTCACTCCACTTCCTCCTTTTCTTTTTAGTTTTTTTTTTTTTTTTTTTTTT
>AP025056.1:3713521-3948228 GCA_036186865.1 Eustoma russellianum
TGTGTGCTTAATTTTGTTAAAGGTCATTCCTCACAGTCTGTATTGCTCTGACTTCTTTATTTGTGCCTTTTGTTTTTAATATGGTTGTGACAGCTTTATCTATTGGAGAATTCATCAGTGGAGTCATTATCTGGCGCAGAATATTCAAAGTTGACATCAGTATGAACTCAATTTACCTCGCTTCTGGTTTAATGTCATGTTAATTGCTCTGCTTTACCTTTATGTATAAGGAGGTGCTTGTTGTCTACTGAATTGCAGCATGTGCAGCATGGTGGATTTAACTTTGACTATTTTTAGAGTAAAGATCTATCACAATTTCTATTTCATTCTCTGTCACACTAGGTGAGATCATGCCATGTGTATTAGTTTGGTCTTACCTAATGTATTAGTTTAGTATACATGACATGATCCCACCTAGTATGACCAAGGATGAGATAGAGGATAAACAAAAGAATCCTCTCCGTACTTTAGAAGTTTCTCATTGATGCTTTCTTATGGTAAAGATATTTTCAGGTTAGATCTGTGATTGCTGAAGTGAAAGAAAGATTTCAATCACATTCAATGAGGTCATACAGGGCCAGATTTCAGAGGTTAGCTTTTCATTACTAACAGATCATGCAATTTTAAATGACGTGTTGCTTATTTTTGCTATTGATTTGTGCAGTTTTGTCGAAGTTATATTCTCTTGTTATCAATACTTCTAAAACATAAGATCTGATTTCTAGTGGTAAGATGTGGCATTACAAAAAATTCTTATCTGGGTACGCTTAAAAGTTTTATCCGTATCAAGGCTGTGTGCATTATTATTCAGTATTGGATGAATATATGTTTGTCCTTTCAGCTTGTTTCTATGTTGCTGATTCCCGCCCATCAGAATACGTACAAAGTAATTATTCTGAGTTCTCATCAGGGATTTAAGTATCCTTGGCTATGCATGTACGTATCGTACAAAGCAATTAATTTGAATTCTCCTCAGACTTGTTAATGTCAGTAGCGTCTCTGTGTCATATCCCTTTAACTAACCACTGTTTAGTATATATTTTGCTTTTTCCATTTTTTAGAAGCTGCTGCAAGTATCAGGCTTGCATGTATAAGAAATTCGGTCCTTAAGTCTTATTCTGTCCACGGCATGGCAATGATACACACCACTGAATGTTAGACAGATCATATCAAATCAATGAAGTTTGCTTCTTATAGTAATCCTGAACTGCTTTAATGTTTATTTTGTCCCTTCATAATCTGCATTACAGTTATTATCTCATCCCTAATGCTTTACAGAATTTATGAGCTTTTTATGAACGAAAGTGGACCAATGCTCCTGGGCATGGAGCAAGTTCAGCAATTTCCACACTTACAAAAATGGCTAGGTATTTCTGTTGCGGGTACTGTTGAACTTGGTCATATTGTGGAGTCCCCAGTTATTCATGCCGCGACGTCCATAGTTCCTCTCGGGTGGTGTGGTATTCCTTGTGAGAAGAACTCTGACCCCTTGAAAGTGGATATATCTGGCTATGGATTACATCTTTGTACACTGATTCAAGCAAGGGTTGATGGCAATTGGTATATTTTTTTTACGAGCAGCGCCAATTATAACTATGTGGAAACTAGGTTGCATTATCTCACTTTATGATCAATATAGACACTACTTCTACAAGAATGTAGTACATTGCATGTGTCATATCCTTATCGGTCTCTTTTTTAACCTTTTCTTTTAAACCTCTGTGCCATCTTAAGGGCTTTACATTCATTTGCTCATGCATTGTAAAGTTACACATGTTCATGGTTCTTTTGCTGTCTGGACAGATGTAGCATGAATCCATTTTTCAGTATTTTCCTCTTATTATCTCTCTTGAAGCTCTCTGTCCCTTGGGATGGAGGTATCGTTTGTCTGTCTCTCTCCCTCCTCAGACCCTAGCGGTAGCTATTGCTGACGTTGGGATATACTGAGTATGCCTGCTGTTGTTATATCTCTCTTGAAGTTCTTGTCCCATGGGCTAGCGAACGGTTTGTTCTGTCACTATATACTTTTATTATAGTCTTGTTTCCTCTTGCTGTTGTTACTTGTCTGAAAATGAAGAGAAACAAAAATCCTATTTTGTGTGTTCATGAGTCCATTAGAATACTTGTGGATATGAGATGAGACACATATTCGTCCTTGTCTTTGTTTGCATTTTACTTGCAAGCATTGTCCTCGTCTTCCCTGCTATATTTTTGCTATCAGACTGTTTTTAGACATCATCTTTTCATTTTAGGTGCCCAACAACGGTGGAAAATTTTCCTTCTCCACCGGCATACTCTAACCATGGATTACAGCCAGAGATACAAAAAATGAGAGTGTCGATTGGAGCTCCGGTGAGGCGAAGACCAAAGCATAACATAGTGGATGATGCGGTAGTGGAGGTTTTCCCTGCAATAGATCTACAACAGAATGGTATGGAGGTTGCTGAGGAAAAATCTCCACAGCCGGATGGTTTAAGAGACTTTGTCATATTCTGTCAGACTGATTTTTCTATTGTCTCTAAAGAGGTCGATATTAGAACAAGACGGGTGCGCCTAATTGGCCTTGAGGTATTGCCTGAGAACTAGATTTGAGCGGTATATTTTATGCTTCCTTTTGGTTTATCATCGTGAGATTATGTACTTATCATTTTGCAGGGTGCTGGTAAGAGCTCTCTTCTTAATGCTATTTTGAATCAAGGCAGAAGTTCTATGAAACTGAACCTTGAGACTTTGCACACTGCCGTTGATGTTCAAGAAGGAATTGCTGGTGGGTTGTGCTATGCAGATTCAGCAGCTGTTAATTTGCAGGTTTTCTTCTGTCTTTGTGCTGGGTTTTTAGTTTCTATTTGTTAGTGGTCTGTAATATCACCTGGCTATCAGGCTCATCACTAGGAATGACGGAAAGCCTGTGCCAGACTGGAACTATCTGGTTGGTTGGGTATGAGGGTCAAAGCTGGCTCTTATCCTTTGATTGAAGGGTCAGGCTAGGCTCATTAATATCCCACTCCTATCTGGTTATGATGGGTATGGACAGGATCAATCCCTGCTGGAACCCACAACCGGCTAGGTATTTAGAACTGAGGGTAAAAAGAAAATAGAGTAGAAAGAAAGGTGGGCATGTTTTGCAACACTAAATGATCAGTCTGGCTTTTTAAGAGCATTTGAGGCAGTTTTCTAGCACTAGATTTAGTTTTCTCCAAACATTTCATTGTATTTAGATTAAAAAGGAAAAACGAATAACGATAACTGGAATCTTGAGCATGATGGAGTAGAAACAAGAAAGTTTACTGAGCAGGTCAAGCCCGTGGTCCCCAAGGACTGGTCCAGAACATCCTTGGTCATCCACACTGTGAGTTGTGACTTGTAGTCAGAACTAACCATGATGTTTGCACTTCTGCGTTTCTTTACTGTTATCTTGGTTTTTAATTGAGTTAATTTTCTTTTCTCTCTCTAGTTTATTTGCTGTCCATACTGAAAAAGAGATTCTTTGCATTTTCAAAGTTTGGAGTTAATGCTTTATGGTATTCACTTGCTCTATGTTTTATCACATACAGAGGCATATTTTGTAGCTTTTGCTAGTACTGAAGGTTTATTGTTCTAGATTTAGATGCTTTGGGGTTTTGTAGGATAAAAGACTTTTTCCAAATACATTTAGAACTTCTTGTTCCTTAACCAAAAGATATAGTACTAAATCAAATAAAGTTAGCATTTCTATAAGTTTCTCTATTGGACTACATTTGGGACGCTTTTGGGGCAACAGCAAATCCCATGTATGCACAGAAGGGAAACAAGTCGGGACTTTGTCCATGTAATGTGAACTGGATTACATATGGAGGTTTTATGGTGGTTATGACCATTTTGTACATATGGTCAGCTGAAAAGCTGCCCCTTTCTAATGTCAGTTGGTCTTGGATTTCAAAGAAAGTGTATTACACAAAATGTTATGTGTTCCCCTGCAGCCGCCTTACGGGGTGCCATGGCAGGTTAGTCATGGAGGTATAAACAATTATTTGTGTCTTCTGCAGAACTTGTCAATGGAAGCGTCTCGGTTTAGAGATGAACTGTGGAAAGGAATAAGGGATCTAAGCTTAAAAACAGATCTGATAGTTATCGTGCATAATCTATCACATAGAATACCACGATTCGCCCATACATACGCAGGACAGCAACAACCTGCTATTTCACTTCTCTTGGATGAGGCGAAATCTCTTGGAATTCCTTGGGTCCTTGCCATAACTAACAAATTTTCTGTCAGTGCGCATCAGCAGAAGACCGCTGTAGATTCTGTTATCAAGGCATATCAGGCTTCTCCTAGCATTACTTCGGTTATTAATTCGTGTCCATACTTTATGCCAAGTGCTGCAGGCACTCCTACGTCATGGGAAGCTGGGGCCACTGATTCTGATTGGAAGATGGCTCCTGCAAAGCTTATTTTCGCCCCTCTTAGTAAAGCCTTGAGACCTTTCCAAAAGAAAGCTTCTGTCCTTCCGGTAGAGGGAGTGACTACTTTCTGCATGGCGATCCACCATATACTGCGGGTCCATGAGGAAGCTGCATTTGAGGTAGAGAATCCTGAATACATGATTTCATCTGCCATTCACTGTGTTTCTCCTTTTGTAATTCTTCAATTTGTATGCTTAATAACTACACCACCCGTCGTCGTCGTCTTATAGGAACTTGCTCGAGATAGGTTATATGCAGAACTAGCAAGGCAGCGGGCAATGGTTTCAAGTTCAAGTCAAGAAGCCCGAGCTAAAGCAAACTCTTCAAATGCAGCAGTAGTGGGCGCATCCCTTGGAGCGGGTTTGGGTATTGTGCTGGCAATTGTCATGGGTGCAGCATCTGCTCTGAGAAAGCCTTGATATGTTGCCTAGTGGTTCTCTCTCGTTTTGTAGCTTGTGTAAAGTTAGGCCTTCATTGACTGTATTCTATTGTTGCATGAGAATGCCAAATTCTATTTATCAATTTTCGGTCAAGATAGAATTTTTTCCCCCAAAAGTTTTCTTTAGAATTGGCAATATATTGCGTTTAAGTTGGCACATGCGGTCTTCAGAGGGCACCTCAGTACATGTGGTTGCTATGGCATATTAAGCGGTTGTCAGCACTTGGCATAGTGCGTAGAAACTATTTTCCAGTCACATTAGAAACTGTTGAAAAAAAGTCGTTTTCGGTGTATTAGGCTCCTGTGTTTGTCTAGGGTATTTGGGAGTGTTTGTCTAGGGTCCTGGGAGGGATTGGATTGATTTGCGCAGTCTATCTTATATTTTGTGCAAGAGGTTGTTTCTGTGGATTGAATATGTGACCAAGCAGTAACCTTACCAGTTGCTCTAAGGTCCGCGGTTGCAGTAACCTCACCCGTTGCTCTAAGATCCGCGGTCGCAGTAACCTTACCAGTTGCTCTAAGGTCCGCCCTCAAAAACTGTCAAAGGAAAAATACTGTCTTATTCTAAACGTGAATTATATAGATTAGATATTTATAACAGGAGCTCTTGAAACATAACAGCCATCACAAAAATTTTATGTTTCTTAAGAGTAACATTATTGATATCATCTCATAATTTTTTTTGAACAAAGAACAAATGACTGAAGGTGCATTTATCAATTTAGAATGAAGTATTGAAGTATAAAATGAAACACGAAGAAAACGAAAGCACATGTAAATAAACAGAAAAACAAAGTACTCAACGTTTCAGTGAGTGTTACTAGTGATTGTGTGATGTTACCGCGATTGTCACTCTACCCATGTGTTTAGTTTACTATGACTCTGATAAGGTTTAAAGACTCTAATAATGGTATAATCTAATGTAACTCTTCATTTAATGTAGCATCATTGTATTTTAAATGATAATAATGACACCAACGGATAAAAAATTTTTAAAAAAAAAAGATCATTTAGTATGCCACTTTAAAACAAAATCTTAATGTTTCCATGCATAAATTATGTTAAAAGCATTATAGATTTATTTAATCTTTTCAATATAGGGTTGGTGGCCTCTAGAAATGATGTTTAAAGCATTATTGTGATTCAAAGAAAAGGACAAATAAATAAATGAATAAAGTCGTTATCATAATAAATAAATCAAAAGAGTATAACTAGGAATAATTTGCTTCGTTTTGTATGGGACTATTTGTGAATAAATGAAAAGCCACGCCGACGTTCAGATGAGGACTAATAATATCAAAGTTCCTTTTGCAGCCTAAAGCCATCTTTGGCGCCCCCAATAGTCCACCAACTGCCGGTTCGCATAGCTAATTCATCTTCAAGACTTTAACTATTAACTATTAGCCTAACAAAAGTTTTATGCCCGGAAACTCCAACAGGACTCTTATCAGTCTGTTTCAAGAAATGAAAATTAGGTGTTTCAGACCCGCAAAGTTTGGATTGTTCAGGTAGCCACACAAAGCGCCCACTGCAAGCAGTGGAGCTCCAATACCATGCGTTAGAGAATCAAAAAGCTTGCTTAGTACAAGAATCGAACTCTCGCTACTATCTCGAGCCTCCGCTACCGAAACCATCATACCATGTCCTGAGACACTATTAGCCTAACAAAAAAGCATATCTTTACTTAACCATGATCCCCCCAACCCCAAGTTCGTATATAGATAAACATAGAACACTTACTTTTTCTTTTTTGCCTTTTTTCTTCTTTGTTACACTCAGATGCATCACCCTTTCAGATTCTCCATCTCTTACCTCATATTCTTATACTAAGGAAATTTTTAAAAAGTACACGAGACATTATGATACCAAAAATTTTATGAACAGACCATTAATAATTATTAAACATCTTAATATTTACTATATTATACATTTCAATAGTTATTACGTATCAATAAGAGAGACATATATAAGAAAATTAAAAGAAATTTCAATGTCTCTTAGCCAGATAATAAAAGAAGCATATATAAGTACACACACATACAATGCAAGATATGATATAAAGTTTATGACCATACCCAAGAAAGAAAAAAATGACATTCCTGGTGCACTAGGCTTCCGCGTTTGCCAAATTTACGAGAGGGATCGGATCACTTCGTGATTTGATGGACGCAGTCTTACCCTAAATTTCGTGTAAGAGTCTGTTTCTGTGTCTCGTATCCGTGACTCTTTAAGTCACAAAATAACAACATTATCAGTTGCTCTAATGTCCATCCTCATAGACAAGAAAGAAAAATAAGCTGATAACTATTACGGAATATAATTGTTGGTACAAGTTAATACGTCAAATTCTGTTATATTGTGTTTCACTAAACTTTCAAAGTTTACAATATTGCTACACGAAATAATTGTACAACGTCTCTGTATGTTGGTAGGTGGTTGCACTTGAACCTTCCTTATTTTGGACGGACAATTTCATCTCGCCAACAGGATTCAACTATTGTGTAACGTAGGATTAACTGTTGTATAATGTATGACTAACAACATGTAAACATATAAAAAAGCACTGCCGAGGTAATAAGATCATTTGTTTATAAATTATTATCAAAATCATGATGGAGAGGGCGGACATTGAAGCAACTGGTAAGATTGCTACTTTGTAACTTTGAGATTACGGATTCGAACAACTAAAACAGCTTCTTGCACAAAGTATAAGATAATATTACATACATCAAATCGTTAAACGATTCGATTCTTCCATAGGCCATGTATAAACGCGAGTGCCTAGTGCACCGAAAACGCTCTTTATTTCCTCTCTGTACCCTACTAGACTCTGTGTAAATGTAAGATTCTAGTACACCGAAAACGTCTTTTATCAAAAGCATGATGTAAGTCATGATTAACAAACTTCATACTCCAGCACAGTTGGACTCTGTATATAATATATGCAATCCCTTGAAACACAACACAAAAGAAAAGGGACAGCACAATGCAAAAGAAGAGCTGCTTGACATCTGTGCCTGTCATCTCCAAATCCACGGTCGTGCTGGGTTGCTGCCGCACAAGGCGGCGTTCACGGCGTCGAAAGGGCGGAACGATCCGGCTAGGAAGCAAGCGAAGAGTGTTCTGGCTGGGTCCACGTCCGGTGGTGCAGTGGAAATTGGTTTTATGCCCATTTCGAATGTTGAAGAAGATGATAGTGGAGATGGCCTCAAATGGGAAGCTGCTTGAGGCATACTTGTGGGCTTTGCCGTATCTTCGTCCTCATATCTTTCCTCTGTGTTAAAAATGGTGTACTCTGTTCCAAACTCAACTCTCTGTTAATATATGTCTGTTTCTTTTGTGTGAAACTTCCCTTTGTTTTCTCCTTTTCGTTCTAAAAACATGTACCCTTGTAATTGAAATGTTGAGGTAACGAGTTATTTTTGTTCTATTGATTTTCTCCCTGTCTCTAACACCCAATACTACAACAACAACAATCATACCCAGTATATCCCAACGACAACCGTCTCTAACACCCAATGAGATCTCTTTACTTTCGGTGAGGGTCACCGCCAGCACCTAGCTTTACATCTTTTGCTGGTCATCTCTTACTCCGTCTAACAACCTCATACTATCACGTGTCAGCGAGTCATTTGGTCATCGTTTCTTTGTGATCCTCTGAGACTCAAACTTCGAGTGAATCATTGTGCATGTGTATGTACCTTTGGGAGGAATTTTTTCTTAAGAAACATTGGATCAATTAAACAAAGCAGATTAAAGGTAAGAATTATCGTTTTAAATTGTTGTAGCACCCCACACAAAAAAAGGTTTCAACTTGCAAATGAAAATCAGAAAACATGATTGGCAGAGCAACAGGCCGCTCGGTTTCCTTGGCCCTAACTTTTGTGTTCTTGTTATTCCTCCCACGCATTTTGATGGAGTAGCTAATTTGAGAAAATTTTTTTTCTTTAAAAAAAATCATCAATTGTCTTTCTATAAATAGACTTCTTGATTAATTATTTACGTGAATAATCTTTAACTAAATATAATTTAAGATTCTTCTGAAAACTACATAATATTTTAAGATCTCTTTAGCAAAATTATACACTGAAAGCAGAATGGAGGGAATAATTAATTAACAATGTTGCTTTTGAAACCGTGGACATTAGAGCAATTGATAATATTGTTGTTTTGTGATCTTGAGGTTATAGTTTCGGGCCGCGGAAATAGCCTCGTGCAGGATAAGACTGCGTACATCAAATCGTGAAACGATCTGGCTCCTTCTCGGACTCTGTAAGTAGAAACCTAGTACATCGGAAACACTCTTTTTACGCTTTTGAAATTGCTATGATATTTTTCGGACACACGTGTTCTTAGTTTATAGACCGTCACTAAGTCATGTTAAATACTAAGATTTGGCATAACTTACCGTTCTTATACGAAATGTGATGCATTAAAAGCGTGGTAGAAACTAGAGCGCGTTAGTTTGTTAGTCTATGCACATACATCTATATTAGATATTATAATGGATATGTGATGTATCTTTGTCTATGTAAACTTTTTGTATTTTGTTGACACTTTAATAAAGATCCATTTTCCTAGGAAAAAAGCGTGGTAGAAAAGTAATCCATATACAGTGGGGATGAGATCACCTCACCGCAAACCCGTGCGGTGACGCGTGACCGTACGACACGTGGCAACAAGAGGAGGTGGTAAGATTAGATGCGGGTCATCCTCATCTAGCCTCACCACCCTCCTTGTTGCCACGTGTCGCGCGGTCATGCGTGAGGTGAGGAAAAGTGGGTGAGAGGATCCTATATGAAGTCTACTGCTTCTGCACAATCAATTTCAACTTTCGACTCCAATCTGTAGCTGTCAATGCACACCATACACCCAACAGGCCAACAAAGCATCCCTTGTCCTAAACCTCGCTGCTGAAATTGAATACTGTTCCACTATTTATTTCACCTTAACATAATAATAAAAATAATAGTAATAATAATAATAATAAGTCTGTAGAGACATAGTTCAGTAAAAAAATATCATATCTAAAATAACCTAGTATGACAATATACAATGTCATCGATTATGCTCTGATTTAATTTGTATCTTTTATGGTTTGACGTGTGCAGTGGAGTTTGTGATTATTGTTTGTTAAACTACGTTTTTATACATCAGATCACGACTCATTTATGAATCCTACGCAAATACATGAGCTTATTGTACAGAAGACGCACATCTATAAAATATTATAGATAAATCAACAGGGTTGAGAGTTCAATTTATAAAGGAAAGTGGGAGGGAAGGGGAGGAGGAAGATAAAAAGGTCCACCACTATATGTTTATGAGCTCTTATTTTTGTCTGTCTAGCCTATAATGGAAATCTCAAGATGGCTACTTTTCTTACAGAAAATCATTTTTTTTACGTCTTATAATTATTGTTATATTTTTTGAGTATGATTTTTCTACGTCTTATTGGTTGGTGAAATATCTTTTACCATCAATTTCATCTAATCTAATCATTTTATTGTCTTTGTAAGGTTTTATTTATGGAAATTTAAATAAATATAAATATACTAAATTACACAATTAAAGAATTATAATTACAATTTGACATTTTATATCAATACTAGTTTTGAAATCAATTAATGCTCAAAATATTATTATTATATTTTCATTGTAATTAGTGTAATTCTAAAAGCATTTCGACGTTTCACATTTTCACGTAATACACATCTATAAACAGAAAGTTAATTGTAAGCAATGTGACTATTACTTTTCTACAAAATGGATGTAAAAATATATAAGTACAAGATTTAGAAAGCACGGCGGACTTTGGACAAAAAATATTGTCGGTTTTTTAAGTTATAGATAAAGCTTCTAAAATATAAATATTGATTAGGATTTTCTCTATCAACCTAAAAACATTTCTGTGTGAAATGGTTCATTACTAAACGAAGTATTCTCAATATGTGTCTAAATAAAAACTATGAAATTATTATACAAATTGGATGAAGTACTTTCAATAATGTATAACGTACATAAATTTTTGTCTGAGTCAGTTTTCGTATCTTTTGAGTTTGAGGAATACGTTACTCATCGTTCAATTAAAAATTTGAATTAAATCTAATAAGACTTTTCATTTGACTAATTAACATAAAACAAAAACCTATTAAGAAGCACGAATATTGAATTTAAGTGCTACTCTATCACCTATGTCCAATATTTAAAAAGAAAATGTAAAATAAAAAGAAAAGAAAAGAAGAAAGAAAGGCTACTCTATATCAAATCCTGCAATGAATCAGCTGCCCTAGCCAGCACAACTGTCCATCTTCTACTTTTGCAAAATTTATCATTTAAATGATAAAGATTTATTTAACGTAATCATTGCATTTCCGTTTCCAATATAGTGAGGATACATTTTCTTTAACTTTGGAATATGATACCATAAAGCAAAATGATTCACTAAATTAGCTGCGGTTCTTATATTGTGAAATAGCAATTGATCGATATAGCTTGACGCAATTTTCATTATGTACAATCGGAAAACAACCTTTGTGTGTTTCTCGCACATGTGAAGGTCGTGTATATCCGACCTCTCCATACCATACCATAGACAAAAGCCTCTAAAGCAATAAGATAATGTTATTGTAATGTAATCATTGCATCAACTTGGCCAGCTTTTTGCTTTCCTTTTTTTTTTTTAAATAAATGTTCATGAGCTCAAAATTAATGTAAAACCACCTCACTTTTGCAACCTTTTGTTTTTTGTATACGGAATTCGTAAAGAAGATGGAGAAAATTAGTCCGCTGACTATTTAACTTTTGTAAGCAGTCTGTTGGAGTATCAGCTCTATAACTTAGACATCATCTTTCCTTATTGAGAAAAAGTTAACAGAAATAATTTTAAATTTTAGCTTTATGTACTATAACAATACACAAATTCAGTATATCCCAACGAAAGCAAAAAGATATGGCTTGAATCTTAGTAACTATTCCAAGAAATGGTTAATATCGCTATGATATACAAATTCTAAAGGTGATTAGGACGCTAAAAACAAGAACTATAACTACAATTTGGTCATTACATTTCTCTAGGCAAATATTTCAACAGAAGTCACAGGATAGCTACGACAGCCAACAATATTGACTACTTGACAAGTTCAAATGTACTTAAGAGTTGACCATCCCCTCAAATATGGGGGATAGGATCCCCTCACCGCAAGGAGGTGCGGTGACGCGTGACCGCGCGACACGTGACAGTAAAGGGGTGGTGAGGCTAGATGCGGGTCACCACCCTTTCTTTCTGCCATGTGTCGCGTGGTCACAAAGAAGGTGAGGAAAGTGGGGGTGATGAGATCCCAACCCCAAATATGGTGGTAGTTTGGATCTAATAAGCCCATCAAAAGAAATAAGGATGAGAAAACCGTTCTAATACTTGTTGGTGCTCTTATCTAGCAAATCAGTCTCCTCCATAGACCTCGGGTGGTCTCCCATGTCAAGAGTTTTATCTTCGTGCATCGCCGCTCCGACCGCCTGTCTTGGCCGGCCGAGCCATTTTGGTCCGATTGATTTGTACCTCACCTGTGGGTATTCTCTCTCTAGACAGGATTTTCACTAACACCTCCTAGTAGCCTGTAAATTTTCGGAAAGTAATACATCAAATTCATGATAAGAAATTAAGAATGGTGCAGTAGTCTGGAAAGTGGAAGTGGAATCTCAAATGGGAAATAAGGCCCATCTCAAAATGAGAGACGAGGTGAGCCCATGGCCCAATAGCCTTACTAAAATGGGTCCAAACAACTTTTACTAAACACCAAGAGGAAAAAAAATGAAAAACGATAATAAAAATGTGTAAACAAATAACAGAGAGAGCGTGAAGATCGAACTAGTCCGTAGTTCCACCCTGGGAAAGAAGGTATCTCCAATGGCTGCTTCTGCGATGGCATCACAAACCCTAATCCTCCAAACCCCTATATTTCCCTCTTCTCGCAACACCCCACTCTCTCTTCCTGTCTCCCTTAACCGCCTGTCAAGGCCCGATGTCATCTCTTTCCACTTATCCCCAAAATCACCCATCTCTCTCTCTCTTGTTAAGTCTAAAATATCAGCAAATTTATCTCCGATTTCATCTCAAAGTCCTGCTCCCCCAGACACCTTGCTTACCGGGTCGACTCGAACCGTGACAACAGTCATCGCAATTGCTTTAACCGCTTCAAAATTCCTCGCCAATAAACTATTCAGTTTGGCCTCACAAGGTAACTTCCGTCAAGCCTTGATTTCTACGGCGGGGCCTGCCTTTTTCGCGGCGGCTAGGGATCAGATGACTGGAACTTTGAACACGCCTTTTACGGTTGTGGCTGCTGGGATGGCTAAATGGCTGGATATTTACAGTGGGGTTTTGATGGTTCGAGTTTTGCTCAGCTGGTTTCCAAATATACCTTGGGATAAACAGCCATTATCGGCTATTAGGGACCTCTGTGATCCCTATTTGAACCTTTTTAGGAATATAATTCCCCCAATCTTTGATACATTGGATGTTAGCCCTTTGATGGCTTTCGCAGTTTTGGGGGCACTTGGGTCCATTCTGAATAGCAGCAGGGGAGGTTACTGAGCAATTGGAAGATTACTATCTACATAAGAACAAATATGATTGGTACAAGTTTTGTAATTTTGGTTTTCTGGTACGCATTCAAGTAGGTAAATTGTTAAGATGGTGCCGTTTTCTGTTTCCTCTATTAGTCTGAAATACTCTGCAGTATTTTTTTGTCATACGGAAAAAGCTCAACTCGTTTTGATCAATTGCGCCTTGCAGTTTATTTTGTGTTGCTGTATTGTGCATCCAAGCATGTGAGTTACTTATTTAACTGAATATCGGAAGATATAGCTCGAGCCAAAAGTACATACTGAAGACCAAATGCAGATCATTATGGTATAGACAGACTGATAAAGAGATGCGTCATGCCCACTTTGTTTCCTTAAAGCAAAAAACCAGATACATTGACACAACTTCAGAATTTTCATAGCCAGTCAGATAGGTTACACACCCAAACACCAAAAAAAGGTTAACTGAAAATGTGCTTACTTGATTGAACACAAGCCAACTAGATAACTTACTTATCTAACAAAAAGAGAGAAGAGCAAAACGAGTCCTGGAGACTGCACATTTGTACAGAAAGCATTTGCTTAACCTTTTCCAAAGTAAGAAAAGAGGGTTGTCTGTTTGTCTCCAGCACCAGTAGCTTTCTTTCTTGCTGGACTTGAGCCTGGTTTATGAATTTTCTCAGCTAAAAGCTTCTTAGCCTCTATCTCATTTTCCATCCAAGTTTTGTACCCGGCTATCCCACGTTTCTTTGTCACTGTACTAGCAAGTGGTTTGATTGTACCATCCTTCGAATCTGCACTATCCCCAGCAAGCCCTTCATATTCTTGCTTCACAGAAACACCCGTGTCCTTTTCAAAAGACATTGCTGCGGTAGAGGGTTTAAGGCCATACTCATCTGTATTCCTGATGGATAGGTAAGCCGTAGAGTCATGAGTGTCGCTTTCCTCTTTCACTTCATTCGGTTGATTGATGTCTGCGCAACTTTTTGTTGCACTTTTGTTGTCATGTGACACCTGATGTCCTTTTGGGGAAAAGAACTGTGAGATAGACTTGTTCTCCGCTGATTCTAGCTGTATCTGCACAACAGGTTTCAACCTCATGAAACAAGAAACAATGTAAACCCCCAGTCCAACCGAACTGTTAGTCAGCATTGCAGAACCTGCTCAATCTAATAACACATTTATACCATTTATTCTTTACATATTTTGCTGATATTGGAAGAGAAATAAAGGTAATTTATGCCAACACTTGTCCACCAGATCGGCCAACAATGAACTGATGAAGTTGAGCTAGGGACTATTGAAAGTATGCCGTTTCCCTTCACTTTCTTGTCAAAGTGCTGAAAGCTTATCTAGACTGTTTCCTTTATTCCAGGACCTAACCCATCCAAAGATGACACATAGCACAAGACACCAGGAGATATCTCAAATTCCATTAAAACTATTAACCATCTACTTCTCACCGTTGTTGAATTTAACAATACAGAATTCCTCATGCACACTCATGCTACATTATCATAGTTGTCATGCGCGCAGCACTGGTAATCACAGATAAGGACATTGACACACTGACACTTGTACTGTTAAATATAAAGGACATGTAGCATAAGATCATGAAATTGTTATAATTATATATGACTTACACATTATGTAGATTGTACACATACCTTCACATATAAAGTATATGCAATGTTTATTTGAGAGGATAAAAGAAGCAAAAATGTAGTAAACATCGTGAATAATGCAAATCAGATTTAAGTTACTTTCATGAGATCCCCAAAAAAATTGGAAAAGGAATAAGTTAAACTTGTCATACAAGTATCTAGGTGTTTGAGGCACGTTGGATGTTTACTTGTCATGGACATAGGTACAGCCGTACAGCATAGAAAGTGAAGTGTCTAGCTTCATGGATGCAACATGCTTGACGAAATAAAGTACTCCAATAAAAAAAAAAGGCCATGGTACCTCCTTAATGCACTCTGGCCCATCCAGGGAAGGTTTTCCCATTGCAGGTGTTACTGGATACCATGCCTATTACAGTACAATAAATAAGATCCATGCAGCACTCGGCAATACCACAAAAGCAAAGTTGTACAAGTGTCTCAGAATTCTCACTAGATCTGACTCTTCATAAGGTTTGAGCAAAGTATCAACATTTGAGGCAGGACCATTTAGCCACATTTCCGTTGCTTCCTTGTTGCCCAAAATCACAGGCATCCTATCTATGAATACCAAATCTCAACATTAGAGAAGTAATACTATGGGTACACTAACGTGTTAAATGGGCTGTGATAACCCCTACAACTATATGAAAGAATTTGGGCCTGCAAAGACTGTTATTCTCAGGATAAGTAATAAATCTAATTTCTTACCGACTTCTAAATGTTTGTCAGGTAAGAAGCATTTAAGTTCATGAGATATGCAGCACATTGCTCAAACGGCAGAAACAATTTCGGCACTTTCAAGATGATACAATAACTGGCACCTTTTTCTATGTTGGATTACTATCCCTTATCATCGCAACAAAAAAAAATGCATCTTCTTCATTGCTTAAAACTTATTGCTGTGCAGCTAAATCTCTAGGGCCACCGCATGTAAAGGATTGACAAGACGGATGAGTTACCATGGAGCCATTCCAAAGATGATGATGCTGATGTTGTAAGAATAGTGAAGGTATAGATGACTTCCCCTGCATGGATGAGCGAATATAAGTTGTGATAAAACTAAATATGTCTTGAAAACACTGTCCCGTTCAAGTGTGGTTGCAATCTGTGGTTAATTATTAACCAATTAGAAATCATGTTAAACAGATGACGAAGTGTAAGACTTGAACCCCAAAGAAAAAGGTATGCAAACTCAATGCCTCTCTACCATCTCTTGCCACTAGGTTCTACCTGTTATATATATGGCATACACAAAGCATAGTAATTGTACGATGTAGGTAGTGGACTTGCTGAAAAATATGTCCATCTCTACTATTCACTGGGAAACTAGCTTAGAAGACTGAGTAGCCTACTTTCTACCAACATTCCTCGATTGAGAAAAAGAGCTTAGGTTATAAAATTTGATTGATACCAGTAATGAGAATTTCTGCTGCGGTGGAGATAAAAGGCAAGAAAACTTTTTCCTATTTTTCTTTTTACAAGTAAAAGACAAGAAAACTTGTAATATAGTATTTCAAGAATCAGAGAAAGGTTTGTACAAGATGACAAGAGCTAGAGAATTACCCTCAGAATTTTTCCAGGAGTCGAAAAGGGCTGCAAACACCATTGGTCGTTCATCCTTAATATGTATGTAGTATGGTTGCTTCTTTGAGCCATCCTTCTTCCATTCATAGAAGCTGAAAAAGGACTTGGTTAGATTCACACATTGATGTAGTTTTACCTTGGATAAAGAAAGGAGAAAATATATCATTGTAGTTGCTATCCCAGCAGGGAATTTTAATCAACATATTGTTCTTACTTCTAAGTCATAACCTCATTTTCAAGTAAGCATGAAACCTCAAGCCCTAGCCTTTCAACCAATCAACTTGATCAGTATGCGGCTTTCTATAGCCAAAATTACTGAAGTGCCCCAACTTCAGAAGAAACAGGGGATAGATACTTCTTCACCCTAGTTTTATGTAACATCAACAGCTCGAAAAATAAATAAGAAGCAAAAACCTCCGAACGAAGAGTTCTACGCATCCAATAGATTAGTCACGGCTGTCGGCGTGTATACACTTGGGAAGCAAAAAAAGAAAAAAGGGGGGAAATATAGATAAGAAGACGACTGGAGTATGTAAAACCCCACCACCTCACATACCCTTCAACAGCCACCAGGCACCTATTGGTTGGGATAAGACGACGAAAAGAAGGCTTCTCTTTCACCGATTCACTGCGTGCATTGAACTGAAAAAATCAACAACCATCTCTGGTTATAGTTCCTGGGTAAACAACTTATGCAAATCGCACATTTGAAATCATTAAAACGGATAATTTTACAATCTGGACTACCTCCATATCACTGCTCATATTGTAGAGCTACAGATTCGCGGTGACTTAATATCAGTTTGATGCTTCTTTTACTAGAACCCTAATTTGAGTCGAGGTTTCTATATCTACAGTCTACTGGTTAGTTCTTTTAATAGTAAGTACTATGAAATACAACCGATTTTGAATCAAAAGCACACAGTACCAAGTGAGGTGGATAACAATATGTTTTTTTAGTATGTTGATGAACTAGCAACACCACTTCTAATTGGAGACAGAGAAACAAACCAACCATGGGGACATAACCTTTTATGTGGTGTCTATATTTTTCCTTTTATACGTTGCAGCTCAAATACTGTCCGAAATGTAGATATAAAGACCACGGAAGCATAATAGAGCATAACGAGTCTCAGTTAAGTAAAAATTTACCATTCTGTAGTGGTCGGGCTTTTCACTTTTCTTGGTAAAATTAGGAAGAAGTCCCCATTTCATGCACTCAAGCACTACGCCATGGTCCTGAACCTTGGGTCCATCTCCGTCCTGACGCTCCTCTCTCCTGATAACCGGTATATTGAATCCAGGAGACACGTTATATGACGGCCGATACCTAATAAACTCGCCGGAGAAAAGTTAGCAACCGAGCATTCAAAAACTGTAGATTTATCAGCGAAACAAAGTTAAATTAAAAACAATAAACTCGCCTGTCCATGTTGACATGGCGCATAGGACGGCCATTGAGATGACAAGCTCGGGGGAAATCATCGGTCCGGAGAGAACAGCGAGCCCTTCCGCACATCGCTATTACGGTGTTTGAGTTTTACTCTGTCAGATTGCCGGTGTTCATCTTTAGCGACAACGGCGAATTTCCTGTTTACATATAATCAACGAATATGTTCACAATAAGAAAATTACCGCTCTCGAGATTCAACAAGGCCGAGGTGGAATTGTCCAGTTCTCTCTTTCCCGCTGTTTTTGAATTGTATGATTTTTCTGTACTGTTTCTTCCTTTCTCCTTGTCTTGCCTTTCCAATGTTAAACCGCCACTGTGAAAAGATGGCATTTGACCAACCTTAAAAATTTTTTAAACACGGAATAAATATGACTACTAAATATCTAGATGTATATATATTATTTGTATTGTCTAATATCTTTGTATTAGTTTGTAATTTTTTGTTATTTTTACATGTTTTTTGAACAATATAAAAACATTCGACCAAGCTTATTGAGTTTGTTTGTGCTTGATTGACTATTTTTTTTTTAAAAACGATGACTATTATTTTAGAGTGGATATTTAATAACTTTTCATTTATTTTCTCACTTTTTAATATTATTACAATGCGAAATAAATAAATTTTCTATATTGTCATATCAAAAACCGTTGTATCACGAACAAAGCAAGGCTTTTCATAAAGAATATGTACATGTTAAATATTTTACATTGTTTATGGGATAACTTATTGCTAAATTTATGATTCTTAATTGATAATTATTAGACACTCATTAACCAATCATATAACTAATAAACGATATTTGACAATGATGGTTTTGGATAGTAGTGGGTCTACTTATATATTGGTTGATATTAACTATTAGAATTTACTTATTGATTATTATAAAATTTACCTAACTTATTATATCTTATTATAGTATTCACATAAAATTAATATGTATTTTGTACTTTTTTGTTTTTATTTTTGTCTTACATGATATGTATATATACAAGTTTATGTCTATTTTAATAACGAAAACTACATATTTATGTTTACTGATTTCCCTTACTAAGACACTATCACATCACATCCCTATAATTGTTATGCAAGACACGTTTGTGATTATTTTAATAACGGAAATTACATATTTGTGTTTACTGAATTCCCTTACTAAAACACTAGCATATCACATCCCTATTATTGTGTCATTACATATAGAGTCGGAGGTATCACTGGAAACAAACTCTCTATCTTTTTGGGATAGAGATATTGTTTTCCTTCCGCTCACCCTACCCACACTCTAACGGTAGCTTTTGTTACCGTTGGGATATAGTGAGTATGATTGATTGATTCACAATCGATCATTTAAATCAAAATGAAGCTAAAATGGTTTAAATCAAAAATTAAAGTTTATAATCAGTGACAAAATCATCATTATAATTACATCTAACAGGAACCTGTTTGCTGAATTGAAAAAATAATTACTCAAGTGAACTGAGGTTTATCGTGTTAAAAGACAGTGCAACCTCTATTGCCCCATAGAAAAGGGCTTTAATTTAACACCGAGCATCGCTTACCTGAGTTACAACCGGCGGCAAGGTTAAAACCTCTAACGGCCGTAGAACACTTCGGAACGCCCCTGTTCTTTCCGTACTAATGATATCGTCTGCAAACCATTTACGGAGATCTATTTTCAGGCCGTCCCAACTGTTCCAGACGGCGATTAGCCTCACACTCCGGTATATTAGAACCGGTGCCCAGTCTTCTTCCTCTTCCAGCCGTAGGCGGTCCAAATTGAGCCCCTCCACCTTGTTCAATAAAGGCTCCGAGGACAAATCCGAGTGGTGGATCGTCGATGGAGAAATGCACGAGATCGGAGATAACGTCCCTCCTCGAGAACGCTTCGTTATTCCCAGAGAAAACATCCCCAACAGGCGTCGCAAGCAACTTCGCGATCAGTTCATGCGCCGCACTCGCCTCGTCCTCAAAGAATCTGTTGGTTCTCATTTATCTTCTTTTAACTGCTCCGTTGACTCCTTAGCTTGGGCAATTTTATTCTATAAAAGGTGGGAACTTGGTAAGTAATTGAGTTTGTCGGTTAACTGATAGGAACATGAGCCTTGGTGCAAAAGATATATGGAACTGTACAATGAACTGAGGGAGAACTGGGAAAGGCTCTACTGGGACGAGGGTTATTCCAAGAAACTTGCTCAGGATCATGCCAACTTTGACTCTTCTGAAGATGATGATGAAGATTTCAATCCCAATAAGTTAGCCTCTACCGACTATTTCTCCCGTTTGTTTTAAATTATTTGTTTACTTAATTCTTATTAGTATGTGGTTGTTAGAAAAAAGTTGAATTCTAATAAAACTGCCATGTTTATCGTTTAATCTGGTCGAGGACACATGCTTGAGTAATTACAGCTACTATGTGTTTTTCCCAATCATTTGAAGTTCTACCACACCTTTTTCCCCTGTTAATGTATTAGTACCAAGACAAGTTTGGAGGATAAGAGGGAAGTTCCTGACTATAATTCTTGTATATGCATTTTGGTGGATTTTGCTGTATGAATTTATTGCTTACTTCATATTTGGGACTTTTAGATGAGTTTCATAATTTGTTCTTGGTTTTGTAGGAGAAGGCAATCCATGGCCGAACAAATAAAGGTGACTTGTGAAACATAAATTTTTTGGATCAGATTATACATGCATACAGTTCACTTCTTTTGACTTTCTGTCATTTAGTGCTATTGTATTATTTGGCTTTGATCTATTGCATATCAAATACGCTGCTATCTAACATAAGCAACCTATAATTATTGAATGTCTGTTTATATCAGAACATTGTGTGGAGATCTTTTGGTCGACTGTTTGAAGACTTTGATGCATCCAGAAGGAGGCTCCTTTTATTTGCTTGCAGTACTATTCTTTCTGTGGATACTTCGTGCACATTCTGAGAAATAAATGCATGTTCAGGTCATGCTGTAATATTAGAAATGTATGTCTTGGTCTGATTATTAAAGGGCTCACACCTGCTGGCAATCATATATAGCAGATCAGGATGTTAATTTAGTGATTGCAGTTAGGTAGTTACAGATTAAGTTCATCAAATGCATTGTCATAGGTTATTATGCCCACGCTTCCATATACATTATCAGGAAAATGGCTGTTTTTAAAGATTTGAAAGCTATGGCCTCTTTTACAAGCTTTGCTTGGTATTGTCGTCATGGGAAAATTTTGTACAGGTTTGCAATTAGTTTGTTTCCTTCATAGTTATGGCTTATGCTGGGTATAGGTTGTCACTTCTTGACAAGTTTTGTAAAGGTTGGCACTAGTTTGGATAGCATGTTGTAAGCCACCTAGTTAATGTTTATGCTATGCATTTGTTGCTCATTTGTATCCAAATCTGTAGATGCGTCATTTTGACTATCAATGAAAACTTTACTTACAAAAAAAGACATACCCTTCAAAACTAATTCCATTTGTGGCCAAGGAAAAAAGAACGACTAAATAATCAACACACGTTTTCTTCACTGGACTTGCAAAAAAAATTGTGAAAACGATTTGGTTCCTGTTGCTTCTGATTTCCTATCCACTTCCCTTGCTTGGTCCTTTTTTTTTTTACCTCTTCTAGATTTGAAGCATGGAAGGAATCCAAACTTCTCTTTGGTAATTGTTTCATGTTGTTCAAGTCCTATGAGTTTTTGTGCCCATCAAATTGTGTATGGAGGAACACTTTTTCTCACCAGTGACTTGATTCTTTGCAGCATCAAGGTTTTGTAAAAAAGAATGACACTGATACTTGGCAGAAGGTTAGCCAAATTCGTGATAAGTTTGAATATGACAGAGAGAGAAGAATGAAGGAGAAAGGTATACTCAAGTTTCACCTCTCTTGATGAATACATGTTTAACTACAGAGGAAACATTTTCTGATATACTAGGTAACATGTAATAGAATGAAACTAACTGTACTACACAGGTGGATTTTGGGATATCAAATTTTCCCACAAGATTGTTTGTAAGTTTATACTATTTTCATAATTCAATTCTTCACTTGAATCCAAGGAGAAGCTGGAAACTTTATGTTTAAGTATGTAGTTATTCCAAAATAGTTGATCCTTGTCTTTGTCCTGTCCAGTGCCCTTTTTTCTTCTCGACGCCACCTTTTACCTTTCCTTGACCTCTATCTATCCATGGCTAAATTGGAAATAGTTTCTTTTTTTTAATTTAAATTTCATATATAACGGCCAAAATGTCAAATTTACAAATTGCCTTTATCTGGTCACCCAGAAGTAACACAGACAAAGGTTAAAGGTGGCTTACAATATGCGCACTAGACTAGTGCCAACCTTTTCCAAAAAGTGGTACAAGATAACCACATGACAAAATAACTAAGCATATACTAATGCAACCAATCATCAGTAGAAATAACTAGTCAAAACATGGTTATAAATTAAGTCAAAACCGCAATCCTATCAAACCCTAGAAATGCTAATATATTAGTCCCATGGCAGTAGGCGACTAAAATTTCAACAGCCTCCCAGAAGTAGGCGGGATGTCCACATAATGCACGTCATGATCCCCAGAATTGCAACATGTTCTTCCATTTTTGCAAATATAGCTTGTGACTTGTGATTTGCAATTTCCTGCGTCCAGCTTCCGGCTTCCCCATGTTCCTCGCTGGGGGTTGAGAGAAACAAACTCAACCCCCCTTTTCTTCCTGCATCATGAGGGGAATAGGTAAAAAAATGATACAGGAGTAGGTACACCTGCATGACAATAATGAAAGGTATAAGGAAAGGTACATGGAAAGGTACACCTGAATCGATGACGGAAAAGCTTTGTAAAGGTATACATCAGTGTATTCCACTGCCAACCCTGCATGATAAAATTGAAGAGACAGTAGGTATCCTTCAAATACAAGAAGTAGTAAAAGGAAAAGTACGATAACACCTGGTAGATGCAAGAAGTACCAAAACCACAGCATGCAAAATACAAATGATCGCACATATGCAATGGGAAGAAAATCAAACCAAAATATTGTGGGGAATACCCATTTCCAGAACCAGTTCCCAATTTGATTTTGATCTTTTGAAATAGTTTCTGTGTTCATATCTGAATTTTTCCTATCTTTGCGTGTATGTCCCGTCTAAGTTTGGATTTTGTTTATGGTCTGACATCCTTTGTGGAGATGTCGTTGCAGTGTGTGGACTCGAATAAAACTTTGAAGGTGATAAGGAAAAGAATTGGACTTGTTCTAAAAATCATTAGTAGGCCGTTTCTTGGCGATGGATTATGGAAGCTTTGTCAATCCAATCTTCTTGTGGAACGACAAATTTAAATTTGTCACCTTGTATGAATATTATAGTTATGATATCCGTTGGAGTTTTTTGGAGTTCTTGTAACTGTATATTATGTTTATTCTACCTTGGGCTGTTATTCTCTCTTTATCCCCAAAAGGAGTCTGTAGTGCCATGTAATAATTATGATGTTGCCAAATCCATCTTAGAAGGAAGTCTGAAAACTCAAGTGATAGTTCTTATGCAGTATAAGTGTTGTTCTTTTGTTAAGTCTGTCATGCTGCAGCAATGACCATTTTTTTGTGACTTGCAGCCTTTGCACCGATGAATGGAGCAACTGATTTCAACGCGCATTCTGGGAGGGATGATTTCAGAATACCTGGTTCAACGTCCAGGAATACACCATTTGATGCTAAGAGATATGCTTTTGATAGCGAAAGTGAATGATTTGGAAACGTGGAAAACATACGCAATACTCTTATGGGTGTTTGATTCTGAAAAACTTGTTATCCAGAGCATTAGCGGCCAAGGTTCTCATCGGTCATTCTTGGATGCTATTTATGTTATCCTTGTCTGGTTGAGTTGATTATAGCAGAATTTGGTTGACCATGTCCTTTGGTTTGGTGGCATATCACTTAGATTCATGATGTGTAAAGATAATGGTCATTGATAGCTTTTGTCCGATGGAACTTTCCTGCACGCCTTTGAAGCCATGGGGTTAAGCATTTCTATATATGCACTATGCAGCAGATGTGGATGGTCAATTGGCCCCTGGGTGGATGGCTTGCTATCATGTTAAACATTCATCTTTTAGTTGTTACCTGGGCTTTGGCTTCAGTTTACACTTGTATCAATCCTTTTTGGTATTGAGTGTTAGAAGTTTATTTGTTCTAGGCGTTTTGGTTATTTTTACTATTTGTATGTTAGACTGAAGAATACATACATAATGTGATGATTTTGAAGCTAGCATCATGGTTTGAAGGTATTGTATTACCTTCTTTTGTTCCATTGTATCAGTTGCCCAAACAAATTCACGAGTCAAGGCGGTCAGCCATGTCTCGCGACCCACCTCTGCTGCCACGTGTCGCACGGTGACGCGTGGGGTGAGGGGGAAAGTGGGTGAGGTGATCTAATCCCGTAAGTGGCAAGGAAAAGAGAGTGAAAGAGAATCAACCCCACTCCAATGCACATCGCACCCAACGGAACCTGTCCCACTCTTCAGGACGCACCCGTGGCTTGCCATATATTCTCGTTGCCCGTCGAGGATCCCTGTGCATGCATAACATCTTCTCCAAACACCGCAATGGTGGTCCTCCCGCACATGTCTCGAGTTCAAGAAAGAGCTAGTAAACTCCCACTCATGCAAAATTACCAAATTAAGGGGGAAAGAATTCAGCCCCGAAGGTCCCCTCGACGTCCAAAACGAGTGTGTTTTGGTTTAATTACAGCCGCGTGTAAATATTCCTAGAAAAGGAAACACGCACGGGAAAGAAAGGAAAAACAAGGAAAAGGAGAGTCTCTCTGATCTAAAATCGTGACAAAAAAATGCAGGAACTTGATCAAAATATCCCAAAAGAAGGAACCATTAGAAACATGACCATAGGAACGCAAAATGTTTCTGTTTGGCCCAAGGCATCACTCCTTTTACAGCTCATTTACACCTTCCTTAAAAGCTGGTGGTGTAAAAGGCTGGCAGAATGATGTTTAACACCATTAGCCGCACAGAAAGACCTTGATAGGCTAGAGAACTAACTTATACACACTAATTTACCCAACATTAGGAAAAGGACATGAAAATATAATCCAAGTCCCAGCTGGTCCCAGCAGTTTAGCAGCCTACTAGATTGAGAATCACATTTGAAGTTCATCCTTTAGCACTAAATCTGGACAGACATGGCTGACTGCCTTGAGGACAGCCTTCCTGAGTAAATTTCAGGGTTGCTAAGCCTTTCTTGCAGTGGCTGATGCTGTTTCCTGATGATGTAAGTGAGCTCTTAATGGCAGCAGTGGCTCGGTGGAGACGGCATCGGAATGAGCCTGGATGATTAGTAGGTGAACAAAGACACTGCAGCTTCTTGCCTGCTTCTCTCGATTTCTTGTCCATGAGATTTTCTGTAGCAAAAAATTCTGCAAGAAAAGGCGATCTATTTACTCGGCAGGATGCGCTTCTCGTGATGTTCCTGCATTGCCATAAGAAACATAGTTTGCTATCATGGGAAACAAAAATAAACATACAAGACAGTAAATAATACTGATCAATAAGGAGCATAAAGATAAATGTTGGCTATTTGGAATTTGAGGCCATCTTATAGCATATCATTTCAGAGGCAGCATCAGCATCAGTTTAGGCAATCCCCGTCTATGTTAAGAGAACTATACTAAAGCTTCATTGAAAAACCGGCACAAATTCGTTTCGAGCATGCCGGGCTGAGTCTTTTGTCATATTGCTCCAAGAATCAATTCTTGAACTTTAGACTGTCCGAGCTATAAGGCTTCCAAATAGCCCCTCAAGGTCACTCAATCTGCTAATCCGTTTAGCCAATAAAAAAAAGGAGGAAATATTTACAAACATTTAGACATCTCGAATCTATAGCAACTTGGACAAGTCCCCCACCAGCAAATTTTCTTTTGTACACCTTAGGACCAAGTCCCCTAGAAAATTTGATTCTTGATGACTCTTAACTAAACTTTGTGTCGGGATAATCAGTTAATCACATAGATGGTAGCGTTCAGGAAGAAAGTGATCCATGCCTTCCCACACACTACCTTAAAATCAAACTTCAAGCACTTGAAAACCTCATGGACTTTTCATTTCCTTCTTTTTCTTTTCGAAATACATTTACCTTTGAAGGATAGCCCCATTCTACCTGAATGAAGATAGTGAGATGCAGCAACCCAAATAAGCTCAACACAAAAATGAATACTTAGCACAGATAAATATCCTCACTTTGGCAAAAAGCAAAAATATACACAGAGCTGTCAATGTGGTGCATGAGTGATTAAAAATGTATGTGAAGATGACGATGACCACCTTTATGTGAGACTACATCCTGACTAAATTTGGTGATTAAAAATGTATATGAATCTCATTGATTAAAAAATCTTATTTGATTTCTTCATCTGCAAATGGATGCTTATTTATTGAGAATATAATATCCAATCAAAACATTCCACAAAAAGAAGTGTCTTCATTTCAGGACATAATAAGGTTGTCAAGAACTACACAAATTGTTGAATAAAATCCAGAATGCATGCTATATCTGACCCAATTAATCTTTATTTTACTAGAAAAAGGTTAATTGCATTACCTTTAGTTGCGTAAACATCAAATTTTCTAATTCCTATTTTTCTTATCTTTTGTTATAACCTTAAAATGCCGCTTTCATTGACCCGTAACCCTAAATAGTAGGACGGCTATTGACGTATTCATATCAATTTCATTGCCAATGGTGGGAGGTCGCTTATAGGTTTTTCGTACCCCTAAATTGTGAGACCGCTATTCACTTCTCCAAATCGATTTCATTGCCAATGGTTGAAGGCCACGTATAGGTTTTTTCCTCATCAACTTTTATTGATACCTACCTCAAATCTAATAGTACCGAATATGAGAGTTTAATAAAAGACACCATAAAATTCTCCAAGTAAACTCCCCTATCATTTTCTCCCAACAACATTTTCAACAAGCTTCTAGGTTGATTTTCATCTATGCTGTCACTTATGTTTCACTTATAGCTTAAGTTTCCCTACATGTGGCTCGTCCGTGATAACTTCTACAGGTTAGTTAGGATTTGTAACGGGCCTGGATTAACTTCCAGATCATAATTGCTCTAGTGAATCCAGAAACAAGTATGGCCCCATCAAGAAGAGCCAGACCTTAGACTGACCTAGCTGTTTAAGGCAGCAAGCGAAAGTGTAAAGGGCAAAAAGAAAAAAGACTCATTTAAAGATCCTATAGGACATAAAAAGCCTAAACACTGAAATGTCTTCCTTATTCTATTCAACCCCCTCCTCCTCTTTCTCACTAAGGGCAAACTAGGTTAGCAACCCTCTAACCCAATTGGGCCGTGGCCCAGACAGCATTATTGCATCCACGCTGAGTGTCTTGGTTGGAACGTGCGTCTTTCTAGAACAATGTTCTAAACCGAATACCAACTGAGCTATGCACTAAGGCTGTCTTTCTTATTCTATTCAACCCCCCTCCCCCCCCCCCCCTCCTCTTTCTGACGAAGGGACAAAAAAAAACCCAAATTGTTGTTTTTCTCTTCGGTATCTAAGGGACAAAGGGAATCAACCTGAACCCTACTAATCGATAAAAACCCAGCACAGCAGACCAATATTCTAGAAAGCAACTATTCAGAGACCGATAAAGGCTTTCTTTGAAGATCAAAAATAACATCCAAAAAGGCTATTCGCTTCACATGAACAATCACATGAGAAATAAACTTTTCACAGACAAACACATCAAATAAAGCAAATTCAGTCACAGGAAAGATAAATAATTACTCGATTTTCATCTGGGCTGCCATTTCTATCCAATCTGAACGATGCAGCAGCTACTTCCGCTTAATCACTTCACTGTCAACAGTGTTAAATAACCAAAATCAGATTCCATAGAGAGAAGTGAGGTGTTTATGGACAGATTGTAATCGAACGTTACCGGATAATAGAGTCGCGAAATGATCGGATCATTTAACTGATTATCACGAAATAAAACTGGATATAGTTAAGGAAATTGTTTGATTAAAGGAGAAATTGCATTTGGGTGAATGCTTTCACTTGGAACTCCTAAGGCTACTCATAGAGATGCACCGGAAGTTCCATGCAAGTCGTGTCCTGGTTGCACGTGTCTCCCTTCTTTTTCTTTTTCATATGAGTATCAATTAATTAATAACATTTACGTTTCAATGATATTAAAAGCTATCGTTAAAATATGGGGAAGTTTAGCGGCACACCAACAATACCTATCCAAAATAATTTTTTTTTCTTTACATGTACTTTTAGTCACTACTCTTTCTTTGAAAAATATTGTTCCATATGATTAAACGTGTAGTTTAAAAATTACTGTCTGTTTTAAAAATATTTTTACAGTTGAACAAATAAGTATTTAATAAAACATCAATTAAAACTAAAATTTAAAATATTTATACCATAGTTTGTCAAAACAATAATTCATGTTTTTAAGACCAAATTTCAATGAATAATGTGTGAAATACTATAATACTTAGATTTTAAGTGTAATTTGACCAACTAGGCGTTTGATTAAGTGGCAATATTGTTAGATGGAGGGAGTATAATTTAAAACTAATTGTTAAAGTATTTTAACACACTATTTTGTCAAATTAATTGTAAAATCATTTATTATAAATCTAAAAAAATTGTGTTGATACTCTTTTGAGAAAAAAATGTACCAAAATTGTGTTGATACTTTTTTTTTTTTTTGGTTCCACCGATATCGTTAAATCTATGTGGCAAAGTTCAGGTGATATTTTTTTTTTTTTTTTTAAAAAAAAGCAATTTACTCGACAAGAGTGATAGAATTTAAACTAGTTTTCACGTAACATTTACCACTAAACCAGATCCTAGAAAACGTTCCCCAGAAAAAGACATGGCCACTCGATGTGGGCTCAAGGATCCAATTAACAGGACGATGAAAGTCGGAAAATTCAAAGTCTATATAATGTAAGGTGGGCTCACAAATGGCTCAAAATGTCTAGCCAGTTTTGACCGAATTATCCTCCCCCTTTATTCCCCTCTCTTTTTGCACCTCTTTTAACAAATTCCTTTTCCAGCTTTAGCTGAAATATTATTGAACTACCTATCCAAAAGACAAGGTTATGAAATAAAATAAAATAAAAAGCCCTTTAGAAAATTTTTCCTTTTGCCAAAGGAATTCTGCCTTTTAAAACCAACACTTGGGCGAAAGAGTTCTCCTAAACACCATTTGATACATTATTCGGCCAATAAAACTATATTTAATGGCAAGTAATAAAGGAAGAGCGAAAATGATTCAGTAATTGATTGCATTATTTCTTTAAATGACACCTCTATCCCTATGGTCCTTTACCATTATTATTGCTGTTCCAGAAGTATAAAACAAACCCGCCATAATTTCTGTACGTGTCAAATTTAGTAAAGCCAAAAGTTTAAATAGTTAATTGATTGAGTTTAGATATATATTTATTATTTCCAAATCATCAATAGTAAATAGTCATTTAGGTACGAGCTATGTAACCCATTATACATTTTTTTCTTTTAAATTAGCCAAATTAATGTACCACAAAAAACGCGATGCAATAATAATTGAACAACATAATAACGCACACTGTAAGACATCAATCGTGACATTGTAACACGCACATACCCTAAATATATTATACAGAGGAGCAACAACACGAGTGAGCTGTATCATTCACTAACTTCACATCTCAGTTGTCACTCCCTCTCCATCTTCACCTATTCTCAGTAGTACCCATTCCAAATACAGTTTCGACTTGGGACACGTACCAAAACAGACAACACTTCTTAGCAACAAAACATCATCATCATCATCATCATCATCATCATCATCATCATCAATCTTCTGGTGCCCACTGATTCTAAAGCCAACTCCACTAGATCTCTAGCACCTCACATTTACTTGTGACATTTTATTGGCTACTACATATAAGGGCAGCTTCTTCATTGGACACAACTGGGTCGTAGGCAGCTTGACAGAAAACTCCACGTCCTCTTCTGCAAAGAAAGTATAGAAGAACTACTTAAATGGTTTGTTTTTTAAGAATATAATTAAATAAAAGTGAAAATCAAAACAAATATAAAGATGGGCCCGAAATATGATGAAAATGCTGGGGAGTGGGAATCATTGTATTGTGAAATTAAGTGAACCGACCCAAAAGGAAAATAAAAAATGTCCCACGGGCACATGGATTAATTAATTTAAGTCAATTACTTTAATCCTCCCCCTATGTAAATATGATGGGGTTTTGTACCAATGTCACATGTGGGCACCAATAAAAATACCATTTTAATATCATTAACAGCAGCTAGTTAACATGGTGTTAATCTAAGACAACAACAATAATTCATCTCCTTAGAGCCTCTCAACTATGGCAAGATATGAAGTATCGGATATACGCAATCATACCTATGGGTTAGAAATACATAGATCTTTAAAAGATTACTCATAATGAAAATTGACTATTTCATAAACCTTGCGGACAACAGAATCAGTAATAACTAATAACCAAAGAACTCACGTATACACTTGATCAAGACCGTAACAGAGACAGCAAATTACAGTACGAAAGCTGGATATTAAATATTACGAAGCCATGTACCATATACTGTATAATACTAGTGCATATCTCTGTGTGCATATACATATAATACTAATATATGTATGTAATATTTATTGTTTTTTCAAAATCTTGATAATCGATTCTTCACGTGGTTTTTCCGATATATTCGGACAAACCCCAAAAAAATAAAGTAGCGTTGAAGATGAACATGAACGTACCCTTGTGGGTCTTGCATGCAGAAGGTCAGGTGAAATCTGGTAAAGATCCTCATCCACCGCCTTCGGTGCACGCCTCGGCGGCGACGGAGTCAGAGGGCTCGGTGGTTCTTTCACTCCCATCTCACCGTCACACACCACCCATGGTTCTCCTCCTCCTAATTTCCCCTGTTTGACCTAATAACCATTCAAACAAATTCCATCACTTTCTCTTCATTCACAAAAAAAGAAAGAAAAATATGCTACCAAAAAAGTGTAAGAAAAAAAAATCAAAAAGGGCAGCGCTCACCCTGCGACAAGGAACAAGAATCATGGCTGGAGTGACCACATCATTCTCGTACAAGTCTCTAGCGGCATACAAATCACGATCTTCAGCGTAAGTGCACCGTAACAGCCCAGCTTGCCGAGCTCTTTCAAAGCATTCAGTAAAAGGTAGACCTTCATTGCAATCCCAGCTTCCAAATGCTGGTACTCTGCTTCCTCTCAAGTAACAATCCTAGCACATTGAAATCCCACACAAATCAGCTAACATGGCATTCCAATTTTATGACCAACTTATACAATTGAAACAAGGAAGATAAAATTTAATCGGAAAATAGTATAATACTTACATCCTGTAGGAATTCTGTGTAATTCTGTGTAGGAATTCTGTGTAATTCTGTGTAATATTATTGTAATAGAGTAGTAGTCCATTACTGTGAATAGTAAGTAGCCGTTAGATGATATAGCCGTTAGGATTTTTTTGTTGTCTTTATGTATTCTTTGCTTCACTGCTGTGTATATATACACTGATGTAAACTATGCAGAGTTAAGCTTTTATGCAAACAATAATATTATTCTTCCTTCAATTCCACAAACAATTATTTCTTCATGGTATCAGAGCTTGTGGTTCAAGAGCCAAAATTTCTTCCTTGACTGCTTAAATTTCTCACCATTATCGCTAACTTCAAACTCGGTCAAGAGAAAGTAAAACAGCAGAGACTTCATTCTTGAACAGCAGAGACTTCATTTTTTCTCTGTAATTCTTAATCCTTTCATCTTCTGTGAAATTTGGTGTTGAAGAAGTTCAGATAAGTTTCTCAGCATTAGCAGAGGAAGAAGACGACTCTAAAGGAAGAAGAAAGATAGCCTCTTGTACAGTAACGGAACGACAAATCCGTCAAGAGAAGCTGTTACTAACGGAAAAGCAAAACTCCGTCAAAACGGGGGCAACTTTTGTTTTTGAAAACTAAAGGAAAAAAAAATATATTTCCAAAGGCTATTGCTATTGCTATTGACGTATCTCAGACTGTTTTTTCTGATGCCAACTGTCCATCTTGCATGAAAAAGAATTCACGAAAGAGAAAAAAAAAACAGCTGTCACGTTAGGGGGGAAAACACAGACGTCTCGATTTGCCCACTTCTCGAATTGTCCACTTTCACCTTTATTTTTTAAACCGTCATTTTTTGCAAAATTGATGAAACTTGACAGAAATTAAACATTATTACCTATCTGTCTACACGCCACACTACATTTACTACTGCAGCAAAGTTTTCTCTATCAAGTCACCGTCAATTGTCCTCTAACCAGTATCATTCATCATCAAATATCTCTTCTTCTCATTTCAGTTCCTTCTCACGCCCTCTTCTCTTTCTTCTACCATTCATCATCTTCTTCGCCTAAAACTCATATTCTGATTCATGGCGGATCAAAGTAGTGAGATTACCTCTTCAGGTGTCAGCACAAAACAATCAACGAACTCTATTGTTGATTCTATCCCAGTTACCATTACAAATCAAAAACTAACTGGGAATAATTATTTGCCATGGAGCAGGGCTGTAGAGCTCTTTATTACTGGCAGAGGGAAAAAAGAGTATCTGTCGGATAAGATGATCATTCCCTCTGAGACGGATGAAAAGTTTAGAACTTGGGAGGCTGAAAACTCCATGATAATGTCATGGTTGCTTGGCTCTATGACTCCAGAGGTCAGCAACACATTTATGCTCCATCAAACGGCTGCTAGTATCTGGCAAGCAACTAAAGAAATGTTCTCTAAGAGGGATAATATTTCGGAATTGTATGAGTTGGAGGCCCAGCTAAAGGATATTAAACAAGGGGATCAAACTGTAAGCAAGTACTTTAGCTCTCTTTCTCAGATCTGGCAGCAGATTGATGCTCTGGAGGATCATCCATGGACATGCACTAAGGATAATCAGTTGTATGGCTCCATCAAGGATACTAGACGTATTTTTGGGTTTCTCTCTGGACTGCATAAGGACTATGATGCAGTAAGAAGTCGTGTACTAAGTGCAAAACCATTTCCAAAAATTAATGCTGCATTTTCTGAAATTAGGCAAGAAGAGAGTAGAATGAAGGTTATGCTTGGATCTAGCTCCATTCCTTTATCAGAAACCTCTGCTCTTAATACACAAACTGCTGAGAAGGATAAAGGAGCATTCTTTGCTTCAAAAAGGTCAAGCTCTGGAGAATATGTAAAGAAATACTGCAAATTTTGTCATAGGACGGGACATGTAATCGAGGAATGTTACAGGCGGCCAGGTAGCACAGTGAAGCCACCTGCCTCATTCTACAGGCATAACAACTTCAGACAAGGTACTTCTGGAAGGTCTGAATCCAGCAACTCGTGGAGAACAGATGCTGATTCTTGGAAACCTTCCAAGGCAGCAACTGCTGAGGCTAATAAGGTGGAGACTACAGAAGCCATCTTTACACAGCCACAGTTAGATGCTCTTTTAAGGGTCTTGGAGAGTCAGAGAGCTCAGGTTCAAGCTCAAGGTGCTGGACCATCTAATGACCAGATAAGAGCTTCAATGGCCCGTTCAGGTAATGCAGGTAAGTTAAAATTATGGATAGTGGATTCTGGAGCAACCCATCATATGACTTTTGATAATCGTTTGCTAAACTCATTTAAATTTTTTACTACGTTTAAGAAAGTAAAAGTTGCAAATGGTCAGGAAATTGACATTGTGGGATATGGCAACATTGATGTGTCTAAAGGACTGGTCCTTAAAAATGTGTTGTATGTTCCACAGCTTAACAGCAACTTGGTTTCAGTACGAAAACTTATGATGGACAATAACTGTCTTACAGTGTTTACCCCATCTAAGTGCTATTTCATTCCTTCCTCCTCTTCTTGCTTTCAGGAGAAAGCTTTGAAGGAGAGGATTTTGAAGGAGATGATTGGCTGTGCTAGGCACCATGATGGGCTGTTTATTTTGGATGACCTGAAACCAAGTCATGATGAAGACTATTCTAGTACTTATTCTTCTGTGAACACTATGTCTGTCTCTAGAATAAGTAACAAAGGCTCTAGAATAGATCTTATTTTGCTGTGGCATATGAGACTAGGACACCCCAATTTTTTGTACCTCAGGAAGCTGAAACCTGAGTTGTTTTCTGATATCTGTCTTAATGATTTGAAGTGTGAAACATGCTTGTATGCTAAACAGACCAGAGTGCCTTATCCTGGAAAGGTATATCAAGCAAGCAAGCCCTTTAATTTGATCCATTCTGATATATGGGGGCCTTCTAAAGTCCTCAGTATAAATGGTAGTAGATGGTTTGTCATATTTGTTGATGATCACACAAGGGTAACATGGCTATATTTGATGAAACAAAAGTCTGAGTTATCCAAAGTGCTAAAAATGTTTGTTTCACTAATCTACAATCAGTTTAATGCAATCATTAAGAACTTTAGAACAGATAACGGAAGTGAGTATCTTGATACTGAAGTGAGATCTTTTTTGATTGAAAAAGGGATACACCATCAAACTTCAAACGTTTATACCCCACAGCAGAATGGTCTTGCTGAAAGAAAGCACAGACACATCCTTGGTGTTGCAAGATCCATTATGTTCTCCATGAATGTACCTAAACATTTTTGGGGAGAGGCAGTTTTAACTGCAACTTACTTAATCAATAGGATGCCGTCAAGGGTGCTTGGGCATGTTAGTCCCAAACAGCAGCTACTGAGTATTTATCCTCACTGTTTATTAATGTCTCAGCTGCCTTTTAAGTTATTTGGTTGTACAGTATTTGTGTATTTACAGTCTCACAATAGAGGAAAGTTAGATAGGAGGTCACTCAAGTGCATTTTCATTGGGTATTCTGGTACTCAAAAGGGGTACAAATGCTACCACCCCATCTCTAGAAAAGTTTATACAACGCTTGACGTTGTGTTTGATGAACAAACTCCATACTATCTAACTAATCCTCAGTTGAGTGTACAGCATCTTGAAACAGATAACTACTGGAGCATCATTGACATTACTACAGTGGGAAGCTCTTCTAAGAATCTGGAACCAGCTTCTGCTGAAAGGACCTCACCCTTTGAAGAAACAGGGACAGGTAATACGTCTTTCCAGGGGGAGCAGGATACTGAGAATAGGGAAGTACACAGGCAGCCAGTCACTCAGGTGTACTCAAGGAGGAAACGTATTCAGCCCCAAGAATCATTTGGATATGTTCCTACATCACCTACTGTTCAGGAGCTGTCAGAAAATGAGGATGTACAAATGCATCCAGAGCTGCCAATTGCCCTTAGAAAGGGCACTCGTGAGTGTACAAGGACTCCTTACCATAGACTCTTGAAGGCTGAGGTATGTTCCACTAGATACCCCTTAAGCAATGTTATAAGCTATAACAAACTATGTTCTGCATTTAAGTCATTTACGGTATCACTTGATCATCACTCTATTCCAACTAATGTCAGTGAGGCTATGAAAGATAAGAACTGGAAACAGGCTATCAATGAAGAAATGACTGCTCTAATTAAAAATGAGACATGGGAACTAGTACCCAGGACTACTGATCAGAAACCAGTTACTTGTAAGTGGGTATTTTCACTTAAGTATAACTCTGATGGAACCCTTAACAGGTACAAAGCTAGGCTTGTTGCTAGAGGTTTTACCCAATCATATGGAATAGACTATTTAGAAACCTTTGCTCCTGTTGCAAAGCTTAATACAGTAAGAATAATCTTTTCTTTGGCTGTTAATTTGGATTGGCCACTGTCACAGTTAGATATCAAGAATGCTTTCCTTAATGGAGAGTTAAAGGAACAAGTTTTCATGAGTATCCCACCTGGCTATGAAACAAAGGAGACAGCTGGTAAGATATGTAAACTTAAGAAATCTATATATGGCTTAAAACAGTCTCCAAGGGCTTGGTTTTCTAGGTTTGCACAGGTCCTGTTACAATATGGGTTTACACAAGCACAGAGTGATCACACACTGTTTGTATTGCGTTCTGGAATTCAGCTCACTATTCTTATTGTTTACGTTGATGATATTATATTAACTGGAAACTGTACAGCTAGTATTACTAGAGTCAAGACATATTTATCAACTGTTTTTGAAATAAAGGACTTGGGCTCTTTACGTTACTTCCTGGGCATGGAAGTGGGCCGAAACAAAAAGGGAATGAGTATTTCTCAAAGGAAATATGTTTTGGATTTGCTAGTAGAAACTGGAATGGCAGGTTGTAAACCTGCAGTTACTCCACTTGAAACTGGTGGTGTTTCAACTGCGGGAACTGGAAGTCCTCTTAAGGACCAGGACATTCAGTCCTATCAAAAGTTGGTTGGTAAGCTTATATACTTGTCACATACCCGTCCTGATATCTGTTTTTCTGTTAGTTATGTTAGCCAATTTATGCATGCTCCCACTAACATTCATTTACAAGCGGTTATGAGAATCTTAAGGTATCTCAAAGGGGCCCCAGGACAAGGCTTGTTCTTTAGCAAGACTGAAGATAGAACAATACAAGTTTACACGGATGCAGATTGGGGAGGATCAAAGGGTGATATGCGATCCACGTCAGGATACTGTTCTTTTGTATGGGGAAATCTCGTCACGTGGAGAAGCAAGAAACAGCCCGTTGTTGCACGAAGCAGTGCTGAGGCGGAATTAAGGGCTCTTGCACTTGGTATTTGTGAGGGATTGTGGATAAAAAGGGTACTTAAGGATCTACATCAAGTTTGCAGCAATCCTTCGATTTTAGCATATTGTGATAATCTTTCTGCCATTCATATGGCAGAGAATCCTATTCATCATGATAGGACAAAACATGTGGAGATTGATAGGCATTTTATTCGGGAAAAACTTGAAGATCAATCTCTAAAGTTACAGCATATTTCCTCCTCTGAGCAACCAGCTGATGTACTTACTAAATCAGTTTCTTCCAGCATTTTTTACAAATTCTTGTCCAAGCTTGGTTGTGTTAATATCTACACCAAGCTTGAGGGGGAGTGTAGGAATTCTGTGTAATTCTGTGTAGGAATTCTGTGTAATTCTGTGTAATATTATTGTAATAGAGTAGTAGTCCATTACTGTGAATAGTAAGTAGCCGTTAGATGATATAGCCGTTAGGATTTTTTTGTTGTCTTTATGTATTCTTTGCTTCACTGCTGTGTATATATACACTGATGTAAACTATGCAGAGTTAAGCTTTTATGCAAACAATAATATTATTCTTCCTTCAATTCCACAAACAATTATTTCTTCACATCCATTATGTGTGGCTAGAGGAGAAAAAGAAAGGGAATTTGTATATAGTAGTATATGAAGGCAAGGAGGAGTTCGACTAGTGAAATTTGAAGGGAAGGTAAGGCAGGCGTGGGGGGACTTAAAAGGGAGTAAAGAGAGTTGAAAATGAATTGCAACTTTTTTCTCTCAAATTAATGGCTATTACCTGCTTTCTCTAACTGTTGGCAAAGGAAGCCAACCAAAAGAGGGAAGAGGGAGAGAAAGAGAAGGAATATGGAAAAGAGTAAATAGAATGTGGGATCTCAAATGATGTAACATGTATTATACAGAAAAAGTATAAAAAAATTGCAGAAGCAGAAGGGTCAGATGGCATTCAAGAAACGATGCAACTAGAAAGAAACGATGCAAAGGAGAATGGGACTAGGAGACACAGGGGACAGAGAGGTAAGAGCAGAGGCACAGAGAGGAGTAAACACAAAAGTAGAAGGTGGGGTGGCTTTCACTTTTTCACTTTAGAAGAAAGAAAAGGATCACTCTTTCCTCTTTTATCAGGATGTTTCATTTATGTACCTTTTTCCTTGTCTCTTGCTTAGTGAGAACTGTAATAGTTTTAATAAGGAAATCCAATTTATTATATATTTAGAAAAAAAAATCCTTTGATGAGTGAGTGGTTTCTCCCCCATCTATACCAGAGGCCCCTTAGCCAGGTGGGATGTAAATCGAGGGATGTGCTCTACCGGCAGCCCTACAAAAGAAGAGGACACACGAGACTCAGCCAGCCCAGAGGCAACCCTTGTAATATTTCAACAAGGATTGTCTCCACACGGACTCGAACTCGGGACGTCGTTTTGTTAGAAACACGATGTGACATGTAACCGTTTTTGTAACTTCTGACTTTTGACAAAAGACGGTTATATCAAAACCGTTTTGTACACGCTTTTACAAAATATATATCGGTACACAACGATTTCATCAAAACTGTACAAATATTTTACAACTCTATAGAATCCAATGAAATATAACCAAATTCATACAAAACTTCATTCTACCATATCAGTTGAATTCACATTTATTGGGATGTTGTTACGATATACAATGACAAAGATCTAACGAGAATACTTAAACGTTGTTTACAACCAATAATGGTTCACCGTACAAAAGGCAAATCGATACTAGTTCAGAACAAGAGGTGGCGTTAATATGAGAAAGTGTCTATTACTGTTTCTTGTCAGATATCTTTGTTCTTTTGAAAACTGCTTGAACACAAGTAGTAAGCGGCAAACACCCAGTCCCTTGAGGACACTGTTTCACAACTTTAAATAATTAGTTGTCATTGTATAATAACTCAAGCCATCGTCGTGCGACAATACCCATGTATCAAGTGGAATTTCGCAAAAGGCAATCGTATGTTGAGGCAATCACCATACACTATTGTCATTTGTATTTTCCTCCTCAATGCTTTATTGTAGTTGATGTCCATATTTAAACTCCTCTAAACAAATTCTCGAACACCTTGTGTTCCAAAGTTCATATTATGACTAATATGTTCTCTAATCATTCTCCCAACTATGTCTGGATCGACGTTCCTGTAATCCGCTATAATGTTTGCATTTGTGCAGCTCCTAGTAATCATGCATTTGTTTCAAACTTGCTTGAAGACGCCATTGACAATGTTGTGTCTTCCAATTTGCACATCTAACATACTAATTTTTTGGTGAACTAGACACCAGTTTGTAGAATCATTGTTGCTTTCACGAACCATAATTGAACGGCATCCTTCGCTGCATCTTTCATTTGAACAACATGTTCAACTCTTATTTATCTCATATATTCTTCTTCTGTAGATGTTCTCTAATCGCATCCCATCCATGAATTACAGTGTCTTCTGGCAACCCACAATCTTTAAGAAAGGGAACATTTGCGTCAAGATGAGGTACTGCGGCCTCATACTCCTCTAGTTTGTCTTCCTCCTTTTCAAGGTTCTCGAAACAATTTTCTTCATCGTCCTCGCCCTCCTAATCTTCTTTGTTATAGTCGTCGTCAACATCATCATTGTCTTTTTCTTTATCCACTAGATATTTTACCAACACTTGTCATGAGTTGCACTCTCATGCCTTACTCCCAGATGTTCCAACAATATCAACGTAATAGCCTTGTAAGCCTTCCCACCCGGCACTACCACGCTTGATGAATTTATTGTGGATACATTACAACATTCACGTAAATTTTACAACAAAACATATAAACAACGTTTCAGGATGTCCAAGACGAACTAAAGATCTTCATAATATGTAACATGAGAAACATTGTAAAAGTATCCGTGGAGAGCTGGGTAATAAAAATAAAATTTCTTATTAAAATTAATATGTTTTCTTTATTTTCCTGAGAAAAAGATGTGGATTCCCTCTTTTATGATTATCTATTTTCGAGATTCATAAAGGCTAGAGTAATGTGAGTTGTTTTCGCGATTCATAAAGGTTAAAAGCAATTTATATCTTTAACTAAACTTTTTAGAATTGAGACTATAGAGACTTGAATTCAGTGTTAACGAACAGAGCCGAATCGAATATTAGGTTTTTGAATTCGGGTTCGTTTAACTAAACGAATTGTTTAGCTCAGTTCGTTTACTAAAACAAGCCAAACTGTTCGCGGATTATTCGGCTTGATTACTCTATAACTGTTTAAACGAGCCGAATAATTCGTAAATAGTTTGGCTCATTTTAGTAAACGAATCCAAATAACTGTTCCAATTTGAATTGTTTACAAACAATAACCAAATAAATAAAAACCGAACTCGAACCGTTCATGAACGGTTTTTTTTTGAACGGACCTAGATCCAAAGTATGATTGGTTTTTAAACTAGTGAAGTGTCTACACGGTGAAACAGCCTTTTCTGTTTGGGTCAAACACTGTTAGGTGCAGGCATCAGAATTCTGCTGTCCTGCAGCTTTGCATTGTTGAAACAGTTGCTGCTTTGAAGTCATATTTTCTTGATTCTTGCATTCCTTGAGCCTGTTGAATTCCATTTACTACTTTTTTTTCCAAAGTTTTTCTTTCCACATGCTTATATCCCCATGCTTGTGTAAGATTTACGTCTTCTTGCTCTCTTTTAGCAAATATAAAGCACATTTAGAATTGAATGCTCAATGATGTTTCCTGCATATGATGTTTTCTGCATCATGTGCCATTATTATGCTACACGAATGCTCAATGATGTTTAACACTTATTAGATGCAGTGATCTTTTTTCCTTCTCATATCACATTTCATCATCCTCATTAAACTACATTTTGTTGGAAAATACACCAAAGTACCTTTCCGTATGCTCCAAACTTATATAGAACGTGTATGAAGTTGTTTGGGAGATTGGTATGAAGTGTTGCAAAGCTGGAAAACCTTAGTTTAACGTAGATCTCTCACTTCGATCGATCGACGTGATCGATCCACGTTGATCTGAGGCTTAAGGAAGCTCTCTGTCCGACTTCGATCGATCACATCGATCGATCGATGTAGGACAGAATGAAAAACGAAGTTTCTGTCCGACTTCGATCGATCACATCGATCGATCGAAGTGACGTCGATCGATTACGGACATAACCTTTCACTTTGGATTGCAGCTTTTGGTCCAATAATCATTTCTTTTCACCTATGAACGGTAAACAACTACCATGGAGGTTAAGAAAAGGTTGAGACATGTTTCAAAAAGGGTTTTAAACACACCCCAAGATCTATATATAGTATATCTTGGTATCTTCAAAGATATACTTGACAATCTTGCAAAAACTAAGAATTCTCAGCATTCTTCATCTCTTGCTATTCTCCTTTATCTTCTCTTCTACACCAAGTTTATTCTTCTTCTGCTAGACCAAAGGAAAAGAAGACAGCCGTTATATCTTGGGAAACATTAGTCTTGTTGTCTACCTTGTTTATTGGTAGATACTAAATTGCTTTAAGAACAGAGTCATCTTGAGACTCGTCTCGTCTTTGTTCGATTACATCTTCTTGCTTGTTTGTTGTATTTTCCTAACACATTTGAAACTAAACATCCTGTTAATTGAAATTGTTCGTCAATTATTTTGGTGATTAGTCGATAAGGTAAATATAAACACACTGATTATATATGCTACGGATTGTTTAACGAGTCGAACGGAACCACACCACCAGTTTCTCAAATATCGACTAAAAAGAAGAAAATAGAGTCCGACAGGGTTGAGCATCCCGGGGTCTGGAAGCTCTCTGATTGGTATGTTATCTTAGAGTAAAAGGTGAAAACCCTCACTCCGGAACTCCAAATGATCCAGCACCAAAAAGTATATGTAGAGGATGCAAATCAGGAACCTAAAAACTTCCTAGATTGGGTGAGATCTTAGTTACCCACACAATGTCCTTCCACAAACCAGGTCTTCGGCCTAGCAGCAGAGGAATCCGCGTGTCTGTGGAATCGAACTCTTGACCTCTTGGAATAAATTTCAATCCGAGTATCAACTAAACTATGCCCTAATGAGATTGGTATGTTACCTATTGGTACTAATGATTCAATTTTCATGGACCAATATAGAATTTGATGAAACCAAGAGCTCCACTAATACTACATTTTATTCTATTTGTCTAAATTACATTCGATGGAGACAACATCAAACATATGTCGGTAATGTCCACTCAGCTATATTGACGGGCCTATAAAGCCCATCTGTTCTCAGCCCATTCTCAGAGGGTTGTTGGGTTCAATAAGGCTTCAAATTGTGATATTGAAGAAACGGGAAAAGCGATAAAGTCGAACGATTTTATCAAATATTAAACCATAAATGGAAGAGTCGGTCTCAGACTCTCACCACACTCAAACTCTTTATCGATATTGTCTGTCTGTCTTTTATTCTTTTCAGATCTTAGCGATAGTTTTTGCTGTTGTTGGGATATACTGAGTATGATTGTTGTTGTTGTTGTATTAAGTCATAAATGGAAAATTCTCTCCGTCAAATTAAACTATTAATAACAAATCGGAACCACTATTGATTATTGATGCACTATGTAGAGGGAACCAATTGAAGTAAATTTTAGTGAAAATATTTCAATGTTTTTTTTTTCTTTTCTTAGTGTGAATTATATGTTGTAATTGATAAAATAAAGTTGTTATATAACAATTTTCATCGTCATTTGTACCGTCTCTCCATCCACATTTGTAAAATCAATTTGTCAGTTTTACTTGTACAGCAACATTTGTGGGTGTGGAAGTGAAATTATTCTCGAAAATGGTTCAAGGTGTTTTCCACGAATGTTGAAAATGTAATACCGTTACTCCAACGAAGAATTATAGTTTCGGTATTTTAATTAACAAAAAGAAATAAAGATTATTCTTTCTTTCATTTTCATCTATGTTTTATGTTTTGTTACTTAGTTTGTAAATTTGAAGTATTTCATGGTTATAAACATAAAGGTACAAAATAATGAGTTGATTTTTTTTTTTAAAAAAAAGTCAGTCAAAACATATTCATTAACAACGAAAGCATGCAAACCGAAATTAACTGAACTATAGCTCCTAGGGAATTAAAATATATGACATAATTCTATTAGATAAGGGAACAAAAAAATGAAACACGTAATGAGATAAAAGATTCTTACCAAATACATACAAAACAATTGTGATTGATGATACTATTATAAACAGATGAAAAGAACACTGTTTGTTAATATTGATGTTTTGTGATTTTAAGGTCGTGGATTCGAGTTGGTGAAACAGTCTTTTACTTAAATTACAAAGTAAAGTTGTGTACATAAGATCGGTAAGCGATCCGATTCCTCTTAAAACCATACGCAAACGCAGGAGTCTAATACCACAAAAACGTCTTTTCTTACCGTCAAACGCAAAGTAGGAACAGTGTGCACGTAATCACGAGACACTTGACGAATCATAAAAAGCTCTGAAAAAATTCTCCCACATAATGCAGAAGACGTAAAAGATGATGGTAGTAGAAAATTAGAAATGGTTCCTTCAGTCCATTGGATGGACAATGAAGAACAAAATGACCACACAAAGGACAAAACCGTCCAAGAAACTTCTGGGGTCATCCAATAATTCCCCATCTTATGACTCTATAAACGCCGGTTTGGCCTTTTCTCCCGTGACCTGCTTGGTCGGGCCTTCTTCTGTGTCACGGGCTCAAATACTGTTCCTTTTCTTTGCCTTTTTCTTTTCACTTGGAGCATCGCTGAGGACAACACCGTACCAACGCAAAGGAGTATTGTAGATGATACAAATCAGGAGTCCCGGCTTACTAGCTTAGCCCACATAAGGTGTTCCACCGCAAACTACGCATTCGGCCTAGCTAGTATCATTGAAACACCCACACCGAACGTGTCGATTCGAACTCTTGACCTCTTGGAGCAAAACTCAACTCGATTACCAATGAAGCTATATCCTGGGACGCTTTTTTCTTTCCCCCCTTTCTTATATGTCATCAACCTTTTTCGTTTATTTTCACACAGCATATGTAAGTTTGAACGGTCGCATAAATGAATGTATGCACTAGAGTTTTTACCTTTACGAAGTTGTATTCATGCATATGTCAACTCTGGAGTGCTAGTGATATTAAAATTATCTGATCACATGAAACGTGATTTATTCAAGTATGTAATTGTACAATACATATAATAACAAACCATTGGAGAATAGAGGCTTTCTGTTTAAAGATAAATAAATCGATAAATTGTATGTCACTTCTGTTACATTAGATCAGTAGATCAATAACACACTGACTGACATGTATACAAATTACAAGGTCAGTCATATATTGTAGGAACACCAGAACATGATATACGTTAGTCTTGGCAGTAGAACAATGTCACTAGGACTTCCAATCCCCCCCCCACCCCGGGCCCCCTCAAGAATGACGAGGGGGTCTATATAAACAACAACTTGAAGCAATCCCACTGAACCATTCCAAGTGCAAGTTTGAGAATTTCAATTCTGTATCAAAGAACATGGAAATGAAGAGAACCATTGCTGCCCTTTATGTTCTGCTAGCAGTTTTCCTAATGCATGGGTATGGTTGGAGCGAAGCGATGACCTTGTGTAACATGGACGAGAAGGGGTTATTGGCATGCAAACCATCGGTGACGCCGCCTGATCCGGTGGATCCATCGGCAGAATGCTGCAACGCTCTCCAAGGAGCAGATCTCAAGTGTTTGTGCTCTTATAGGAACTCTCTCACCTTGCCTACTCTTGGGATTGACCCGGACCTTGCTTTGGGACTTCCTCCAAAATGTGGCCTCCCTCTTCCCGTTGATTGTTAAGGTTAGTGAATCTGAATGACTCTTACATACAACAATAACCACGCGTACCCAGTATACCCCAACAAGAGTCTTATAAACAACAACGCGTAACTAGTATATCCCAACGAGGTTCTGGGGAAGATGAGAGTCAGACAAATAATACAACTATCATAAAAGATACAGAGTTTGGTTCTATTAAGACACCGGCTGTATGACTCTTACATACAATTATACCTTTATAAAATAATAAATTTTCATTGCCTTGATAAATAGTTGTATCGCATTACAACATTAGGGACTATTGAAATTGAGCTAACGTTTTTCTCAGGGACCAGGAGACAGGAGTGAGTGTGTGGATTACAGCAAGATCATGGGGCCAGGGTGAACAAGTATTCTGTATTATGTAATTACAAGTTTTTTTTTTTGTTTTCTTTAAATAAAAGAAATGCTAGTCAACCAGTAATACTTTGGCCCGTACAATTTCAATCAAATATAAACGTTGGGATGTTATTTCAAATATCTTTTACGTCCCCCCAACTCCCTTCATCTTGTTTGCATAGTCAATCTTTTAATTGGGAATTTTTTATTTAAACAAGGCATAATGGACGTATACGTTAGCAAAGGAGTTTGTTAACAGGACAAACCCAAATTGCCACAAAAGAAGTAATATGATCACGAAAAGTAATATTTAAGGACGTGGTTTTAGGGGAAAAGTAACATATAACAATGTACAATTGAAACCTTAAAGGCATTCTGAAGAAATAAGAATTATTCTATAAGTTAAGTGACATATGAAAATCAAATAAATCCGAACAATATTATAATATAAACTTAAGTATAGTAATCATTACAGAAAGATGTTGGTTGGTGCATTTTATCCCTATAGATTGCTCTATCATCTAATCTTTTGAACATTGTTTTTATAACAGAAAGCACGGCTTGTAATTTTGATACAACAAAAATGTCATTAATTTCAAATATGGATTACTATCTCAATCTATTCATGTAATCTTTAAAATATTAATTTTATTGCATTATATTCACTGTTGGGTTGCACTAATTTCAAATCAAGTCTTTGATATAAAAACACACCGTTGGATGTTCCCAAATTAAGGAATGATGTATTTCCGAAAAAAGGGTAAAAAGCTGTACTGCATCGAAAATACTACTTTTTTCGACTTGAGACCATAGCAAATTTACCCGATCAATATATAGTCGGGGCAATTTACACTAATTATTATAATTACCATCCCAGGTGGTAAGAAATTAAAAAAATTCAGACCTACAAGTCAACAGGCGGTTAATCGTTAGCGTTCACCCTTTAGGAGTTAACGAACCGAGCCGAATTGAATACTACAATTCAGATTCGTTTAACTAAACAAATTGTTCGTCTCGGTTCGTTTAGCTAAACAAACTTTAAAATTGGTTTGAGTTCAGCTCGATAGCCTTTTAACTGTTTAAACGAGCTGAATAGTTCGTGAATAGTTTAGCTCGTTTTAGTAAACAAACCCGAATAGCTGTTCGAATTTGGCTCGTTTACCGACTATTAACGAACAAACACGAACCAAAATACGAACCGAATTTGAATAGTTCACGCACTTTCGATTCGTTGAACAGCTCTACCCTTTATTTACGAACATTTCTTTTTAGGGGTATTTACAAACGTCCTAAACCCTCTTTTCAATTGGCCCTAAAGTCCATGGCCAACATCTAAATTGAAAGAGCGCACCCAACTGCTCTTTCTGGGAAGCAAAACAAAAATCCAATCCCAAAGTAATAATAATAATAATAATAATTAAAAAATCATGATGACGATAATAATTATGAAAGTCAAGCTAATATTTTATTTCGATCCAATAAGTTTTCAGCTCTATTCTTAAATTAATATTGAAGATACACAAGTGTTATTACATTCCGGTTAATTAATATTGTTGACAACATTAACGACTCACTATCCGATGTTTTAAGTATTTATCATGCTACATTTACATTGACCGTCTGACGTTATTAATACCATCAAAGTTGATTCCAAGCTTATATGTAAAATCTGTCTCGAATTATTATGGTTATAGTGTTATTAGGCGACAGACAACAACATTACTCCATTACTTTAGACGCTTCTGTCTATGGCAAGGCATGGAAGGTTGGATGTACGCAACCATATATATATGTTAGAGAGGTTGTTTCCTGATGATTCATAATGAAAATTATATCAAATTGGGTTGAAATGATGTTATTCAGTTTGCGGAATTTACACACACAACAAAAAAAGTTCAAGTTTAGCTACACTGATAACCCTAACAAGTTGTGTACTACACTTGTTCAATTTCGAGTGGAGTTATCAAATAAACATATCCAACTCAAACAACGTTTTCGAAAGATAAGTTTTGTGCAAGTGACGATTTGCGAAAAATATATTATTACTTGACTAGTAATGGTTAAGGAAATAGTATCTAACCCAATTAGATTTAAAATGTTACTAGTTCAGTTTACAATAGACACATTGTATATATACTTCTTACCAATTTAGAAGAACGATAAGCTCATGATTTATATAATCCATACAATCACAGGTTTCTAGTTTGTTTTTGGCAACTAGAAAGAATACTCCCTATACAAATTATCTTTTGACCAAGTTTGAATTGGAAATGAAAAGTTGGTCTCGCCGTCCTCGTGATTTTCTTCAGTTGCAATGGGGTGCGTGACAGAAATATAGTGTAATTAGTAACTAATTGCAAAAATTTCACAACAAATTAAGACAGACCTACTATTAAGATGCTACTGCCATTAATATTCGTCTTTATCCGCTACCTAGCGAGCTAAACAGTTCTCATGTCTCAACTTCGGTACGAACTACATTAACGCAAAGACGACATTGATCGGACGGCACTCAGGCCTCCACGTCAGCAAGCTTCTTTGCTGGAGCACAGACCATCCAGACATTGCCATATGGATCCTTCAGCTTTCGACCTCCTCCACCACAACAACCATCAGTGATTTCCCCCTCCGCCATTGCACCGGCGTTCAAAGCTTTCTCCACCGCAGCTTCCACTTCCTCAGTTTCCAGACAGAACACAGTCCCGGTACCCCCAGTCTTCACCCTGGACAAGGAATACTAATTAAACGGATAACCATAGAGATTTCACATCATATTTTGTAAGACACCAAAATAACAAAAGGAAACCTAAACAAATGGAGGCGGTTTTAGCCGCTCAGAACGAATACAATGTCACGTTAGAGAGGTCCGAAGAACTCTGTAAAATAGGACAATGACATGATACTCCTATTACTAGTGAGATTTCAAGATAAAAACCTGAAGACTCATCATAGTAAACGTGAATCCCGTAATTGATGGAATGTATAAATGATTCGCGAGATATCAACGGATTCACAAATAAAGCCAAAAAAACAACTAACTGCACAAAGCATCCAAACAAGATAACTAAACAGAACCGATCTGCGCCTTCGCTTTAAAACACAAAGGCATCACTCAATCCAGAGAGTTAATCACAAAGAACCGAAAGAAAAACAAGAACTAAACGACAAGAGAATCAGACAGATCTAAGAAACGACAAAATGTTTTCCATGGAGAATAAATAAAACAATCGGCAAAACCCAAAAGAAATTGAAAAATCATGAGAAAATGAAATAGACGAGGACAAGTATGGACTACTTACGGAGAGGCAGAGTCATCAGGGACGATGTCAGAGACGAGAATAACAGATGAACCTAACTTTAGTTCAGCAACGAGAACCAGAGGAAGCTCCTGATCAGCCTTCCTCTTAGGATGAAGAACGCGGTTCACCTCCTCAGCTCCAAAGGCCTCCTTGTAAAACCTTACAGCATCATTTGCCTTAGGTGCTTCGACGAAAAGCTGCGGCTTCACAGCCGTAAAAGCAACCGGTTTCAGAACTGCAGCGTTCTCAGCCTCCCCGTTCACAGCCTCTGGCGCCATCGCAGACCTGATTGAAAAGGAAAAGATAGAGGAAAATGCCGAGAGAAAGAGAGAGAGAAACAGAGTTGAGAGGAGAGAAGAAACAGATAAATGCAGAATGCATTCGTGTAGTGGAGTTGTGGGCCTCTACTTATTGGAAGTGAAGAAGCGAAAACGGTTGATATGTGGGACCAGGTCCTCTCTCTATTCACCCATTACATGGATATAACTGATAATTGACGCGTGTCCGGAGACTTTTCCCAAGTTTTTTCCCCTTAATATAATATTATAATTTCACTCCCTAATGCAATTTCATCTTAGACCATTTCTAATTAAACATCTACACGTTATCTTGTTTTGAACTAAAAAAAATAAACATTAATTTTCATGTTCAACTTAGCGTAGGAATCCTTAAGTTGTCAACTTTTTATCTGTGTGATTTTATAGGTGCTTCTTGAATTTGTGGGTGGTTTAAAACGTTTTACATATATATATATATATACTGTATGGTTAAAATCGAAAAGTATTATTTTTTATTATATTTAATGGATATTTTATTTTTTTACTTTTCGTCAAAAATACAACAACAACATTACCTCATTGCGTTATAGCGGGGTATCGGGGGTCGGATGTAAACAACCATACTCATATGTTAGAAACACATAGAGGTTGTTTCTCGATGACCCGTAATGAGCGTCAAGCTGTGTCGATCAACTGCTATTTCACAATATAAGAAGCGCAACCAATTTAGTGAGTCATTTTGTTTTATTCCATCATATTTTAAAGTCAAAAAAGAGCGTGTCATTCATTTCATTGGAAATGGAAAGAACTTTTCGTCAAAAAAAAATAAAGAGTGTAAAGAACGAGATGTGAATTATAAGAAGTCTAAAAGTAATTATTAAAAACATAAAAGGTGAAAATGTAAGTGCCCCCCTATGGAATAATTCAATGGTTGAATATCTGTGAAGGGTACCTGCATCATACACTCCGAAAAGCTTGGTTTTCATTAGGACCGGCCGGTCAGTCTGGTAAAAACCAGGACGACAACAGATTTGAGCCACTTTAAAAACTGGAGTTGTTGAGTATGTTTAGTCCGTGTTTAAAATGATGATTTGGTGTTTATGAAGATAGTTATTCTACAAATTATTTGGTGCTATGAGCTTTAAATCATCTAATTGAGATATGTTTATACAGTAAATTATTAATTTATAGTATATAAAATTTCTAATATGGTACTTGTTTTAATATCGTAATGAACTCATTTTATATGTTTTAGTCGATTATTACAAATAGTGTCATTAATTAGTAGAATTAATTTTATATGGTGAAAAGTATGGAAATTGAATTCATGATTTAAAAGTTACTTCTGTATTAGAAAATATGTAAATTTTTCGAAGAATATAGTTGAGTGTTTATATGGATGAAACAAACACACCCATTATGACTCAGTCAAACCCTCTAAGGACTCATGTTAGACCATAGTCCACGTAACCCGGATAAAGCTTTTCTACTTATTTATTTTTCCTTTTTTGCTAAACCGGATAGACTTATGCTAAATTGAAAGGCCACTACTGAACTCTGGCGAGGAAACAATCTGCATGAGAAACTGAAAACAAAATTGCAAGCCAAGCGTGGTAGAAACAGAACACGTTTGAGCCGAAGACTAGGGCCAAGAACTACATCTCCCTCTTTTATTGCCGACAACTGAGTACCATCCGGGAGGCCAACCGCACAAGGAGCAATATCAACCGAATTAATCAAGCATGATAGCTTACAAGCCATGTGATGTTTGACGCCAGTATCTATATGATTTTCACATGTAAAGGTCTCTTTCGAAGTACTGGACACCTGCTGAAGGGCAATCAAAGCATTCCATTGATCTCGGGTAAGACCAGTAAGAGCGGTGTGGCGGAACTAGCACCCGGAGACGGAGCATCATCATCAGCAGAGGCATGTACTTTTGTAGTAGACGGACGACCGTGACCACGGCTAGCCTCGAGAGAGAAGAAGCAAGTTAGAATCAAACAGTTACACCAAATAAAGGAATCACTTGTGGTGCGAGAATATTTATCAACTTTGGAGATTATGGTTAAACTCGGCGACTTCCACCCACAATAGCTAGTCTAGTTGCACTAGCACATCACCCACCCCAACCACCACGATCACTACCACCAAGCTTATGTTAGTTAAAACCCGAAAAATGGTGTGTTCGGTTTTAAAAACTATGGAGATGATGGTTAAACCACCATTACACACGCAACAATCATATATATGTGTATAGTGTGTGTCCACACACACACACACACACACACATATATATATATATATATATATATATATATATACATTATAGATATATACATACATACAGGCGTGCACACACACATATATATATGTTGAATGTTGTATATGGGCACATGCACCATGTTTTTGTGTAGGGTTGGCTTGATGGGTTTAGATGGTTTGATTCCTTGGGTGGAAGGTTCAATCCCCAACCTCATGAGGAGTCTCACTCATTATCTCAAATATATTTATGGATGATGCAAATCAAGTATGTGTGATATTCATAAGGAACCATCATTCCTAAAGAGGATGAAACTCCCGCAATGCAATTGTCATACCTCGAACGTACGTCCCTTTGGTGTAATATGATTACGAACCAACTAAGTTACGTCATGTGACTTGGACGATTTGATCACAATCAAACACAAAAAAAAAAGACAAAAAAAAAGATAATAAAAAAATGTGGCTCCCACGTGTGCTATTGATCCAAGCTGATTTCAACATTAGCTTATCAAGTCGGTCTGGTTCATAGTAACTCAAGGGTCGACAATTTATTTTTGAGCCAAACGGACTAAGTTCGGACCAGACCGACTCAATTGACCGAGCTACTTGTAAGCTCCTCATCATACTCATAAATGATAAAAAAAAAAGGAACATGTTTAAATATAAAAAGAAAAAAATAAGGATATGTGTTTCCTTTTCTTTTAATTTTTTTTTGGGTGGAAGGAAACATGTTTTAAATACTTAAGGTAACATAATTAACACGATAAAACAGAGACAGAGCCCCGGACTAGAAAATGTTCTTTCTTGTTTCGTTTAAGTGCTATTGTCATCGGCAGGAATCTACCTTCAATCCTCTTTCTTTCTTTTTCGTTGGCAAAATGTTAAGCCCAAACCCAAAGGGTCCCACTGTCCCAGTCCCAAAAAGCTACATAGAAGATGTACATCAGGAGTCCAGCGGCCTTTTAGATTGGGTGAGATTTTACACACTTACCCGCACAAGGTGCCCCCACAAACCAGGCCTTTGGCCTGGCAGCAGAGGAACACCCACACTGTGCGCGTTCCTGAATTCGAACTCATGACATCTTGTTGGCAATGTCCAACCCGAATACCAACTGGATTATGCCTTGATGGATGGACTGTGAACGGAAGAACAAATGTGTTGTTATAACTTAGTGTATTTTATTTATTTTTTCATATGTGTTGTTAGAGACAGACCTTCTAGCAACTGGTAAGATTGTTGTTTTGAGATTACGGGTTCGAACCACATAAATAACCTCTTACATAAAGTGTAGGGTAAAACTGCATATATCAGATCGCGAAATGATCTGACCCCTCTTCAGACCCTACACAAACATAAAAGTATGATGCATTTCATACATGTTATAACTTAGAAGAGCTCAAATCAAGCAGTCAAGCTGAGCGGGTGGGTGGGATCTCCAATTCTCCACGTGGTTTTCTCAGAAACTAGTTGGACAGTAGACTGTAAAATCTAGTGTACATATAGTTTGGATCCTTGCTGCTAAAAGAGACTGCACTACCCCCTGCCTGTCATTCTGATCTGTTTGACTTGACCAATATTTCATCCAAAAAATGAAATTCCCATAAGCTTTGGTTTTAAAGAGGCATTTTGTAATTTATTTTTATTTATATATTTTTGAATCCAATAACTGCCTAGAAATCACACCTATACATCAAAAAGGAAAAAGGTTGGTAAAAACCACCATAGCCTTCAAAATCTTACAAGAGGAGGAATAATCATTTAAATTTGTCCAGATGTAATAGACCACTTTACTGGTCCAGGTTATCAGCTAAAATATTAGTAACATTTTACAAAAAGCAAGGCATCTTTCTAAAAAAGATTAAATCCCAACCAATAAGGGTCCCTGTTACACCCAGTCTCAAAGGTAGTGTAGGGATGTAAATCAGGTATCCAACGGCCCGCTAGCAGGAGCTTGGTCATTTACACAGTAGTCTGCATAAGGAGCCCCCAGCACTGCAGGCAAGCCTACAGGCCAAGGAAGATCCCACACTATGCACTTGCTGGGAAGGGCTCTCTTGCCTTTGACAAGAATTGGACCCCTGACCTCTCTTTCGAAAACTCCTGCCCGGAACCAGTTGGGCTATGTCCTGGAGGCTCAAGGCATCTTTCTAGTAAAGTATTATGGTTGTTTTCTCAAAAAGGTTAAACCTAAACTAGTAATAGTCCCTACCACCCCTGGTTCCACAAGGTGTGTAGGGATATAAATCAGGTTCCCAAGACCTACTAGTAGAAGTTTGTCATAGCACAAGGACAACACAAGGAGCCCATTGGCGACGAATGAACAACCGACAAGCTGACCTGTCAGCCTATCAATTCGTTCTACGGGCCAATAATGCTCCCACACTATGCAGCTAGCCTGGAGGAGGTTCAAACGTTATTGCCTTCGTCAAGGTTTGAACCTCTGATGTTCTTTTCGAAACCCCCTACCTGGAACCATTGAGATATGCCGTGAGGACATTATGGTTGTTTTCTCGAGTGGCATTCCAGTGCGCTCAAGAATTCAATCTTTCTACAACTTTTAGATCAGTGGGTGGTTTTTTACTCATTCGAATCGAGTATTCAGATAAGAGGACAAGCAAAAGCTTTCTGGGTAATCATGAAGGCCTACATCTTCTAGTCAAAACAACCAAAGAATTCTATAATACAGTTAGGCAACTCGGTGGCTAGTTTAACACTTAATCTACCTTGCAACATCTTCTAATGGTCTAAAATCTCTCAATACCGTTTGTTCTGAAAACAATAACACGCCCTCACATAACGCAAAAGCATACAGAAAGCTCAGCCTGAGCCTTACTTTTAGCTAAGTGTAAATAAGTCAAGGCTTAAGTTGATCCTTTGTCACTGGTTTTGCTCATAATTAACAGCGGAATTAGAGAAAACTTGAGGGCAGCGGATATTTCTCAGCAATTCTTCGTTGGAGGGAGCCACGTTTTGAAATCTTTTGATCCCAAAAGTTCATAAACTATTCATAATCCTTTCCACAATGCACTAAGACTATATGATTTTTACATGTGAGACCCATTGCGTCTACGGGAACCCTGCATTTGGACTAGAGATGGTCCATGACTTTGTTGGATCAGAAGATCCGGTCTTAGAGCCACCAAGCGGCATCCACCCCTTTTATATGAAATTCCCATTGAAACAATATCTGAGGAGCACATATTCTGTCAAATATGTACTTGCAGAGAGCCAATTTTCACAGTTGAACATGGTTAAACCACAAAGAACCTAGGGTGTGCAAACATTTCCACCTTAGGCCATTTGAGAGTGGGGAGAAGGCGGAGGGTAAAAGTCTCTTGAAGCCTAGAGTGAAGGGATTAATGAGAAACACCACAAGATAAAAGACAAGCACAACCTTTTATTTCTTCCACGCAACATGTATGTATATCCAGTCTATCAAAAAATTTACTAAACGATGTTTATTTACAATCTACAATGACTTTGACACAGAATTCAAACCTCTGCGTGCCCGTGGCTCGTGTGTGATACTCCTTTTTACACAAGTCTCCATCTCTATTGTTCAACCATGATTTCCTGCCCCTCTTCATTTTATCACTCTGTTCATTTGGCAATTGCTAACCAAACAGAAAGGAACTGACATCACTACTCAACCCTATAGAATGCACCGGAAGCAAGCAGAGTGAATCGTGTGACCTACTAAACCAGACTTACAGCAGCAAATGCACTCCAAATAAATAGTGGAACTCCTCAAAAACTTGACTGATCTATCAGGCAACCTGTGACCTTTCTTCAACAGCATAATCTACAAAATGGTGCTTCGACTTTCAATTGAGTATGCTCCTATTATGAGCTCTCAAAACATCCCCTGTGAACAAATTCAAAATTGTGGGTTTATTATAAAGTGAATCAGATCTGAAGAGAAGCAACAGAAAATTTGATTCATGTATTTGCAAATAAGTCTATTCATCAAATGGAGCCTTGACCATTAAAGACCAAGAAGCAAGGTATATTTAGGTCCAATGTACTGCTGGAATTAAATGCCTTTTGTAGTATTGAATCTACAAAATTTCAATCTATAAATCTACTAGTCTGAAAAACATATATGAGTAACCAATAACAAGTACAACCCCAAGACAACTGAGAATGAACAGCCTCTCCAGCAACTTGTAAACTCCTAAAAGTAGTAAGCATAACCACTATCAATCAAACTCTCTTATCAAAAATTTCAACCCCTGACCAGATAATTCTAGTTCACATTGCCAAAAGTCCACATCTATCAATCTTTGAAATCTAAATAAAAGAATAAACCACTCAAACAGAAACAGCTTCTTCAGGCTGTTCTTCATGGTAGAGAATTCTTGTGTTTTCTTCTCCATTTCATGTCTCTAAGCTGCTAAAGCTAAAAATTTCTTGAAGAATTCCCTATTCTTAGATAAAGCAGCATTATGTACAGACTTGGACATATATCAAGAACTCAAACACCACATTTTCCAACCAGAAGACAATCTATATCAAGAGAGGTAGAACCAGGATGAATCAAACTCTCATGAAGTTAGAGTATCATTAGTTCATTAAACATTGAAACCGTAACGTCCACACGAAACATTTACAAATACATTACAAATAGAAACAAAAGAGCAAAAGTAAGGAAAAAAGAGAAGTGGAAAAAGAGGAGGGACCTTTAACAGAGTATCTGTTATGTGCATTCCATTCTGCATCCGATCCAAGAACTGGACAGCAGTACATTCTTTTGGAGTTTCAAAAGAAGACAAAGAAAACTGCTTATAAACAACACCAACATCAAAGTAAATCAATCCAGAACTTGGTATATCCACCTTGATTTCTTTCACAGCAAACCACAGAAACAAATCCGCTGCAGAAATCCCAGAAAGCTCCCCGATCTTACCATAACTCAAAGTACCCGAAACATTCCTATCATAGTGTAATTCATCCTCAATTTTCAAATTACAAGCCTGATCCAGATACACTTCAAATTTCCCTGAATTCTTGTTCAAAGTGAAGTTCTTGACCCCTTTTGGAAATAGACCCTTAGGCAAGCCATGGGATACAAGAACCTCATATATGGTGGATGATTGAGAGCTCGACTCCAATGCAAGAGAGCCCAAAAGAATCAAGAAAACAAGGTAAAATTCAGGTAAAGGAAGCATCTTTTTTTTAATGGTGATTAATAAAGCATGGATTTTTCTGATTCTCAAGAAAATCACAAGAAAAGGATAGATAAAGGAGAATGAGAAGGAATAACACAATATATAAGAGGGAAGGGGAGGCGGGATTTGAGGAGGTTTGAAGAAGAGTAAGAGAGCAGTGGAGGTGGAGTAGAATCAGTGTGTTGCCAATGCCAGCAAAATACACCGAGGATTAGGAGAATGATCAATTATTTGGGGATGTGGTCGTAGGTATGACCCGCGTGGTTTGCTCTTCTGCAATTGGGGATTCTATTCGTGATTTACTACTTTCCAATTATGTTGTTCCACGTTGCATCATACAACTAAGACTAGTGTACGTATCACCTAACCGTCGCTCTAAAATGGTCAATATTGTCGTATGGTTGCAATGTAAGTGTAAATAAACAACCAAAAATTACATGATGCCCACTATACAAGTAGACTAGACTTGTCTTTGTTACTTGTAAGCACGGCTTCCTTTTTTCTTTTTTTTGAATACTCTATTTTTTCAAAAGTGATTGTCTTTTTAAATTTTTAACATAAAATAATTTATACTAATGTTGAAAAGTTTTACAGTAGACTTATATTTTAAAATAACAAATTATGTTAAATAATTTCAAAATAAATTTATATTTTAGCACAAAGATAAAAGTAGTACATAAACACTTGAACCAGATATTGAGGGTGGAAAAAACAGATTATTAAACTGTGCATGTTGTTTTATGTACATATCAGAAATAACATGTCAAAAAGAATTGGATTATTTAAACCAATCTTCTTATATTAGAAAATACAATTAATGACAACTAAAAGAAGTAAAGCTTGATGATTGAACTCGAGGGTTAGATTGAAAAGTAACTGAGTGAAAATAGTTGGGAGACTGACACCCGACAACAGAAAGAAAGAATGGCGTAGAAAAGGAAATAAGGGAGGAACAATATTGATTTAACCTAATTGACATAGTCTACAATGTTTTCATATTAGAGTGAGATCTTGACATTACATAAATGTTGAATGAATTAACTTCTTTTATGTAATCAGGGTTGCCACTTAGAGGGAATAATTAGAATAGCACTTTACTTTGAAACTGGCTTTCAACAGAGGTAAGGAGCAAGTTTCATTTCTCTCTATTACACTTGTTTCTTTGTGATTTTTCTCAAACATATATATCTTTTTGTTGATAAATTAGATTCGATTTACTCTTTACGTACTTGATGTTGATTCACTAGATTTTATTAAATGTTACAAATATTCCACTCGCTCTCTAAGCTCGTTGGAACTAAAGAGAAAAAAGTACCCCCATATTGTCTTCCGTTATTCTTTATTTCATGTCTATCTTTCCCTTCTCTTTTAGCACCACTTTGGCTTGGCCCCAGTTCCAGTTTATACTATGGATATGGCTATTTATCATCCCATACTTTTTTAGTCATATGATTTGAATGGTCTGTAAGCTACACATAAGTTAATTCAACCTACTCAAATCATGATTATAACAATATTTCATACTATGCATGATGCATCAAGCCTTGCATAATCAATCTTTTCATGTCAATTTAAAGGAAAATTCTCAAAATTTATTATAGGTAATACGAAAAATCTAAAATATGGTACATTTTGGGAAAAGACCTAAAATAACTATGACGCAATTGGAGTCTCGTCTTAAAAGACCTTGAAGGCATTTGGCGATACTGTCTAGGAAGTCAACTTTGGACGGCACTGTCAAGTGTATCCAAAGGATAATCTGATTGCGAGGCAAAAAATGCTATTTTTAGTAGATGCAAAACTTAGGCATGAACGACCTTGACAGGCGCGTCCATGAACTTGGACATCACTGCCATGTCTGTCCAAGGGTCTGGACGCCCCTGCCATTGACCAAGTGCTTGGATGCCAAAAATGGCTAGCACTCAGCGCATTGGCCTGCACCTCCATTCAGACTTGAACCCAATTCCTTTTGTAGGAAACATCATCGAGGTAGACCACAATTAACTTGTATTCACAACGAGATGAACGGACGCAACAACAATCAAAAGTGTGGTATATGTAAACAAGTAGGCTACAACCATAACACTTTTTCTACTGCACAACACCTTCGGAATAATGTTTAGATGTTTGTGTTCTATGTAATGTTTGTGTTCAAGAAATAAACTATTTGTATTCTATGAACTATTTGTATTCTATGTAATGTTTAAGTTCAATACATTTTTACTCATTGTAACGAATTTTTTTACCATTGTTACAATGAGTATTTCTATGTAATATTCGTTTTTATTAACGTCGTTTGTATTTTAGCTTTTCAATGATGAGATTGGATGAAAGTTGTATGAATCTCTTTCTTACAAGAACAAAGTTCTGTTAGTGTAAAAATCTTTGTATTTTGAGGATGTGATTGTTTAGACTATCATTTTGAAGAACTTTAAGTTAGATTCAGGGTTAGTGTTTGGGGTTATGGTTACGGTTAGGATTTAGGGTTTAGATTGTAATTTCATTTTAATAAATTCATGTGTAATGTTCTTTCAAAGCCTATACTAAAAAACAATAAATGATACAGGGTTTGGGATTTAGGTGTAGGGTTTAGATTTAAGGTTTATGGTTAGGGTTAGGGTTAGCGTTTATGACTAGAGTTTAGGGTTAGGGTTTAAAGTGTAACTTAAATTTAATAAATTTATATGTAGTATTCTTCTTTTGGTTTATACTAGAAAATAATAAATCATACAGATAACTAGATAACTTAAATTTAGTAAATTCTAAAACTTTCCACCAAACCCTGTTATTTGCACACTTCTAGCCGTAGGCTCAGTTTGTCTCCCCCTCTCTCTCTCTTTTTTTTTTTAAAGGCGAGGAACTGGTTTTTGTAGAGTTAAAATATTAGTTGTCGGCACAATTCATGCGAAGAACAACGTCAAATTACTTAAATGCCTACGGAATTCTATTTATTAATATCTTGAAGTTAGGAGATTGTGGGATCCAGGAGGTAGAACTCCATTTGGCAACAGTTTGTCTTGAACACTGATATCCAAAGTGGAATGAAAAGAGCGGATGAGATCTGAGGAGACCTCATATGAGTCAAAATATGATGTATCTAATCACGCAAAGCCACGTGTATAAAAATACCTTTTTTAAAAAAAAGAAAAAAAAAGTAAACAACGGGCTTTTTTGTACACGTGACATCGCGTAATTGAACACCTCATATTTTACCTTATATGAGGTCTCCTCTGATCTCATCCGTGAAAAGATAAGTATATGGAAGATGGAACGGAATCCCCTGAGTGGTGGGAAAAGAAACGTATAAATAGTGTAATAGCAAATCTGTAACGAATATGTTAATTTCGTGATTGACTTATAATTGATTAGTGATAAAGACAGAAGAATCGTATTATAAACAGCACAATATTAAATAAAATAACAATATTAATCTTTGACCAAATAAATCATATATCCAATCAATTACGTAATTGATTCCTCCCCTAATTTTTCTCCCACTATTTTTCCATTATTTCCTCCTTTCCCGCCGACAAAATAATTCTTTTAATTTTAGGCTGCATCATCATATGACTTCTCAAATACACACACATACACACACGCACACACATATGTATGTATACACACACAAACACGCAAGACATATATATGTATATATGTGTGTATTTATATACATATATATGAGTACACACATATATACATACATACATATATATATATGTGTGTATGTGTACGTATATATATACACACATACATATACACACGTGTGTATGTTGTATATGTATGTACAGAGAATAAACTCGTATATATACTCGTCCTACAGCTTCTCTTTTTTTTTTCCCCTTTAAATGGGATTGACCCGACGTTAATCAAAATGCTTTGATTATCGATTCTCTGTCTCTAACACCTCCCCTTGTAATTTAGTTTAAGATTAGTTGGTTACTGTTTAACAATAATTAAACTAAATAAATTTTTAGATTTACTATTTTTTTGAAGGGTAATTAGATTTATTTCTTGATCACTCGAATTTATCAAATTGACATTTCTCTTGGACTTCTCCTCTTTCTAGTAACTAAAAAGAAACTAACATAGTTAGAAACAGAATTGAATTTTTTTTTTATTATTTAAGTAAAAGAAAAAAAATAATGAGTCGTATCTTCGAATTAGCTGTTTATTACATGGTCAGAAAAGTAACATTTTTATTCATTTATATTATCTCATTTTGTTAAATAGTGTCAAATTATTAGTATTATAAACATTGTATTTACCATCATAAAGATTTCAAGAATGTAAAAGATGGTGGAGCTGAAATGTCATGTGTCCATAATCGGGGAAACAGCATGTGAAGTGGAGGCCCTGATTCAGTAATTATTATCATATCAGTATTTGCTTCATTTTGTCTAATGCCAAGAACAATATTTTATTTCATTATTTTTATTTTTCATGCGTTGCATGTTACATGTCGTGGTCGTACACAGGTGGGGATTTAAAATAAGTAGTACACCCCAATTTTGGTAAGGACTCCCTGGTGCTGTAGCATGTCTGCTCACTCACGGAAAACCAAACTCTTAGAAAACAAAATGTCATACACTTATTTCGAGATCTTCTATCGTTTTAGCTTCAAAAAACTTTGTAGAGAATGTAAAATTAGAAAACTCAACGGACTCCTCGATATGATAGTCATATATAAATGTGCTTACAAGATATCTACTGCAAAGTAGATCATCATCTCTATCTCAATTAGGTCAAAAATATATGGCTACACAGTAGTGAAATACCCACACTGCAATTGCCTTCAATTTTAAATATGCACCACTTGAAAAGTAATACAATACTCGAATACCAACTGAACGTGGGTAACCGTACTCTATCTTGTTTTTAGTTTCCTGATAACTAATGGTTTGTTTATTAGGATTCAAGATGCAAATATTTATCTTTTACTGAATATGTCTTGATATACATTTGTCACTGGTTGAGGTGTTTAACGAACCAATCAATTCGTAAACTATTCGAGTTCGATTCGTATGAGTTTCGAGTTTGTTTGTTAATTTTACTTAAACGAGTCAAATTCGAACACCTATTTAGGTTAGTTTAGTTAAACGAGCCAAACTGTTTGACTCGTTTAAACAATTATAGTGTTATCGAGCCGAACTTGAACCAATTTTAAAGCTCGTTTAGCTAAACGAACCGAACCAAACAGATTGTTTAGCTAAACGAATCTGAATTCGAATACATAGTATTCGGTTCTGCTCGGCTCGTTAGCACGGGAAGGTTTATTCATTTCATAATTGGAGGGAGAAATCAAAATTATGAACTACTCCAGAGGATGAAGTTGCGAAACAAAGAGAGTCATGCATATAATTGCCCCCCCCCCCCCACCCACCCACCCACCCTTTTTTTCTTCTTTTTTCTTAGTCATTGACCCGTGACGATAAATCATGCTTTTGTAAAGGTCAACTCTTAGATCTCCCCGTACCTTCTCATTTATATTTTTTGAGAGTTAATTGCGCCTGGTATCCATTCTTTTCCACAAAGTTTTAAATAGCATCTAATGTTTCATGAAACACATTTGCCATCCAGACTTATAGGGTTAATAGACACCTGGCATCCAGATGACCTGCTGGTCGACCGTTGACCGCTGAAATCGACCTTTGACCGGACTTAACCCTACTTTTAACCTGACTTTAACCAAGGTTTAGGATCAATAAAATAATAAATTCAAAAAAATTAAAAGTTTAAGAAAAATAATTCAAAAATAAAAAAGAAAACCCCCACCCCCACTCTCCACTCCCGCCATCCACCCCCAGCCTCCAGCCCACCCCATCCCCCCCCCCACAATCTACCTCCCTCCTCCATCTTCCTCCATCTTCGTCTTCTTCCTCAGCAGCAAAAGCAAGAACCAGTTTTTCTTTTGAACCAGACAACGACGATTCTTGAACCACCATCTAGCTCCATCCCCATGACAATCACCACTCCAAAACCATTCAAAGTTTGCTAGATATTGCGTTTGTAGCCTATTTATGCCGTATGGTGTTTAGAAAATTTTAAAATTTGTAAAACAAAAATATTACTGCTGAGCATATTCTCCATTTCAACGGTAGCAGAAGAGGAAAAGCGAGTGGATAGAGGCGTGGATGCTCGAAAAGGGGAGGAGATACGGCTGTTATTACAGAGAGAAAGAATGGAGGAGGGAAGATGAAATTAACCAGGGTTTGTAAAAGTTTGGCGCCACTTGGGGAAAAAGTGAAAAAAAAGGAAATTTCATAAAAACCGCCTACAGCAGGTCATTTCCCGGTTGCCGGATGGCAGGTGTCTATTAACCCTATAAGTTTGGATGGCAAGTGTGTTTCATGAAACATTAGATGCTACTTAAAACTTGGTGGAAAAGAATGGATATCAGGTGCAATTAACTCTATTTTTTGAAGAAGGAAAGGGAGCTCGTAAGCATACACAAGCCTATGCCATTCTTCCCATGCCTATTCCACTTGTATTTTCTTTGGCTGCCTTTCTCGATATAGCCATACCGATTTCTGTTATAAAAAAAAAAATCTAAAGGATGGGGTGTAATATATAAATTAATTACTCCCACCGTTCCAAAAATATTATACTAGTTTGACTTTACTATAATTTAAGAAAGTCAAATTTTGTGCGACAACTATTTTCCATATACACTTATTGGTTACTTGATGTAAAATAAAGAAAAATCATATAAATAGTAATTGAAGAGTTAATATAAACATTTTGCCTACTGGTACTTACTCGTTTTGAAAAGTGGATAATATTTTTGGAACAAACAAAAACACAGAGGAGGAAAATGTTTTTGGTAGAGAGAAAGTACTTAATATTACAGTTAAACAAAAAACAAAATTTGATACATCATACATACACATACAAATCATTGAAATGTTATTATAAATCAAGGTGTAGTTAATGCACCTTGTTCGTATGTGAATGCATTTCAACAAACAGCTGTTGACAACGTTATCGTTTGAGTTTAGACATGTGAGAATGCAAAGTGAAGCATCTTACCTTCATCATTATGTGTATGTTTCTCTTAGTTCATAACTGTACTTCGAAGTCCATAGTTGTCAGCAAAAATCAGAATGAAATAAATACATTATGGTCCCAAACTTACCAACCCTTTACTCAAAATATGTATAGCAAGCCATGAAAATTCAATTGCAAATATGTTGTCTGGGCTTTATTTGCAAGTTCTACCCAGAAATTACACTTCTTGAACCAGCCAGAAGACATGCAACAACAACAACATTACTCATTGACTTAGAGGCTCCCGTTTATAGAGGGGTATGGGGGGGTCAAATGTATGCAACCATATCCATGTGTTAAAAACACACAGATGTTATTTCCTAATATCTCATAATGGAAATTGCGTCAAGCAGTGTCGACCAAATGCTAATTCACAATATAAGAACCACAGTCAATTTAGTGAGTTATTTTGTTTTATTCCATCATATTTTAAAGTCGAGGAAGCATGTGTCCTAGACTCCATTGGAAATGGAAAGAAGATCAACATTTTTATAGGACGCTAAAATCAAAAAACAAACCCACCACAACAACAACAACCATACTCGGTATATCCCAAAAACAGCAAAAAGTATCGCTAGGGTCGGGAGTCCTGACAGATACGCAAAGCATTCTTAGCAACGATTTGAAGAATGTTATGACTTGGGACCGTTGTCTTATCAGTAAATGCATTTGCAATTTGGTCGTAGTTTGATACGCTTATTGCATTGAAAGAATAGGTTCAGCCACCTACTTGAAGTCTCTTTGAACTTGCACGTAAAAAAATGGGAAACTTTTGTACACGACAAAAATTGCCCCACGCAAACGGTTGTCTTGGAATTCTCTTATTTTAATTTTTTGTACTATACCAAATAATTCCCATGTTGTTTGATTGGTTTTGGATGAATGAAGCCACATCCTGCCAGCTATCCTCAAGAAATTTCCATGTGAAATTATTTCTCTGTCAGATAGATCGAAATATGTCATTCAACATTAGTGTGTGTATATTATATATATATATATATATATATATATATATATATATATATATATGTTCAATATTACAAACTCAAAGACCGACATAACGAATGAAACTGGTAATAGGAGTCTTTAAGTACCCATTTAGGTTTAATGCATAATTGCGCTTACTTTTTTTTTTATCACAAGCTCCTCCTAGCGGAGACCAGATCCTCCCACCGCAATGATCATCGCGTGACACGTGGCACCAAGGGGTGATGAGGCAGCAAGAGATGATGAGATTAGATGAAGGTCACTCGCATTTAGCCTCACCACCCTTGCTGCCGCATGTCGCACGGTGAATATGAAGGGGTTTGCGGTAAGGAGATCTAAACCCCAGCCTAGCCCTCTATGGATATCATTTTAAGTATGCCATAAAAGCTGAACTTTATTATGGTTAATGAATTGTAACAGCTAACTGTCAAAAAGAATGATTACTTTCGTGCTAATAGTCACTCGATAACTAATAAACACAATAATATAATGAACGCATTATTTTGTTACATGCACAAATGTTATGGCGATTTATGTTGACCACCGCAAGATTTACTGGAAATATAGGCGTGTTACATTTGTATTATCGATACTTAGTAGAAAATAAACAAACATAAACAAGCACCTGGTTCAGGGTTATATGATTACCATGTTCATTGTCGGAAATTGAGTCCCAAAAGCATTGCATAACATGCACTAAAGGCCTCCCATATATATGCATCCTGATATTTTCTTTCGTGGTACCAACAGTAATGATGCTAATTTTTAATGCATAGACAACATTATAATTCATTTGAATACAAGCATGTTGGCTTGAGCACTTAATTAATCAAAATGGAAAAGGCCAGATTGAAAAGGATTCAGCTAGGCTAAATGTGGGGTAAAATATGAGGACTCTAATTACGTGTCATTACGTATAAAAAAAAAGCTTTTTAGAGAAAGGGTGCTGGTTTTTTTTTAAAAAAAAAAAAAAAAAGGTGACGACGTGTGATTAGAAGTCTCATATTTTGTCTCACATCTAACCTCCCCAGTAATTCGAGTAGTGGATGAAGACAGTGGCACATGTCAATCATTACTTCTTTAGTAACGTAAGATGCACTATGAACTTAAATGCTCAACAATTTGTCCAATGAAATCTCATGTTTAAATATCATCGTAAACAAATCTATATTTGGTAAACGATTGGCCACTACCATGGGAAGCTTTCTATAAGGTTTGTGACTTGGCCCGAAAATTATGGAATTTATTTATTATCCCGGTAAATATTTTGTAACGGAAAAATTTAAGAGAAATGAAACTGTGGTATGTCTATTATGTACTTCAAGGCTCACAATGATTATTTTGTAAAGAAATATTATATCTTCTTTGATTTAGTCCTATCGAATATCAGATTTCTACTGCACTTCTTTGGCTCATACGCGTATAGTTATTATTATCTTGTCAAGAATAATTCACCAATCAAACCTAGTGATGAAAAACCCTGTTGAGATTAATCATCTACTCTGGTGACGAGTAGTGTTTCACTATTATTCTGTCCTTTGCTTTTAGTCACAAAGAAGTGGATGAAATACAAGGAAGAAAATTACTTATATCATTCTCTATTTTATCTTCTATCATATTTGGTGAAATTATGTCATGTATATCAGTTTGACATCACTTAAATACACATATCATGTCAGAATCTCAACTAATATAACATGGTGAAATTACGTCATGTATATTAGTTTGACATCACTTATATACACATATCATGTCATAATCTCAACTAATATAACAGAATGTGATAGAAGTTGTGATAAAAGATATCCATGAGAATAGTTAGGACATTTTTTTTTTTGAAGCAATATAGTTAGGACATTGGTAATTTGTTTTGTGAATACTTTAGACTTAGCATGACATGAATGTCTACGACCCTCACGATCTTGTCAGGTTTCCTTCTTTTCATAAGCTGACATAGTTTGAATGAGTTTGGATCTCATCACCCATTTTTCACCGCATGACACGTGACAGTAGGAGAGGGCTCTGCTGTCACGTGTTGTGTGGTAGAGAAACGGGTGAGGGAATTATGGTAAGAAGATACGGTCCCAGTTTGAATAGCCAATCAACCTTTGCCTACAAGTGCTTTTGAGTTTTTCCACATGGCTATGCCTGGCAATTGAGCTTTGTTGGTATTTGTGTTGGTCTGGTTTATAGGAAGGAAAGGAGCAAGGCCCAAGACCAGCCATCCCAATAAAGGGACAAAGCCCTGTGGCAAAATGTCAATGGGCTTACAGCCAGCAACCCTTACCGGTCCATGTAATTCATCCATCAACCAAATAATAGCCCAGAAACAGAAAACACGAGTCGCGTTTAACTGTTCGTTGTTTCTCATCCGTCCAATTCCCGATTGAAACCCTCGCCGATCAGTTTTCCGGGACCAGAAACGGCGATTCCGATTTTGCAGAGGCTGGCCTTCAAATCACCATAACTCCCTCCTTCTCTCTCTCCTCAAGAGCCATAATCTCCCGCACTTCCGCCTCCGTTTCTTCCTCTTCTCCCTTTTCATCGGCCTAAGTCGCCGATCGCATTGTCAAGCTCTTTGCTATCGATCCAGACGGCTTTATTGGATCATACAAGTAAATATACAGACGGTCTCCCATATAGCATTTTTAATGTGTAAAATCTTAATTAGGTGAACTAAAGTCCGTATTTTATTGCCATAATTGAATGTATGACTTTTTTCTCTCTTTGTATTGGTACTTTTTTTCCTTTTAAAAAAAGAATTATTATTTAGGTAACTTAGTCGGAGGAATACTTTTAATTACACCTTTTAACTATACCTTCGCCGGTTTCGGCCTGTGCTTTATAAATAGATTCGGCACAAAATAAGAAACATGCGTGTGGAACAGAGCTCCGCACATCTTTCCTATTTTCGTTATTCTCATTCCTATATGATCTTATGTGAAATGAAGAGATGAAAAGCTATGTGAAGTAAAAAAAGAAAAAGAAAGAGTCGTCGACTGCTACTAAGAAACTAAGAGAATGTGAAGATTTTTTTCATTCATTTAGTGAGTTGTGTGCTTCCCCTCTGCTTCCTGTCCTACTTACGGCTTTTACGCTACTACTACTGTGATATGATTGGTTCAAATTGGTTTGATCTTCCCAATCATCTTTCTCTGTATTCTCTCTTTGCACTATATTTATCCCTATTTTCTTACTTATGAACTTACCATTTTCATGAATACATGATTACTAATCCTCATCTCTATACATCTAGACCAATTTGAACGCGATTTTCTTACACCACGTCATTTCCCGACATATATCCTGATCATAGTCTTGATGTTTAGACTAAGCGTTTTATGTACTCTGGATTGGTGCTTCACCAGCCGCTTATTCCGCTCCCACCAAATCAAGGACATGACCACTGAGTAGGCTAGCCACACCAGGTCCTTTTGAAATCTACTTCCCCACGGCCTTTTGTGCAACCAATTCTGGCGATCTTGCCACAGTAGAAGCACATCATCCATCCCACAGTAGGACATCACTGCCCTCCACGCCTTTTTTTTCATAGGTGCACGTAAAAAATAAGTGTTCATGCGTTTCCATCATATTTCCACATAGGCTACAGGTAACATCCACTTCCAACCCCCATTTGAACAATATGTCTGCACTTGGGAGCCTTTTCCATTACACCATCCAATATATAAATGCATATCTAGGGATCCATTTTGTAATGCTGACGGCCTTCAACATTTTAAGCATAGACTCTAGACAGATAAAGCAAAGGTAGCACATATGATAATTGATGGAAAATGGTGTTGGTACTTCATATTCACTTAAAACAATATTCGTAATCAAATAATTAGTTACAAAAACATAACGGATTAAAAATAACATAAAATAAATGTATGTATTATTGGCGTGTGAAATTAAAAATCTTCAATTAATAAAGAGAAACAACAAATTAGCGAGTACATAGCATTTTCCTTATTTTTAACTGGAAAGGCGACCTCAAACAACAAATTATCTATCACCAAAAATGAATAAAAATGAACTGCTATTAACCAACAAATGAATAGAAGAAGTCGCAACTTGGAGGCCAGTCTTGTGCGACAAATGTTCTTAGTTTCTGGTCTCAAATACACAGATTGAAAAGCCAATTCTCCAACTTAATTCTACTATCTAACCGAAACCTAATCCCATAACCACCAATCCCCCGAAAATTTTGGCTTTCCTCCAGCATTTTCCCTTTCACCTTCCCCTTTACCCCCGTCTTTTCACAGATTCACTGTGTGAATACCCTTGGTTTCCAACTTTATGCTGAAGGAAATCCCACATTGACAAAATTTTACATGCTATCTATATCACTTTGCTGTTCTTTATTATTTTCTTATGATTCAACACTTCATGCAAAGGTTGTTTCCTCCGACCCAGGTGGTTGTAACTACCTGAAGTCCCGTTCTTGGTCGTGTGACTTTTTTTTTTTTTTCATCTTTCTTTTTCTTTCTTTCTTTGTTTTGAATTAGTTTTAGAAGGCTGCTAGGTGATCCAACATCAAGAAAATGGATCCAACGGAGCTACATCGGATATTTCATATGTTCGACCGCAACGGCGACGGCAAGATAACAAGAAAAGAGCTGGGGGAATCATTAGGGAACTTGGGCATATATATTCCTGAAAAAGAACTCGTCCAAATGATCGAAAAGATTGACGCAAATGGAGACGGGTTCGTAGACATTGATGAATTTGGTTCATTGTACCAATCAATCATGGATGAAAAAGATGAGGAAGAAGACATGAGGGAAGCATTCAAAGTATTCGATCAAAATGGGGACGGGTTCATCACGGTGGAAGAATTAAGATCAGTATTGTCTTCTTTGGGGTTGAAACAAGGAAGAACAATTGAAGATTGCAAGAGGATGATAAAGAAAGTTGATGTTGATGGAGATGGAAAGGTGGATTTCAAGGAATTCAGACAGATGATGAAGGGAGGTGGATTTGCTGCCTTGAGTTGAAGTTTTAAGGATGCATAATGTATGTTTAACTTCTTCTTTTTTTCCATGATGTAGGGAGATTTCTTGTATAAGACATCTCTTTATGCTAACTTAATATCCATGCATAAATCTCCATACTGCATATCATATAACATCTTGGCTTTGCAATGCGTTAATCAATTTACAAGTTTATGTTACAATACTTAAGTTTTTTTGTAATCTAACATTGTGTACCATTTCGTTTCCAACATGTCTTGGTTATAGATTTACGTAGTTGTGCTTCAACTTACTTATTTTCGTGTCTAAACTGTGGTTGACAGTGCGTTTTAGCCATTTATTAAGGGCTTTTTTTTCCAGAAGAAAAAAGTTGAGGGCTCAATCATTTTTATGTCTAAAACTGGGGTACTAGATGACATTTTACAGATAAATGTATAATACACCATCCTGTTTAATCCCCCTGATTTCCTATCAGGTTGAAGAAGTAAGCAAAAATAATATGAAGGCTAACAACATACAAAGCATACTGTATACAAATACGTGGCTTCTTACAATGGATGAGTTCACGGTGCATATGAACAAAATAGGAACTCCACTACCCTATACTCAACACTGCCAATGCAAAGAACAAATTAGCGCAACCTCTGTATGTTTCTAACACATAGGTACGATTGTGTACATACAACCTGTTGAGATTGTTATAGCCGTTTGATGTCAGTCACTAGATGACAAAGTATTACTATGTAACCGTTGTATACAGTAGTGTAGAAGTATATTACCGTTGGACCTATTGTATATATATATACTGGAAGGATTATGAATACAAGTGAACTTTTTGTTCTCAAATTTACTGCTCTTCAATCTTCAATAATATCCTACTGGTTAGCTTCATTATCTCTTTTTGGTATCAGAGCACAAGGTTGAAGATCATCAAACTATCCGCAGAAAAAACTGCGACAAGAGAAGAAAAAAAAATCGTTCTAACTACTTACAGAGAATCATTTTCTTCTCAAAGTTTTTCATAACGTCTTCACTACAAGTTCAATCTTTCAAAAGGGGCTTCCCGAAGAAAGCTGGGTGTCTCTTCATCTCAAAAGAGAAAGTTGCAGAGAAGAAGAAAAAAATATTATCTGCTAACCAATCTTCTGCAGAAAAAGGATAAAGGAAGAAGCCATCTGACGGGGGTATTCTTGTAACAACAAAGCAAAAGTGAAGATTATATTTCACTTTCTTTTATTTGCGAAACGGAAAGCAAAATTCTCAAAAAAAAAAAAAAAAAAAAAAAATCATAATATATATATATATATAATATTCTTTCCAAGCCAGCTGTTCACTTGCATGGAAAGGGGTCGACAGCTGGCTACTTGAAATCACTACTTTTATCATTTCTTTCTACCACCGTCATTAACCATTCCTTTACCCCGTTAAAATTTCCGTCAAAGCAAACAGAAATTAAAGACCCTCCGGAAGTTGCATTATTTTTGGGAAAATCTCTCTCATTTCGTACCGGGTCATCTTTCGAGAAACTGATAGCATTTAATGTAGTCTGAAAGACTTTAAGCTCTTTCATCCTCTATTCCTCTGAATACTCTATTTTGATTTCACACGCCAATTTCTTCACAGCTCATTTCAAATCAGTTGTCTCATTCAATCTTTAATACTCTCTACGAATTTTCTGTCATTATCTCACCTACCAACTGCTTGAGTTTGCTATAAACCTCTTCAAGGCTTCTTCATCATCTCACAGCCTCCTCCAGATCTAACAATCAAATCTTAAAGGTTTTTATCTTTTCTCAGTTTGTTATCTCCTTTCGTCCATGGCAGATCAAGGAAGTGAAATCACCTCTACGCATGCAGACGAGAAAACACTTGGTTCCACATCTGGACATGTTGGATCTGGAACCATTGTTGATTCAGCATCTATTACCATTACAAATCAGAAACTGCATGGTGGAAATTACCTACCGTGGAGCAGGGCTGTGGAGAGTCTGAAGGAAACTGGACTGGTTGCTAAGAAGACTGGCTCTAAGTCTAACAACTATGGGAGATCAGATTCAAGTAGTTCTTGGAGGTCAGATGCTGACTCTTGGCATCCCAGGGCTGCTGTTGCTGAGCCTGATGATGGTGCAGGGACTGTCTTCACCCAAGCACAACTAGATGCAGTGCTCAGGGTTCTTGACAGCCAAAGGACTCACAGGAGCCAACATTCCAGTGATGAAGTCAGGGCAACCATGGCCAGTACAGGTAGGGTTGGTAAGTCTTTAATGTGGATCATTGATTCCGGGGCTACCAATCATATGACCTTTAATAGGTCACAGTTGAGTAATTTTAACTCATTTAATAGTCCTAAGAAGGTTAAAGTTGCTAATGGTGATAGTATTGAAATTTTAGGATATGGGAATATACGGTTATCTGACAAGCTGTGTCTTAAGCATGTTCTGTATGTTCCTGGTCTTGATTGTAATCTCATTTCTGTTAGACAACTGATGGTTGATAATAGTTGTTTTACTGTTTTTACCCCTAACCAGTGCTATTTCCTATCATCCTCCTTTTCTTCATGCTTTCAAGGGAAAGCTATGAAGGATGGGACCAGCAAGGAGGTGATTGGCAATGCTAATCATAAGAATGGATTGTATTTTCTGGACACTGCCAGTTCTGCAGCAGTGTGTTTTGGGGGTTATTCTAGCAGTGTGTACTCTGTCTTGAACAAAAACAATGTTTCTAGAGTTGACAATTCTAGAATAGCTCTCATTTTGCTTTGGCACAGAAGGCTTGGACATGCTAATTTTGTGTATTTAAAAAGGGTCAAACCTGATCTGTTTAATGGAATATCTATGGATTCTCTTAAGTGTGAAACCTGTATGTATGCTAAGCATTCTAGGGCTCAGTATCCTGCAAAAGGGTATGAGGAGAGTAAGCCTTTTAACTTGATTCATACTGATATTTGGGGACCATCTAGGGTCCTTAATGTCAATGGTAGTAGATGGTTTGTGATTTTTGTAGATGACCACACAAGAGTTACCTGGATCTACTTGATGAAACACAAGTCAGAGTTATCTCAGGTCTTTAAACTGTTCATTTCCATGATTCAAAATCAGTTTAATACTTGTATTAAAAACCTCAGATCTGACAATGGCAGTGAGTACCTCAGTGAAGAAATGAAAACTGTTTTACTAGAGAAAGGAATTCACCATCAGACATCTAATGTTTATACTCCCCAACAGAATGGGGTAGCTGAAAGGAAGCACAGACACATTCTAGGTGTTGCTCGATCACTGATGTTCTCTATGAATGTCCCCAAGTATTTATGGGGAGAGGCTGTCCTAACTGCTACTTACTTGATAAATAGAATGCCCTCTAGAGTACTTGAATTTACTAGTCCAAAAGACAAACTGCTCAGTGTTTTTCCTCATTGCCTATTACTATCTGAACTGCCATTAAAAATATTTGGATGTACTGTTTTTGTTTACTTACAGCCACAGTTTAGAGGAAAACTGGACAAGAGGTCTGTTAAGTGTGTCTTCATTGGGTATTCAGGATTCCAAAAGGGGTACAAATGCTTCTGTCCACACACCAGGAAAGTATACACTACATTAGATGTCTCATTTGATGAAAACTCACCTTATTTTTCATCTCCATCAGAAAGCAGTACTAACAGAAATCAAGAAGACTTCTGGAGTACCATCGATGTCTCAGTTGTGGGGAGTGCCCCAAACGCAACAATGGGTGAACAAAGACAGTCTGAAGGTAATGCGGAGGAAACTCATAAGGATAATCAGGAAGGTCCAGTAGAGGAATCAGAAAGGGGCTTTGACAGATCACAGCCCAAACCACTAACTCACAAGGATGATCAGGAAGGTCCAGTAGAGGAATCAGAAAGGGGCTTTGACAGATCACAGCCCAGACCACTGTTGCCCATTACGTATGTCTATTCCAGGAAAAAACCACAGGTAAAACAACAGGTAAATCTCCCTCTTGACTCCTCTAACTCACTAACTGAGTCTGCCAACCATGATATCCAACCTCTGCATAGTGAGTCAGTTGTGGATATACCTCAAACTAGTGATCTACCTATTGCTATTAGGAAGGGGTCCCGTGAGTGTTTAAAATACCATAAGTTTCTAGGACATAAAAGCTATACGTCTGTATATCCCTTGCATGATGCTGTGTCATATGATAGACTGAAACCAGAGTTTAAGTTATTTACCACTAGCCTGGATAATGTTACTGTACCTGTCTCAATTGAACATGCCTTAAGTCAAAATGAATGGAGACATGCTGTCTATGAAGAGATGGCAGCCCTTACAAAGAACAAAACATGGGACATTGTTTCTAAGCCAAAACATATTTCCCCAGTAGGCTGTAAATGGGTATTTTCATTAAAGTACAATTCTGATGGAACTCTTAATAGATATAAAGCAAGGCTTGTTGCAAAGGGCTTCACTCAATCTTATGGCATTGACTATGCTGAAACTTTTGCTCCAGTTGCTAAGTTAAACACAATAAGAATCATTTTTTCTGTTGCTATAAATCTGGACTGGAACTTAGTACAACTAGATATTAAAAATGCATTTCTCAATGGGGAATTAAAGGAATTAGTATACATGAGCATACCTCCTGGTTTTGAGTCTGCTGAAACAGTAGGTAAGGTCTGTAAATTAAATAGATCCATTTATGGGTTAAAACAATCGCCTAGAGCTTGGTTTAGTAAGTTTACTGATGTTTTGATTATCTATGGCTTTAGACAGGCTCAAAGTGACCACACTTTGTTTGTTCATACTGAGGGCAGCAACGTTACACTTCTTATAGTCTATGTGGATGATATCATCCTCACAGGGAATAATAATCAGTACATTGAAAAGGTTAAGAAGCATCTTGCTATGGCATTTGAGGTTAAAGACCTTGGGCCCCTCAGGTACTTTCTAGGTATGGAGGTTGGGAGGAGTAAGACTGGAATGGTAATTTCCCAAAGGAAATATGTGCTAGATCTTTTACAAGAAACTGGAATGATTGGTTGTAAACCAGTTTCAACTCCAATGGAGCCAGGTAGCACTAAACTTTCTGAATCTTCAAAAGGTGAGATACTTTCGGACATACATTCATATCAAAAGTTAGTAGGTAAGTTAATCTATTTATCACATACTAGACCGGATATTTGTTACTCTGTTAGTTTTGTTAGTCAGTTTATGCATTCTCCTACTAATTTTCATTTACAAGCTGTTATGAGAATACTTAGGTATTTAAAAGGAGCTCCAGGTCAGGGCCTATTCTTTGGAAAGAGTACTAGCCGTGATATACAAGTATATACGGATGCAGACTGGGGTGGTTCCAAAAGTGACATGAGATCAACTTCTGGATATGGAACATTCCTTTGGGGGAACTTGGTTACTTGGAGAAGTAAAAAGCAAAACGTGGTTGCCCGTAGCAGTGCAGAAGCGGAATTAAGAGCACTGGCTCTTGGTCTCTGTGAGGGTTTGTGGATAAAACGTGTTCTTAAAGATATACATCAAGACCAGGCTGGCTTACAGATTAAGGCATATTGTGACAACATTTCCGCTATCCATATGGCTGAGAATCCCGTACATCATGACAAAACAAAGCACGTGGAGATTGATAGACACTTTATTAGAGAAAAATTAGAAGATCAATCATTGTGCCTCAAACACATTTCATCTTCTGAGCAAATTGCAGACTTACTTACAAAATCTGTTTTCCCTTCACAATTTCATAAATTATTATCCAAGCTTGGCTGTTGCAATGTATACACCAAGCTTGAGGGGGAGTGTTGAGATTGTTATAGCCGTTTGATGTCAGTCACTAGATGACAAAGTATTACTATGTAACCGTTGTATACAGTAGTGTAGAAGTATATTACCGTTGGACCTATTGTATATATATATACTGGAAGGATTATGAATACAAGTGAACTTTTTGTTCTCAAATTTACTGCTCTTCAATCTTCAATAATATCCTACTGGTTAGCTTCATTATCTCTTTTCAACCTCTCCATATCTTGTTATAAGCGGGAGTCTTTAAGGCAATGGGGTAATGTTGTTAATATTGTTCCTCTCCAGTCGGATCACACCAATATAATCAATGAGAGTGATGTAACAAAATAATGAAAAGAGAATGGGTATAGTATCCAACTCTGTCTTTTCTCTTGTAGAAGTTACATTATGCTTTCACTCCTTTTATACTTCTTCAAAAATTAGTAAACAGAAACAGAGACTATTTTTTGAATCAAGGTCCCAAAAAAAGTAGATTCATTTCATGAACTTGAATATTCAACCAATCAGATATTATGCAATAGTCCAAAAACACCACAATTGGTACATCATTGATAAGTGGTATTGCTTGAATCTATGGGGTGGAAAAGAAAATTCGAACTTAGAGCAAGATTCATAAAGAAAATGCTCCAAGCATTAAGAGTATAATGAGGCTTAGCTTTACCACTTTAATCAGGATATCAGACAAATGATAGTATCAAGAAATCATTACTGATTGACAATCAACGAGATCTAAGTTATTGGCAAAAGAACGATCATTCTAGAGGAAAACTGACTTAACATACATCAATAGTCCCCATGGGACGCATGTAAGATCCTATTTATCAATATCATACAAAAGACATCCGGTTTACCTGGTAAGAGGGCCCAAAAGCAATTCCTGTCGACTTTGCTTGATCTTCTCTAGGTCGATTCTTCATCAACTGATCTTGATTCACCTCAATAATTTTCACGGAAACCTCATCCCCCCCCCCCCCCTCTTACCTAACATTCTCAGAGCACTTTCGACAAACGCCACAGATGCATCACTCTCGTATTGCCCATAAGCAGCAGTAAGCACATAAACACTCCCATAATTACCATAATCCCCACTCGCTCCACTCCCGACATAGTATCCACCAACAGCGCCATCATTCTTATCATAATGGACATGATTCTCATCCTCCGATACCCAATTAGGACAATCGCCACTTCCAGCATACTGAAGATTCAACTGGATCACCCATTCTCACAGATGACTGAACACACACTACATTTAGTGTGTGTATTTAGATATAGATATGTATAGTTATGCACTTTGATGAGCACAAACAGATAATGTTGTCTTTCGATCTTCGAACTTATTCTTAAGGTGCTTCTCGTAGCAGCATATCTTGGTTTGTAACCTTATACTAATATTTAACCCAATTATTAAAATTCGCATACTAAAACCAAGCACTCGGAATCGACAGTTCCCAATTGCCGTGTTCTCCAACAAATGCTGCAGATGAATAGTTGTTCAAATGTGTATTCTCAGTTTCAAGTGGTCCGTTTAGCAAGTCATATTGTGTAATGTACCAAAAATGCCAAGGATTCAACTTCTGCAAAGAATTTACAGCCCCATAGGTAAAATCCGTGCCAGGTTTGTATAATACTATCTGTTACACAAGTCCTGACATGTTCATTAGCTGGCGAAAGAAATCCAAGGATCGAGAACATGTAGAATGAGAAGAGTTTATTTGCCAAGAGGAGAACGGTAACAATATTAATCATCACTATCAGTACCATTTTAGGATTGGCAGATTGCATTATCTCTAAATTCTCTCTTTCCTCGCTTCTGTAACTGACAGAATGAAGGAAAAGTTGAGGAAAGGAGGGAAAAAGATCATCAACCCATAGCATAACACTACTCATCCCAAACAGAAAGTCCACACGCCTGCTACCTATTACATTAATCTGAGACGTTAATGGTGATGAGTGCATTACTTGATTCGTTTTTTTTTATCTTCTTATTTTTTCTGTTTTATGCCATGAGCTATAGAACAATCAATCACTCATCTCTCAGTTGTCTGAGAAAATACACAAAGGATGAACGTGTCTGTCTTGTAGAACAGACAGATTTACGACATCATTCAGGTCTTCCACAAAAGGTTGATTTGGTGACTTTGGACCTCTCCTTTATTTCTATACTTCTTTGAACTTCTGCTCTCTTGGGTTGGGCTAATTTCTTCATTTTCGATTTTATTTAGTCCACATTACGTGGCCAATATGGAATTTCTGGTGGTAGATAATATGAATTAGCATTCATAATCTACAGGTGATGCCTGCTGTTGCCAATGTGATAAAGGAAGAAGCTGCATTAATTACTCTAATCAAGCCTCAGTTTGATGCTCGCAGAAATCAAATACGCTAGCCTCCTGTGTTGTTGGCGATCATGCATGGGGCTACACTGGGCAAAACCATTTACCCTGTAGACGAAAAAAAAAAATTTTGCATTTGATAAACCTGCAAAATCATTCCTAGCTTCCAACCCCTCCTGGCAGATGATCAACAATTGTTACGACTAAAACCATTTGAATGACCTCTATGGCATCAGTTACTTTTTGGCTTCTGCTACAAGAGTGGACAAGTGGGATACTCGAGATGTCTTCTATCAATTCCCTGCACCTTTGCCACCGCGTATAATATATTATATTCAGAACATTTGCAATCAACTCCCTGATGTCCTTGATGGCTGTTGCGGCGCAAGGATATTCCTCATTTCCTTGTTTTATCTGCTACTGTGCTTTCTGAGAGTCTCCGGCAATTTCCACCTGATCAAAACTCTTAAACCGAGTCAGCTCTAGTCCCTTTTTCATTGCAAGTAATTACACTATGTATCACCAATGGTACATTAGCCAAGTTTCCTTGCACATATTTGTATTCAGTTTTTCTATTTCACTTCTTTTTGTGATCAAAACTTTTGCAGGTGGGAAGTGATTAGGTTGTAAGAGATGCTGCTGCTCACCAAGAGGTCCTTTAGAACGTTCATTGAGTTGTGAGAACATTCATTACTCCTTGCAAGTTTACTTGGTGTGAAACCCGTTCCAGACGGCACCCTGTCCTAGGGGTCCTCTATCTTTGATGAATAGCCTTTTTTTTTTTTTTTTTTGAGTCGTACCTCTCTTCTGCTTTCTAGTGGACTTTGTCCTTCAAAAAACATTGCTTACATGTTATTGAACAGGTGCTGGATAGGATAATTAAAGGTGTTGAAAGTCACGGTTTCAAGTGCCAAGGTTGGATCGAGTCTCATCGCAAGGGAGCAGAAGGCAATATTGAATTCTTGGCAAGTTTTTACCGGAATCCATGACAAATACAGATTCCTCACCAGCTGAAAAGCAACTTGACCCAGTAGGTCTTGAAAGTTGATGGCAATCCTTGGCTGCCCTGCTCACTTGCAATGCCGAAAAGGCTAGCATACTTTGCATCCATATCGGCCTTTGAACCCCACCCCCCCACCCCCCCTGCTCACTTGCCATGCAGAATAGGATCAGGAATACCTTTTCTCTCTCTGGGCCGGTTGAGGGGGGTGTGGGGGTGGGGAGGGGAGAGGAGGTGGACCGCATGGAAAGTAGTGTGTTGGGTCCATTTTCGGAACGCATGTTGTTGCTTATGCTATTTGATTATACTAGACCCCTTTATGTAAGGGAACGCAAGTCATTTTTCCTTGTTCACTTGCGGTTCGCAACAAACATCCTTGCGTTTCTATATAAAATGTTGGCGTGCAGATATTTCTATTTCGAATTGCTTTAAGTTTTAACAGAGCCCTCAATCGTCATATTTGTATACCAATTAAAAATCTCTCTATCCGCCACTAGTACTGCTTCTGTCCTTCTCAATTCAAGCAAAATCCAAGAGTAGTGACATTCGTATGCTTCGAAACTGTATTCAACCTTTGGCGTCTCAGTAGCCCATTATAGAATATCACAGAACACTTAAGCTAAAGACAGTCGAAGCACGCTTTTTTTTTTTTTTGGTTCTTATCGAAGCACGCTTTTAGTGTGCACTTTCACACGATTCCTTCAGAATGAGTTGTATCTTACACAGAAATACGAAGGTAATACATACTAGTGTGGAAGGATAGACGGCAACAATGATAGGATTACTAGTGTGGAAGAATAGACAGCAACAATGATTTTTCCAGCATACGTAATACTCCAATACAAGCTAACTTGGTCAACTACAGAATGCGATTACTGAAATTTCAACTTCAATTCAGCCAATTTGTTAATCGAGGCGCAGGAGAATTTGCTCGGTCCAGCAAGTAGCTTATAGCTTGTGCACTTAACCACCTATACTGTTGGTTAGGGAGATCTGACAGTTACCGATACAGCAACGTGTGTATGCTTAGAAGTTGGAATTTTGCAGAGAGCAGTCAAACCTCATATCCTTGAGAACTTTTAACTGGGCTACCATACCGTACACGCTGCAAAGATGATTACGCTAGACCAGGAGATCCCATCATCTGTAATGGGATCTTAAGGCCAAAAATCTGGCCAACTACAGAAAACCATGAGACCAGGAATTTTGTAACCTCAACCCCACTTTGAGCCACACAGTTGTCATTCACGCCAAGCAACTGCATCCATTCACTGGTTCCACAAGGATGCAACATATACCATGGGCGGTTCAAGTAGGGATGATACTAGAAAACAACATAAATACAAGGTAACTCAACTCGGCATCACCAACTCTTTGCAAATCATCACTGTCGGCAAAATAAAGCTATAAAGAATAACTTCTTACCTCTTGAGTAATAAACGTCCATTTTGAGTCCTTTAGCACCTCTGCCTTGTAAGCAGGAATGTCCTTTTCAATTTCATGTAAAGCTAATGGTTGGCCATCTATATTCATATACTTGTTAGCACATATCTATAGACAAAAAGTGAATTGAAGAAGTTATACCTCACTATACACTAGGGTAGACAATTGAGCAAAAATGGGTGAGAAGTCCAAACGCAAGTAAAAGTATATGACATGAAACTGCAAACATGATGGACCAGATTAACTCAAAAGCGCCTTAAGGAAGAGAAAAGAAAAGTCAGACTGCCAACCCATGAAATTCAGAGGTCTCCGGGTACAAACAAAGAAAATAAATTGCATCAGATGCATGGCCAGTATCAATATTATTTCTTATCAGAAGAGGCAGAAGGGGACAGACACTTCATCCTTAGTATGTACATAAACAGCTGCCACTATGAAAACACTAAAGAAAGATAATGCGCATTCCAAGTTTATGAACTTTCTACAACATAATGCACCATATGACTAAAGTTATACACTTACCACTGAGGTGTGCACGGAAGTATAGGACCGGCACTTTGTAAGTAGTACTGTAAACAATGTGGAAGTCATAGTAATGTATCTCACAACTCTGATTTTGCACCTGACATACACCAATCAGTTAAGAAACCAAATAGACAAGAACAAGAGAACGAATTTGAAGCTATAGAATGAAAAAGTATTGCAGCATTAATAAGTGGAACAAGAGCAGTAAAAGTCCATATTGTCCATGTTTTATCCAATGTACATGGAGGATATGCACAATTATTTATAATATCAATGTAAAGGTGAAAAATGTTATCTAAACCTCTAAAGACTACCGGAGAAAGCTAGGCCTGTTATACTTTATAATTCAAAACTCAAGACATCAAGGAAATCCTTCGAGACAAAGACTTACAGAAGGAAGCCACCAACCCATATAAGAGTAGTATTTGTCCAAACAACTTCATCGTAGCATACTCATTTACAAGTGGTATCAGTTATAAGTGCATCTGTCTATACATACGCATATATATTTCATTTGACTAAGGCTGGAAAAAGGAGTGTTTTATTCCACTCGATTGGAATACGAATGAGATCAAAAAGGTCATCATTGGGGAAACGATGCCATAGCTTCGGATAGAGCAAAACCCAAAATGGCATAACCAAATAATTGTCTAGCCAATGATGGATTTTGCGTCACGGAGAGAACTAAAGATGTTTCCAATACCGACAGCAGCTCCACCTAAAGCAATTGTAGCAGCTCCGGCACCAATTGATTTTGCACCCTCTACATATACACACATACACGTATATAAAATTGTCGATGTGCATACCAACACGGCGCTGTCAATTTCATTATCAGAGCAACCAAGATCGACATTCCGACTGTCACCATAACCTTCCTGAAAAATAACCCCAAAAAGTAAAACCAGAGGATTAACAGGTACATACAAAGAATCAACCTTAATGATTGCTCAAATAGCCTTTAAGAACCCAAAACAAACAAGTTCCAACATGAAACAGCATACCTCGGCAAGAATCACATTCTCCACGGACAAATATCCGTCCACCTAAGAAGAAAACGAGGGACATAAAATTAACAAATTATACAACACGTAATAGAACCGGAAAAAAAACTACAGAACAGCAGAAACAGGGAGCATGATAAAATGCAATATATCCAGGGGAGAGAGAGAGAGAGACCGGAGAGTTGGAAGAAAGGCGAAGTGGGTTTGGAGAAGGGATCCATGAGCACTGAGGAAGTTGGGAGTTGAATTTATTCCATCGCTCCTCAAACGCGAGTGCAGATACACGAAACTGATCATTTGAAAGCGTCCCGTCGCAGCATGAAATCTCGATTCCACTCGAGTTATGATCAAAGCCCATTATATGCAGAGAAGCAAGCGCAAAAGCAAAGGAAGGGTGAGGCTGAAATCTAATTTCTTCAAGAGATTAAAAGTATTTGCGGCTTCCGCTTATACCAGATATGGAAGGTTAGATATATAGAACCACTTATACCAGATATGGAAGGTCAGACAACCATAATTATTTGTTAGAAACATAAATTGTTTTCCGATTACCTATAATGAAAATTACGTCAAGCTATGTCGATCAACTGCTACTTCACAATATAAGAAACACAACCAATTTAGTGAATCATTTTGCTTTATTCCATCATATTTCAAAGTCTTTCATTCCATTGGAAATGAAAATATGATTAAAAATATATTAATTTGTCTTAATTTCTAGCTCTGTTCAAGCTCTTCGAGAATCCGAAGTTCTTTGGTATGGTAGGTCAGATATGCGCAATCATACCCATTTGCTAGAAACACAAGTTGTTTCCGATGATCCATAATGAAAATTGTGTCAAGTTTGTGATCAACTGCTACTTCACAATATAAGAAGCGCAGCCTATTTAGTTTACTTTATTCCATCATATTTCAAAGTCAAATAAAAGTGTATCATTGACTCCATTGCTAATTTAGTGAGTCCTTTTTCACAATATAAAAATCGCTTCATATGTATCGCAGATAACATTTTGGAGGAGGCGTTGTTATTGGATTTTATTGTTGTAAATTGTAATGTGTTTGCATCCTTCATAGTATTCGGGGTATTTCCGATCGATGATAATCCACGCTCTTTAAATTCGATTCCAACATTCTTCAAGTGTGTCATTTTTTTTGTCTAATTGAATTGCCCTTCTAATGAAGGTCAAAGATCTGTAATGAGTCGGTACAAGACCCGTAGGCAACCACAAGCCATCCCAAAGTGCTTTTACAGTGAGATACAGTGATACATTATTCACTAAATTGGGTTCAATATTCTGCATGAGCCAAGTGAATACACAATGGTCGTTTTGTTCCTATTGTGAGAAAAATGGATTGGCAGCTGCCGGTGAGGGATACTTCGGTCAAGTGTTGGCTTTTTCCCTTGCCTCTAGCGGATTTGCATAGAAGAGCTGTCGACCGACTAATTGTCATTGTTTAACTTCAAAACCAAGTGTCAAGTTGTCGATATTCGATTACATTGATTGTTTGCCAAGACTATTCCTTAGCAAATTGACTAATTGTATCACCAATTCATCATTGTTTTGAAGCTCTTTGGTTTCAAATGGAGTCAAGAACACAATTTTCTTTGACTTTGAAATATGATGAAATAAAACAAAATGAATCACTAATTAGCTGCGCTTTTTATATTGTGAAGTAGCAGTTGATCGACACAGTTTCACACAATTTTCATTATGGGTAACATAGGTATGGTTGCGTATATCCGACCTATCATAGACAAAAGTCTCTAAGGCAATTGGGTAATGTTGTTGTTATTGTATTCTCAGTCCATCTCAAATTTTTGTAGTTAATATATGCTCTTAAAGGTAAATTTCGAATTATTATATTCATTTAATTTGCTTTTATTTTCGTTGGAATATACCGGTGTTGTTGTATATATATTTAATTTATTTTTTATTCGTTCACATAATATGGGTTGCCAGTGTGTGTATTTCACATCGATGAAGTTGGAAAGAAGCATATGCAAGTTTTTTCTTTTCCAACGAGACCCTCGGACACACCAGGTACGGCTGCATCTTGGCGATGGCAGGCAACTTCTTCCGGTACTTTTAGTGTGGCTAGTGCTTATGAGGTACAAATTAGTCAAATCGGCACCCCCATAGACAGACAATGGAGTCTCATTTGGCAGTTAAGAGGACCGGGAAGGCACAATATGCTTATGTGGAGACTATATCGGTTAGTACTTCCAACAGCTAATTATTTGCATTCTCGACATCTGAAAGATACAGGTAGCTGTGACATTTGCCGACAAAATCTAGAAGACAGCATGCACGCTATGAGGGACTGCACGTGGGCACGACAGGTCTGGTTAACCCTACCACAGGAATTGCAAGAAAATATTTCATGGGGAACATTTTTCCAGCAGCAAGATGTTCAACAATGGCTAATCTCCAATCTACAACCAAGACGCCATTTCCAAACACGCATTGATTGGAGATATGTTTTTAGAGAGACATTATCAACAATTTGGTATTGGCGGAATCAGATCAGTCACGGGAATGTAGAAGAACTCCCTCCTGCTCGTTTGATATCAAAAGAAATTGTGAGTCGAAGTCGAAAATTGGAAGTAGCATTGCTAGGCTTGAGTAGCCCCGTAGCATATGATGATTAGATGTAGCGTTTGCGAGTTGTATGTTATTTGCATGGTAGCTCATACACTGTGTATACTGTACTGGTGAAATTATGATATTAATATAGATCCTTTTCATCAAAAAAAAAAAAAAAGTTTTTTCTTTTCCCCTTTCAACAGTCGACTTCTCCCCGATTCTAAAGAAGTCTTAAGAGCGATCCTTTTGTTTCAAGACTAGAGCTATTTACACAAATATATTCTATTCAAGAATCTACTATGTGAGCGACTTTTTAAACTAAAACATTTGTCAGCAGTTATAATTTTGTTCAGGAAACAATAATAGGAAAAAAAGAGACAAAAATACGAAACCAGATACGCTAACAATATGTTTTTTCAACACATAAATACGCATAAAAAATTTTATATATATTAAAATTAAAATAAACAACTAGTTGTTTATGTATTGAAATATCATGTTAAAATAGTGTATGTCATATGAAAAAAAATGAAACAGTATGTACGAATCACTCACATGAATTGTACAAAAATTTTGACTCGGTCATTGAAAAAGTTTTTTTTTTTTTTTTTTTTTTTGAGAAGCATTGGAAAAACTTTTCAAATTTTCGATCCGACAATGAGAAGGTCAGATGTCAAAACCTCCCTCGAAGACGAAAAGGAAACTCCTTTTCACACGAAAACCGGCAAAGTCAAGCACTTGGGTCTTCAGTCTTTGGCATTTTCCTCTATTTTCTCTTTATTTATCTTTTACATGTTATTCAATAAACATAAAACTAAATACACATGAAAAAATATACTATAAGTAGACACACAATACACCTGTAAACATATGTTCGAGTTACCAAAACAGACTATTGTACGAAGTATAGAATAAAGCTGTGTAGATTATATCGCAAAGCGATTCGCGCATTTCTCCCATTTTTTTCATAAACGGTGTCTTTATATATAAATATTTGGAAAGGAAATATGAAGAATGCGTATGGAAAGGAAGCGTAGGTTTGGTGCCTCGTTATTTCAAGTCCAATATTCTCTAATTATTGTAGTTAATTAACTTTGAAAATATATCAAACCCTTTGATGGCGTTTCTAATGTCTTCTTTGACCGCGATAGAAACAACAGTACGACTCACATCATGAATACCTACTACTGTTTTTCTTCTTCTGCTCTCTCATCTCTCTTCCGGCTTCCAAAGTCTGGTTTCCTCTGCGAATATTCAAACTTTCTTGTGAGTATCTTCTTCCTTTCTCAAACTACTTTTTGATTATTTCTTTTGACATATCGTCGTGTTTCTCGATATTCTGAATGTGGATTGTTGAATTTTGTTTGTTGTGGTGTTTGAATATCTAGTTGATCTGAAGAACCATTTTTGAGCTCCCTTGAATTCTCTGACTTATATTTTTGCTGTTTCCGGTGGTATCTCTTCGATACACTTACATATTAGTCTTTGTTGTTTGGGTCCTGTAATTCACGGTCATGGTAGCTAAAGTTTGTTGGCTTAGTTATTTACCTTTCTTTTCCATTCCGATCTCGTGATTTCTGGAGAGAAAATATGGGTTATTTGCTAGTTGATTTTAGTTCGAGTTTTGCTTCTCTTAGCTGGCCTTTTATATAAGTGTGGTTGTTGTTCTCCCGGAGTTGTCTCTGTAGGTTTTTTTCTTAAAAGTCAAAAACGTAAAAAGCTTTTTTTGCCTTCCGGTGAAGTAAGATTTAATCAACCAAACCAATTGAATAGTGGCTGTTTGCTATTATCTTTCTCCCTCAAAGACTGCTTAGTGGGAATGGCGGAGATATGCTCTGTGCCTTCTGTAGTCATTACGGCCTTTTGTATTTAGCCGTCAAGTTGTTTATATACTGAATGGTTTGATAAAATGACTGTTCTTCATTGTTCTAGTTAGGATAATTGAGAATTGAATTGTTGAGCATGACATCTGATGAAACTTTGTGGATCTTTAGTTGCTTATGAATATCATCTATTTATGTCGTCATGATGCTGATCTTAAATCTGTAATTTGAACTAATTTCAGGATAACATCTTTGCTTTGGAGTTTGCAACTTGAATTTTGGTTGGTCTATGTGAGCTCAAAGTTCTTTGTTGCCAAAAATGATACGTCATGCCAAATTCCTTGATACTTTTATATACATCCTTCTCGGGTTACTTTTGAAGAGTCATTTCAGCAGTAGCGTTGAGAGTGATGTTAATTGCCTGAGAGCTATAAAAACTTCCTTAGGGGATCCGTTGAATTCCTTAGCTACATGGGATTTCAGTAAAGTATCTGAAGGTTCAATCTGCAATTTCACTGGGATTGAATGCTGGCACCAAAGTGAGAGCAGAGTATTAAATATCAAAGTTTCAGGCTTCGGACTTGAGGGGCCATTTCCACGAGGCATTGCAAACTGCTCATCCTTGACTGGCTTAGATCTTTCCCGAAACAATATTAGTGGGAATATTCCCTCTGACATCTCCATTATTATTAAGTACGTGACAAACCTTGATTTATCCTCCAACCGTTTATTTGGCCAGATCCCAGGAAATCTTGCAAACTGTTCCTATCTAAATGTTATTAGGCTTGACAATAACGAATTGACAGGTCAAATACCACCTGAGATTGGCCTACTTGATCGAGTCAAGGAGTTCAGTGTATCAAACAATATGTTGACTGGGCCAGTTCCTAACTTTAGGAATGCCAGCGTTACTGCAGACAGTTATGCAAATAATGTTGGACTGTGTGGGGGACCGTTACCCCCTTGTCAGGGTTCAAAGAAGAACAATACTGGAGTAATCATTGGCGCTGCAGCTGCTGGTCTGGTTTTTGCAATTTTAGTGGTCGCGATTTGTACATTCTTCTTTATACGTAGGGTGTCAAGGAAAAAGAAGGTTGATGACCCTGAGGACAATAAATGGGCTAAGGATATCAAGGGCGCGAAAGGCATCAAGGTTAATGTCTTTTTCTTATATATGTATATTTCTTATATTATTCTTGGAGTCAATGACACTCTTCTGTGACTTGAGAATATGATGAAATAAAGCAAAATGACTCACTAAATTGGCTGCGCTTCTTGTATTGTGAAGTAACAGCCGATCGATACAACTTGATGCAATTTTCATTACGGATCATTCGGAAACAATCTCACTGTGTTTCTAACATGGGTAAGGTTGCGTACACCCGACCCTCTTTATCCCCTTAGACGGGAGACTATAAGGCAATGAGTAATGAGGTAATGTTGTTGTATCTTTGGAGTCTTTTATCTTCTATATCTTTTTCTTATATCCACACTTTCATTTTCCATACTATTAGAGACATGATTTTTCTGATATGTTCCCTGGGACTCTAAAGAATGCTAACGTCGTACCACCAATTCATTTGCATTTTATTTCTGAACTGTGCATGATCAGTTCTGCCTTTATGTTAATGCAGAGGAGTGACTTGAAGAAAAAGAAAAGGAATTGCAGGTCTTAGTATATAAAATTTTTGTTGCTTGATAGAGGACTTGTAATAAAGATTTTCTTTGTTTCAGATTTCAATGTTCGGAAAATCGGTTACAAAAATGAGATTAAGTGATCTCATGAAGGCTACCAACGATTTCAGCAAAGACAACATCATTGGGTCAGGAAGAACTGGGACAGTCTATAGTGCAGTACTGGAAGATGGAACACCATTAATGGTGAAAAGATTGCAGGATATTCAACACACTGAGAAAAAGTTTGTGGCTGAGATGACCACTTTGGGAAATGTAAAGCACAATAACTTGGTTCCACTTTTGGGTTTTTGCGTGGCTAAGAAGGAGAGGCTTTTGGTATATAAGCACATGCCCAACGGCACCCTTTATGATAAGCTACATTCTCCCAAGGAAGCTGACAAAAGAATGGATTGGCCTTTGAGACTGAAAATTGGTATTGAAGCAGCAAAAGGTTTTGCATGGCTGCACCACAGTTGCAATCCCCGCATCATTCACCGGAATATAAGTTCCAAATGTATACTGTTGGATGCGGACTTTGAACCTAAAATCTCTGATTTTGGACTCGCGAGGCTTATGAACCCAATTGATACTCACTTGAGTACGTTTGTGAATGGGGAATTTGGGGATTTTGGTTATGTTGCCCCTGAGTATGCTAGAACACTAGTCGCGACTCCCAAAGGTGATGTTTTCAGTTTTGGTGTTGTTCTTCTTGAACTGGTGACAGGGGAGAGGCCTACCGACGTGGCAACAGCTCCAGAAGGCTTCAAGGGAAATATGGTGGAATGGATTTCACATTTATCAAGCAACTCTAAGCTTCAAGATGCAATTGACAAGTCCTTAATCGGGAAGGGCAACGAGAATGAACTTTTCCAGTTCTTGAAAGTTGCATGCAGCTGTGTGCTGCCACAGCCCAAGGAAAGGCCTACAATGTTTGAAGTTTACCAGCTGCTGAGAGCTATCGGGCAGCGATACAATTTTACAACAGAAGACTACATTTTAATACCATCGGAAAGTGGTGATGCAGATAAGTTAGAGGAGCTTATTGTTGCTCGTGAAGCCCTTCAAGCACATTAAAAGGTTTGAACTTGTTATTGCTCATTAAACCAACAAAAGCTTGTTAAATGGTCCGATTCTTGAGAATGTTTCTAAGTGCAAACTTAGCACACGTGTAATTATAGTTTATGAATAGTTCCACAATAAACTCCTGCCTACATTTGTAGTATCTGAGACAATTTTTTGTATCTTTATTTTATTGGGTCTCTTGAAATGAAAGCAGGTTCAGTAGTAGCATTATGGTGCACAGGTAGATTACATTTCCAAACCCGGGTCGTTGGCCACCACAGTTTACAGTGGTTCTTGCTTTGATTGCCTGGGTTGTCATTGGTCTTCCACCTCTAATAGGTGTATTTCCATGGACTAGTTCTGTCTCGAGGCGGTTTTTTTTTTTTTTTTTTTTTTTTTTTTTTTGGGGTGGGGGGGGGGGGGTGCTCCTTGTCTTGCACTTTGGACTGATGGATCATACTTCGTGGTTAGCTAGCCCTCTGAATATTGTCGTAATTTAGTACCTCTTCTGCCTGAGGCTTCCGTAGCACTCTGGTAAGAAGTAACACCACGCATAGATGTAAAATCGGGAATGATGTACCCTTTGTAGCAGGAATATGCGGTCTTAAGATGAATTACCAGTCAAAAACTGAGTTTGGATCTTGTTCTTAGCTGCCTGTTAGGTTGCACAAGAATTTACTTATCATACTCATTCTCCGAAGACGTGATTTCATATTATCCAAACATGTGAGATCATATGTTATCAACAAATTCATCAATATACTTGTCTGAATTTCCAACCTTCATCCAAGGCTTATTTGGCCACTTTCTTCCATGTTGCATTTTCTCCCTTCGCACCTGTCTCATCTCAGCTCCTTTGCCCACGCCCCAAACGTCTTTTAGAACTATATTGTTAATCTCGAACCATTATCAATGACCATGATCGATTAACCTTAGCCTCTACTTGCAATATGTGAACCAAGAATGGCATATGCCGTATTAAGTTAAAACGTTTTTATCAAAAAAAAAAAAAAAAAAGACATAACAAGTTTCACCAATACTCTGAACTTGTCATTGGAGTTCTCCAAATTTGAGATTTGGCCGACAACGACTAAGGGTTAGCGTGAAAAGAAATCGACTATGTATCTATAGTATTACAAGTATGTTTTGTGCCTCATAATTTCAAGCCCAGTCGTCTTAGACTACTGTTGCTCAACTTGGAAAAGATATCAAACACTTGATGGGCATTTCTACCTTGACCGCAAAAAGAAAAAGATAGACCAACATTATTAAGATTTAAAGCCTACTGCTGAATTCAGAAATTTCTGGTCTCTCATTTCTCTGCCGGTTCGTAGAGATCTAGTTCCTCTACGAAGATTCAAACCTTCTGGTTTTGATTGTCTTTTGACTGTATGTTGGTTTATTTCTGATCACTTCTAATGTTTATTTTGTCGGGAAAATGATTCAAGAAAAACTTAAAATAAAGAGAGAGAGAGAAACTGAACTGTATTCAAGCTTCAAATTGATTGATCATACTTTTTAAATGTGTTGTGCGTTTATTACCCACTCTACATCGTGTGTACAAATACATTCGTCCGGAGTTACAACTAAGTATAACTGCCCTGAGCTAATTCCCTATATACCTTTCCTCCTTACACCCTACGCAAACACGGTTGTGTGTAAAATGGCGAAAATGTCTTCAGCAGAACTTTGGCAGTCTCCTATTTTGGCAGAAGATCAGGAGTGCCAACAAACACCCATTGTGATTGTTAAATTGAGCCAATTGAATTTTAGTGCAGGTTGGGTGGGCCCACTGATACCAAAATTCATTAGAGTCTTGACTGTTGACCTCAAATCCCTCTATTGTTCATTGTTTGTGATGGCTATTGCGAAGTAATTTACCTCAGTAAACAAAAGAGTACAATCCCCTAAGTCCAGAAATAAAAACAACCATTAGGATAATTTTTATTTTTCAATGAACTTTAAATTTAAAAAAAGAAGAGAAAAAGTGTAGTGAACGGAAATTTATATTTGGTTTTGAAGATATATACAAGTAACAATAACAGAAAGCAGAAAAAATCCCCTCTATTTTTCCATCTCATATTGACTAATATGTAACCATCAAAATTTTTACTTTGAGTTTTAGGCAGAAAAAACCTCTTTGGCAAACCTTGTAAAATGACTTCCTATTTTCTCAGAACTATATCACCATAAAGCGAAATAGAACTAATATTTACTACTTAAAAATAGAGGCTTGGAGTAACTGGTAAGGTTGCTACTTTATGACTTTGAGGTCACAGGTTCGAGCAATGGAAAAAGCCTCTTGCACAAAAAAGTGTAAGGTAAGACTGCGTACATCAGATCGTGAAGCGATCCGACCCCTTTCCGGACCTTGCACAAACGTGAGAGTCTAGTGCACCAGAAAATCCATTTTTTATCTAATACTCACAAATCAGTTCTTAGTTTTGTAAATTATTGCCCTCAGAGCATAGACCAACTGGTACTAGAGTCGTGATTTGCTCTAAGTTTTGTAAATTATTTACGAGAAAATTGCATTTATCACCCAAACATTGGTCAAATTTTCCAGTTAGCATTTAATTGTTATGAAACCTCAGTTGGCATCCAAACGTGGCCAAAAGTGATTCAATTAACACCAAAAACCTGCTAAACCGGCTGATGACCTGCTGCAGCCGGTTTCAGCAAAATTTTACCGCCAAAAAACATTTCCTCCCAAAATTAACGTCTTTCCCTTCATTCCTTTCTGCTGCTACTGTTCCATGCTGGTTTGTCTCCATAAATTAGCCTCCAATTCACAAAATCACCCAATATACATTAATAATTCACAAAATCACCCAATATACATCATTTGTAACAATTCAATATGAATCAAATACACGCGTCATGATCTCATCAAGTAGAACATAGAATGGAACATAGAGTGGGATTGAAGATCCCAATCCGTAATGCCTGGATGATTAATACAGAATAGTAAGCACCTATCTCACTCTTTGCCAATGCAATTTTTCATTTTGTGATTTGACATAAATGAAACAATGTCAAGAAGAAAAAACAAAAACAAAATGAAAAAACAAGATAGCAAGAAATGTAGCATAATTACCGGTGGTTTATCACTGAGCTCGCCAATAAACGCATGAAGTGTGGGGATGAGATCTCCTCACCGTGCGGTGAGTCACCGCGCGGCCCAGAACGCGACACGTGGCAGCAGTATGGGGTAGTGAGGCTGGATGAGGGTTACGCTCACCCAGCCTCACCACCTCCCTTTTTGACACGTGTTGCGCGGTCACGCACGCGGTGAAGAGGGAGCGGTGAGGGGATCCTATCCCTGAAGCGTGACAAACTCTGCTTCCTTAGCCGCAACAGAGTGGTGGAGTTGTGACTTGGCATTGGCGACCTCATTAACCTTTCTGCTGCAAACCTCTAAGAACTCCCTTTCCAATTCCAATAGCATATTGTGTTTTTCCCTTTGGTTCTCACCTATATCTACCCATAATTGCTGCTCACAAACATAACAAAGTTATTTCAACTCTACCCCCAGCCCAAATGCAGAAACTGCCATGACCATTTTCAACCTCCAAGTAAAAAAAAAAAGGTTGGGTGCCACAAATGTTTTCTATTTTTCTATAACCATGACAAAGTACTAAGCTAGTCAAGCCCCAAAAATCATCATATACCTGTAAATATTACAACATGCAGCATCAATGTTTTTAAATGCAACAATAACCCAGGACTTTCAACAGGCAATTCTACAGTCTTCTTTAGGACAATCATCAGTGTCTTTATTGATGTATATTAGATGATTTTGTGAATTGAAGGTTAATTTATGGAGACAAACCAACAGAGAATAGTAGCATCAGAAGAGAGAGAAGGAGAAGACGTTAACTTTCGGAGGAATTGTTTTTTGGCGGTAAAATTTGCTGAAACCGGCTGCAGCAGGTCATCAGCCGGTTTTTGGTGTTAATTGATTCAATTGTAGCCATGTTTGGATGTCAACTGAGGTTTCATAACGATTAAATGATAATTGAAAAATTTGAACAACGTTTGAGTAATAACTGCAATTTTCCCAATTCATCCGTACCCAGTATATGTCAACGACATCATAAGCTATCGTCAGGGTCTGGGGAGGGTAAGTGGTAGGCAGACAATACCTCTGTCCCAAGGGATAGAGAGTCTGCTTCCAATGAGATCCGCGGCTCTATATGTACCTGCATAAATAACATGATAATAGAGATATGATGTGCTAATGTGTTAGTGAGGGAACGTGTATATGTACATCACGTGTAACGTGTATATGTACATGCAAAACAACATTAAAACATGTGAGATGCCACATACGAATTAAGTGTTCGGATTGGAATACGAATGAGCTGGTTTACATGTGAGATGCCACATACGTTTCACGCAATTGACTATTTTACCCTTGCTATAAAATGAAAAAGACAAAAGCACATCATCTTCTCCCCTCCTCCGGTTTTGTTAGCCGCCTCCCAGCGAGCCGCCGCCTTCTCCCTTGCTGTTCCCTTACAACTCCTTCCCTCAATAGCCCAAAGCTTTAGTCTTCTTTTTCTCTTTATTTTTATGGGTTTTTTCCGCTGCTCAAGGCGGGAGAAGAAATCAAATCACATAATTCTCTATTTGAAGAAGTTTTCTAAATTCCCCCAAATATTTAGTCTTCTTTTTTCTCTTTACTTTTATGGGGTTTTTTCCGCTGCTCAAGGTGGGGGAAGAAATCCCCCACCTTTTTTATTTGAAGAAGTTTTCTAAATTCCCTCAGTGGGTTTTTTTCCCTCAGTGTGATACTTCCTTTTTTTTGTCGGGGGTGGGGGGGGGGGTGTACTGCAAAAGAACGCTATTTAAACTGTAGCAATTCCAACAAGAAATGACATTATCTCGTGTCATCTTCTACCATCAAAGAACTGAACAAACATTTTAACTTCTAACAACTCTGAGTACAAATTTAAACCAAGTATTGTGGGGCCAACAACAAAGTCAACCCTGTAGCGCCCCGACCCGGACAGCGGAATCCGAACCGGTTCACCCGTCGTAGCTTACTGAGAAGACTACAAGACGTCTCATCTCTCGAATACACATCATCGATGACGTAAGAGAAATAAGTGCAGAAACATATCAACTAAATCATCAAAGTAGTACGTCAAAGACAATGTGATCACCGACAGTGTACATGGTCGCAGCCATCTAAAACCTCAAATGAATAACCAAGTAAATGAAACAAATGAAAACAGTTGTGACTAGCTAATCAATTTCCTCAACAAGGTCTAGGTATCCCATTCAGCCCACTCGCCGTCATCCTCGATAAAGATCATGTCGAAACTAGGCTCATCTGCAATGACAAAAGGTAGTACCCTTAGCGAAAAACGCTAGCAAGTAACCCGCTTATAAGACATACGGGATCATCACATGGCAAGACATGAGTAATAGATAACTTGAGGGAATTGAGGGGCACATGTCTTGTAACCTTCCAAATGTAAATTTAAATAACGCAGTAAAGCAAGTACGACAAATTGCTCACATTTAACAATTCATAGGCAACCAAGTGTCGCACACGTTCGTAACACATTGACTCTCGTGATGCATGTCAAGATATGCACTGCACTACTCATTCATTTATGCATGAACACTTTCTCTTTTAAAACAATGCAATGCATGACATAATGCCCGGTCACTTCATATAACTTTATACCCTGTAACGCGCCCCGGCTTATATTTCCATCCCGGTTTACGTTACAGCCAACTTTATACCCTGTAATGCACCTCGGCTTATATTTCCATCCCGAGTAGCATTACAGACAACTTTATACCCTGTAACGCGCCCCGGCTTATATTTCCATCCCGGTTTACGTTACAGTCTTTTGTGCCCTGCAATGCGCCCCGGCTTAAATTTCCATCCCGGTTTACATTGCAGGTCACCTTCGCAAATCTGTGCCGAGGCACCTTTCTTTTCAAATCAATATGCAAATGCACGTGCCATGATGCAAGACTCCTTGTTCATTCACATTCCTCGATCACATATGCAATTCACATTCACATGCGCAAGTACAAGTGACACACACAAGAGTACACTAACTTATCCGTCAACACTTAGACCTCAACTAGCTCGTCAACACTTACCCTTGATTCTAAAGTTCACAACCTACGCAAGTATCCCTATCTTTCCTTCATTGAAACCTAAGACACCTCGTACGTTCATTTCCTAACCCGTTTGAGTCATTCCCGTTGAAACTCGGTTTGAGAATCCTTTGAAATCACCAAGATTGATTCACCATCCTAGGGCATGTTCCCAAGACTTAGGCTACCCTTAATCAGGTCTTAAGAAGTCTCTAAAGTCACCCAAAGACTCCCCGAGCTTCCCTTTTTCTTTCTCTATTTTTTCCACAAAACTGGGGGACATCATCCCCTCACATCGATCGATCTATGTACTTCATACCCTCACATCGATCGATCGATGTCCATCAGAGGACATCGATCTCTCAGCCCTTCCTACATCGATCGATCGAAGTGACTTCATCCCCTCACATCGATCGATCGATGTCCATCAGAGGACATCATACCCTCACATCGATCGATCTATGTACTTCATCCCCTCACATCGATCGATCGATGTCCACGATTCCAGCACAGAAACTTTGCGATTTCTGCAGAAACTGCAGAACCATAACTCCAATTGATCCCAAACTTCATCCCAATCAATCCAAGCCTAATCCCTACTATAATCTCATGCTTAAACTACGAATCAAACACCGCACACATATCAATTACCGATTCAAGCCTAACACTCAAACCCTCCGTCACAACAACCCAAAAATCCTTCCTTTCTCTCTCAAACCCACGCATCCACGCAATCACATCAAGAGGGGATTCAAGGGATAAGGATTTGCAGGATTTCACAGATTCAACAACAACAACAATCACATTTTCATATACATCGGCCAAATCTTGAAACGAAAGCACATAAACATATACACATAATCAAAGAACGAATCTACTGCATGGTGATCCAATTTGATAACAAAATAGGCCATTTTTCTTTCACAAATCGTAAGAACTTATAAGAAAGTTACTTGCCTTTGATTACTCGAAGTCGGATTGGGAAATGGACTAGGGCTGGATCAATTCTTGGAGGTTGTCTTCTTCTACTCCTGGAAGGAACGGCTAGGGCAGAGACAGAGCGTCGATGGTTTCTGAAGAAACTGACGCTTTGTCAGTTTATATATGGTCAGGGGAAAAAGTTTGGTGTTTCTAAATTATATTTTATTTCTTATTTATCTTAAAGGATAAACTTAATTGTTTTATTCTAAATTAAACATAATTAATTTCTAATATTAATTCCATCATTAATTTCTAATTAATCCTCATATTAATGCCTAACTTAATTCTCGTTGACCGTCATTAATTTCCGAAAATTCTTCTTCGTCTTTTAATTACCCTACGGAGGGTGCGGGGCATAACATCCCTCCCCCCTTATAATAAGTTTCGTCCTCGAAACTGGCGTACCTTATTGGAAGAGGTGCGGATATAACTCTTTCATTTGCTCTTCAAGCTCCCACGTGGCTTCGCGCTCCGTATGGTTACTCCACTGAACCTTGACATACGGAATGACACGTCGGCGTAGGACTTGATCCTTTCTGTCCACAATCTTTATGGGATGCTCTTCATACGTGACATCTTCCTTAACATCCAACGGTTGAGCTTCAAGGACATGACTTGGGTCAGATACGTATTTCCTCAGTTGAGATACATGAAATACGTTATGGACTTGGGATAAACTCGGAGGTAAGGCTAGTCGATAAGCTCTTTCTCCAACCTTGCCCAGCACTTCGTAAGGACCAATGTATCTCGGGCTTAACTTGCCCTTCACTCCAAATCTAGCAACTCCCTTAGTTGGTGACACTCGTAGGTAAACCTTGTCGCCCTCCTCAAAGTCCAACGGTCGTCTCTTGGTGTCAGCCCAACTTTTACTGCGATCTTGAGCCACCTTGAGTTTCTCTCTTATCACCTTGACCTTTGCCATTGTTTGCTCGACCAACTCGGGTGCGGTGATTGTCCTTTCTCCGACTTCATCCCAACAAACCGGAGATCTGCATTTGCGTCCGTACAATGCTTCAAATGGAGCCATGCCAATTGCACTGTGATAGCTATTATTGTAAGAAAACTCCATCAACTTCAGCATGCTATCCCAGTTTCCTTTAAAATCCAAGGCGCATGCTCTCAACATGTCTTCCAATGTTTGGATGGTCCTCTCGGATTGTCCATCCGTTTGCGGGTGATATGCTGTGCTCATTCTCAACTCCGTACCCATAGCTTTCTGGAATGCTCTCCAGAACTTAGAGGTGAACTTGGGGTCACGGTCCGATACGATGCTGACTGGGACTCCATGTAGACTTACAATGTTATCCACATAGATATTGGATAACCTTTCATACGAAGTACCATGAGGCATGGCTATAAAGTGAGCCGTCTTCGTCAATCTGTCTACAATTACCCAAATCATCTCGTTTCCATTGCGGGTCTTGGGTAGTCCCATTACGAAATCCATCGTCACGTGCTCCCACTTCCATTCTGGAATCTCTAGTGGCTTCATCAAACCACCAGGTCGTTGATGTTCCGCTTTGACTTGTTGGCATACCAAACATCTTTCCACATATGCCGCTATTGACCTTTTCATCCCTATCCACCAATAGTTTCCTTTGAGGTCCTTATACATCTTAGTACTCCCCGGGTGGATAGACATTCTTGAGTTATGCGCTTCTCGGAGCAATTCTGTCCGGAGTTCGTCTTTACTTGGCACGCATAATCGATTCCGGAACCATAGACTCTCATCTTCTCGCAACTGAAAATCCTTTATCGGTCCCGTAGATAATTTGTCGCGGATCTCTTTTAGTGCCGGGTCCTCATACTGTGCCTCTTTGATTCGGTCTACCAAGTCTGGGCTGATAGACAGAGCTGTGAGGACATTAGCCACTGGATCCACCAATTCAAGATCAAACTCTTCTATTTCTCTTTCCAATGGAGACTGTCTTGCGTGGCTAGACTTTCTGCTCAACGCGTCCGCCACTCTGTTGGCTTTGCCCGGATGGTAGTTGATGGTCAAGTCATAGTCCTTGAGTAACTCCAACCATCTCCTTTGTCTCATATTCAGCTCCTTCTGCGAGAACAGATATTTCAAGCTCTTGTGATCGGTGAATACCGTACACTTCTCTCCATATAGATAGTGTCTCCAGATCTTAAGGGCAAATACCACAGCTGCGAGTTCCAAGTCATGAGTCGGATAGTTCTGCTCATATGGTTTCAGTTGTCTTGACGCGTACGATATGACTCGTTCGTTTTGCATCAAGACACAACCTATAAACAGAGGGTTAGTTTAGGACTTGCATAAGTGTATACAATGCATTAATTGTAATTGTGTACATACCTAGTCCTTTCTTGGACGCGTCACTATAGATCACGAAACCGTCGGTGCCGGAAGGTTGCGCCAACACCGGGGCTGTGGTCAATCTCTTCTTGAGCTCAGTAAAGCTCTGCTCGCATTCAGCAGTCCATTCGAATTTAGTCTTCTTCTGAGTAAGTCGACTCAATGGTACTGCTATCGTTGAGAATCCCTCAACAAACTTCCTATAGTAGCCTGCCAAGCCTAGGAAGCTTCTGACTTCGGTCACATTGGTGGGTCTTGGCCATTCGGTGATGGCCTCTATCTTCTTAGGATCTACTGAGATCCCATCTTCAGAAATCACGTGACCAAGGAAGGCTACACTTCTTAGCCAAAATTCACACTTGCTGAATTTGGCATACAGCCTTTGTCGCCTCAGAATTTGCAACACCACTCTCAAATGTTCAGCATGAGCTTGTTCGTCGGGGGAATAGACCAAAATGTCATCGATGAACACTACTACAAATTGGTCTAACTGTTCTCGGAACACAGTGTTCATCAAGTCCATGAAAGCTGCTGGGGCATTAGTTAGTCCAAAAGGCATCACTAAGAATTCATAATGCCCGTATCGAGTTCGGAACGCCGTTTTAGGTACGTCTCCGGCTTTCACAAGCAGCTGGTGATACCCTTGACGGAGATCGATCTTTGAGAACCAACGAGCTCCTTTAAGTTGGTCAAATAAGTCCTCTATCCTTGGCAAAGGATATTTGTTCTTAATGGTAATCTTATTCAGTTCTCGGTAGTCGATGCACAGCCTCATGCTGCCATCTTTCTTCTTTACGAATAGAACTGGAGCTCCCCAAGGTGATACACTGGGGCGTATCAATTTCTTGTCCAACAACTCCTGAAGTTGCCCCTTTAGCTCCTTAAGTTCAGCTGGAGCCATTCTGTAGGGTGCCTTTGATATAGGCTCGGCTCCGGGTATCAAATTGATTTCAAACTCCACTTCTCTCGATGGCGGAACTCCCGGTAAATCATCCGGAAATACGTCCTTAAATTCATTGATTACCGGAATTTGATCCATGGAGGGAACTTCTTGTTGAGCATCTATAGCATACACCATATATCCCTCTGCTCCTTTCTGTAAAGCCTTAAAGGCCTTAATCGCTGTCATGTATATTTTCTTAGGAGCCTTGGTTATCTTGGTATTCCCTTGCACCGTGATGTCATTCATCTCAGGGTCTTTGAGGGTCACTCGCTTAAGTCTGCAGTCAATGTTGGCATGATTCTTGGTCAACCAATCCATGCCCAATATTATATCAAAGTCCTTCAGCGGTATTGGGACTAGAGTCACCGAGAAAAGCTTCCCATCTAATTCCAACTCACAGTCCTTGTACTGATGGTGAGAAGTCAGTACTTGTTCTCCTGCTGCCTGTACCCTAAATGGGTTCTCAAGCCATTCGGGTAGACAGTCGAGTCCTTTGGCGAATCGCTTAGAAATGAAACAGTGGCTAGCGCCACTATCAAATAACACGTTTGCAGGCACGTTGTTAACTAAGACCACACCTAACATGAAGTACCAGCACATAAAGATCTCATATAAAGCATATTGAATCAACTTAAAAGGCTAAAAATTCAACTTAGGTTGCTATAATCAAACTTAAGTCGTACCTGTCACGACGTTGGTATCCTCCTGTACCTCTGCGTCTGTCATCGCATGGACTCTCGCATTAGGCCTGCCCCTCTGCTGCTGGGCTGGCCCTGTTGTCGCCTGAGGTTTAGCATTCCATTCAGGGCAATCTTTGATCCTGTGGCCCGTCTTCCCACATTTGAAGCACGCTCCACTCACCTTCCAACATTCGCCCACGTGTCTCTTGTGGCAGTGTGGGCACTCTGCAGGTGCTTGTTGGCCAGGTTGGTTGAGTTGTGGTGTCCTTTGTACTGGCCCTGCCTGCCCTTTTCGGGGAATCTTGACCCAACGTCCGGGCCTACTCCCACTTTGCTCAACCCTCGGCCTCTTGCTCGATTCTTCGCGAGCCCCTCTGTTCTGTGATCGTCGCATGTCACTCTCCACTCGGTAACATGCGTCCAACATCTCCTCAAAAGTTTTCAAACTTGACCCCGCGATTGCTGTCCGTATGCGGGGGTTCAACCCTTCTTCGAATTTCAACATCTTCATCCTGTTGTTTTCCAGAACCAAGGGCGTGAACTTACCCAAGGCATGAAACCTATCCGCATAGTCGGAAATAGTCATCCTCCCTTGTTCAAATCTGTCAAACTGCCTCATCTTTTCCAAAACGGCAGTCTCAGGCACGTAGTAGTCTTTGTAGGCCTTCACAAACTGACTCCACTGGATGGGAGGAGTCATCTTGGGCAGAATGCCGTTCCACCATGCATTTGCTCTGCCAGTCAGAAAAGGTGTGGCCACATCCACTTTATGTTCGTCAGGCACTTGCACTAGCCTGAAGCATTTCTCTACTTCGTCCAGCCAAAACCCAGCCACCTCTGGGTCAGTTGTCCCTTCAAAGTTTGGGGCATGCATCTTTCGCATTTCCCCAATATAGTACCTTATACCGTGCTGAGGCGGTGGAGGCTGTGGCTGCGGTTGTTGCTGCTGTTGAGCAACCCCTTGTGCTATCACTGTGATAGCATCAATCAGCGCTTGTGGGACTAGAACTGGTGGCGGTGGAGGAGGAGGGTCATTGTTCCCATTGCCACCGTTACCTTGGTTATCTCTGCGAGGAGGCATTCTCTGCAAAATCCACGCTTATTAACATTCAGAAATTTCATAGGTAAATACTGGAAGCCACATGCGTTGTGTAAGACGAAGTTCATAAACTACGATAAATAACTTTTATTGGTCACATTTTATCGCGCTCGCACACACCCATGCCAATCAAACTTAAATCTAAGATTGCATACTTAGACTAATAGATCAACTTAAATTGAAGATCATAACTTAATACTCTACATGTCATAACCTAGGTCTCCGAGGTAGATCTGAAGCCTAGGCTCTGATACCACCTGTAGCGCCCCGACCCGGACAGCGGAATCCGAACCGGTTCACCCGTCGTAGCTTACTGAGAAGACTACAAGACGTCTCATCTCTCGAATACACATCATCGATGACGTAAGAGAAATAAGTGCAGAAACATATCAACTAAATCATCAAAGTAGTACGTCAAAGACAATGTGATCACCGACAGTGTACATGGTCGCAGCCATCTAAAACCTCAAATGAATAACCAAGTAAATGAAACAAATGAAAACAGTTGTGACTAGCTAATCAATTTCCTCAACAAGGTCTAGGTATCCCATTCAGCCCACTCGCCGTCATCCTCGATAAAGATCATGTCGAAACTAGGCTCATCTGCAATGACAAAAGGTAGTACCCTTAGCGAAAAACGCTAGCAAGTAACCCGCTTATAAGACATACGGGATCATCACATGGCAAGACATGAGTAATAGATAACTTGAGGGAATTGAGGGGCACATGTCTTGTAACCTTCCAAATGTAAATTTAAATAACGCAGTAAAGCAAGTACGACAAATTGCTCACATTTAACAATTCATAGGCAACCAAGTGTCGCACACGTTCGTAACACATTGACTCTCGTGATGCATGTCAAGATATGCACTGCACTACTCATTCATTTATGCATGAACACTTTCTCTTTTAAAACAATGCAATGCATGACATAATGCCCGGTCACTTCATATAACTTTATACCCTGTAACGCGCCCCGGCTTATATTTCCATCCCGGTTTACGTTACAGCCAACTTTATACCCTGTAATGCACCTCGGCTTATATTTCCATCCCGAGTAGCATTACAGACAACTTTATACCCTGTAACGCGCCCCGGCTTATATTTCCATCCCGGTTTACGTTACAGTCTTTTGTGCCCTGCAATGCGCCCCGGCTTAAATTTCCATCCCGGTTTACATTGCAGGTCACCTTCGCAAATCTGTGCCGAGGCACCTTTCTTTTCAAATCAATATGCAAATGCACGTGCCATGATGCAAGACTCCTTGTTCATTCACATTCCTCGATCACATATGCAATTCACATTCACATGCGCAAGTACAAGTGACACACACAAGAGTACACTAACTTATCCGTCAACACTTAGACCTCAACTAGCTCGTCAACACTTACCCTTGATTCTAAAGTTCACAACCTACGCAAGTATCCCTATCTTTCCTTCATTGAAACCTAAGACACCTCGTACGTTCATTTCCTAACCCGTTTGAGTCATTCCCGTTGAAACTCGGTTTGAGAATCCTTTGAAATCACCAAGATTGATTCACCATCCTAGGGCATGTTCCCAAGACTTAGGCTACCCTTAATCAGGTCTTAAGAAGTCTCTAAAGTCACCCAAAGACTCCCCGAGCTTCCCTTTTTCTTTCTCTATTTTTTCCACAAAACTGGGGGACATCATCCCCTCACATCGATCGATCTATGTACTTCATACCCTCACATCGATCGATCGATGTCCATCAGAGGACATCGATCTCTCAGCCCTTCCTACATCGATCGATCGAAGTGACTTCATCCCCTCACATCGATCGATCGATGTCCATCAGAGGACATCATACCCTCACATCGATCGATCTATGTACTTCATCCCCTCACATCGATCGATCGATGTCCACGATTCCAGCACAGAAACTTTGCGATTTCTGCAGAAACTGCAGAACCATAACTCCAATTGATCCCAAACTTCATCCCAATCAATCCAAGCCTAATCCCTACTATAATCTCATGCTTAAACTACGAATCAAACACCGCACACATATCAATTACCGATTCAAGCCTAACACTCAAACCCTCCGTCACAACAACCCAAAAATCCTTCCTTTCTCTCTCAAACCCACGCATCCACGCAATCACATCAAGAGGGGATTCAAGGGATAAGGATTTGCAGGATTTCACAGATTCAACAACAACAACAATCACATTTTCATATACATCGGCCAAATCTTGAAACGAAAGCACATAAACATATACACATAATCAAAGAACGAATCTACTGCATGGTGATCCAATTTGATAACAAAATAGGCCATTTTTCTTTCACAAATCGTAAGAACTTATAAGAAAGTTACTTGCCTTTGATTACTCGAAGTCGGATTGGGAAATGGACTAGGGCTGGATCAATTCTTGGAGGTTGTCTTCTTCTACTCCTGGAAGGAACGGCTAGGGCAGAGACAGAGCGTCGATGGTTTCTGAAGAAACTGACGCTTTGTCAGTTTATATATGGTCAGGGGAAAAAGTTTGGTGTTTCTAAATTATATTTTATTTCTTATTTATCTTAAAGGATAAACTTAATTGTTTTATTCTAAATTAAACATAATTAATTTCTAATATTAATTCCATCATTAATTTCTAATTAATCCTCATATTAATGCCTAACTTAATTCTCGTTGACCGTCATTAATTTCCGAAAATTCTTCTTCGTCTTTTAATTACCCTACGGAGGGTGCGGGGCATAACAAACCCCCCCAAAAATTGGCGTATGCCATTAAATGCAGAGCGCACACGGTATTCTTTAGTAAAAGGCGAAAGAATAGTTCGCTCTGTGCTCACTGCATGGCTGCGTGAGACTAACAGAGGTGTAGTGACTCTATTATATAATGCAGATGGCTCCCTTTTCGTTCAGCCTTAGGCGGTGTGGTATAACTTCCGCTTTTCTATTTTACCATATTTTTCTTTTGTGTTCAGCTAGGCTGCTAGCAAACCGCATTTCAGTTTAAGCCGTAAAGATAATCTGCCGGTCAACCAAATGAATAAATCTTTTTGGCTGTCGATTCACGACCAATGTTCATTCGAGTACCACTGATTTCATTGTGGGTCTTAAGTTGCATTCAACGTCATCTACCAGCCTTGCTTCGCATTTTGGGAAGTTCTTTAGCTGTGAGAATATATAAGTTGTGCAGCTATTTAATGAACGCGTCGTGGAATGTACTTTTATGTCTCATTATCGCATAATTTAGGGTGCTAGTAATTGGAAACACAACCAAAGCCGAAGCCTAGAGACTGGAAGATCAAAATTTCAGGGCAATGCCCCCTTTCTTTTTCTGAAATCTGCTAGTTGTATTGGTTTTTTTAACAACGTTTTAATAAAGGTTTTGATCCTACTCGAACTCGTTCGAGATTAGCAATGCAACCATGTAAGCATAGCCTCAGCCAAGCTTAAGCAGCTCATAAACCACTCGTCCCATCTTTGGATGAGAACGTATTTCCTTTTGCTTTTTATCTAAATTCCTTCACTCGTATTATTGTGTAATATATACAGATACATATAGAATCCATAATCTCATTAGAAGCAAACTCTCTATAATTTAAGATGAAGGTATTGTATATCTACCTCTCACCCTCCAGAGACCCTAAAAAACTCTATCCTTTGAGATGGAAGTATTGTATGCCTACCTCTCACCCTCTACAAACCCTAACGATAGGTTTTGATGTCGTTACGATATACTAAGTATTTGTTGTTTAACGTATTTCCTTTTGATAAAGATTGTCGTTAGTAGCACTATTTTTCTCGTCTCCAAGTGTGGTTGGAAGTTGAAATCTAACACCTGAAGTCTCTCTACATTTTGGGGCTGATATGTCAGATTTGGAAGCTAATTTAGTGGGCATTGTTTTCCATGTTACTCTCAGGGTGTCATTTTATGAGGCTTTTGCTTCCATACCAAACTGAAGCCACGTTACTTCTGTTTCATGGTGCCAAACTTGTTTGGGAAATCGTCATATGATGCCTCCACTAAACCTGACTTAGGAATAAACCGGCTCCAACAGGGAGAAAATCACATCTATTTCTCCACATGTTCTCCCAAATGGGATGTGCGGAAAACATCATCATCAACTTAATCATGCACTCATCCAAACAGATTCGGACCCCAAGATTCTTCCCAATAAATACAGTTTATAATCAAAAAGCACAACACTGGTATTTTACACACTTCATGCGCTACATTGTTTCCATGCATGATCTAATCTGCTACAACAATTCAGACAAACCCTTCAATACAAGTTACAATTGCAAAGCTTTTGATACAGTGAGAAATCCTTTCTAAGTCTCAAACCTCAATGCTGCATTAGTTTTTCAAAGTTTGAACTGACAGTAACAAAATACCGAGCATATCCGGCAAGAATTGTGAAAACACTGTATGCCCTACACTGTTGAGAAAAATGTGGAAAAACGATTCTGCTTCTAACAAACAAGGCCTCCAGCAAGCAATGCCCTAAGAAAACAAGGTTTTGGCAAAAAAAAATCCATCGACAAACTTACTCCAGAATAGGAATTATGCACTAAAAGCAGCAGAAAAATTTATAACACCAGAGTCCAAGGGACCCTACAGCATAAACAGGGGAAATGGATACTTTTCTGACAGAAAAACAACATAATATCAAAAGGAATCTCCAGTAACTATCAAATAAAACCCATCTGTAACTTTCCATGGTCCAAACAGAGCCCCAACTGATTCGTTAGCACAATATTTACAATGCCGGTTCTTAAACATTTGTTCCACTACTATACGTTACTGCTGTCCTTACAGACACATCTTCCCTTCATTGACGTTGAAAAACATCTAGGAACAATCACCAAGAAAAATTGCAAAAGAAAAGGTAAGCCTACACTGATTTCCTCAACCTATTATTCCAACAACTATGAGCTGCACACTAATAGGCTCTTCCAAAACACGTTGAACTTGATTCTCAGGAAGGCAGAGATCAAAGGAGACTTTGAAAGAAAGAGAAGGGGAAAAAGGAGGGGGAGAGGAGGAGCGGTAAGGGGGCATAAGCTTCCTATCTAGTCTGCTAATCTAAAAGAACTGATTGAATTTTCTAAGTCTTCGCCACAACAAATGCCAACATGATTTTGGCATTTTGCACCTTGCTCTAACCTCAAAAGGAGTTCACCTCAACCTTTAGTAAATCCAAAGAATTATGCATGGAAAAAGATGAACAACAACATGATGAAACAATAGGCATCAACTAGCTACAAATACAGTTGGTTCTTGTTCTTGACATTTCAGCAACTCGGTACGAGATATTAATGAATGAAAAAGACTCAAATTAATAAATGAGAATCAATCAATCAAGTCCAGTATATCCAAACGGCAGCAAAAGCTGTCGTTAGGGTCTGGAAAATTAATAAATGAGAATGAGAATGGCATTTGGAATATGATGACCAAGTCTTGAAAGATTAATACAGAAGTTCGTTCTTCAATCATATCGAGAAAAGGTCGGGACAATAAAGGTAGAAAACAGTCATTATACAGAAAAAGTCATCCAAATATGACCTGCTTGTTCACTTGCATTTAAAACTATGCCGCCACCTAAGGCCTTGGGTAAGGTAGCAGAAGGGAAAGCATCTGACTTTCTACAAAATATGCTCTTTTGGAAGCAATAGGCTTGCAAATCTTCTAAATGCATACTGAAAAGAAAGAAGATCTTCAAGAATAAACAATTGCAGTACTGTGTTTTCCAGCTTAAAGCTAACTTCGTGAAGGAGTCGGATATGGGAGACAAGGAGGAATGATTTCCTTTCATTGAGGAAAACAAATCCTTTTACCTTCTTTTGATTGGTATGATGTTAACTCGAATGCAAAATAATCAATTTGCTTATTTGGTTGGATCGAAAAACAGGAGAGGACTCATTTTTTATCAGTGCACCAAAATACCCTTTGCAGATAAACCGGCACACACAAATCCACAAACGTATCATGTATAAACATGTATATATACAGAAATGCATACAGACAAAAATATAAGGTTAAATTGTCACAGGTGGGAGGATTTCTCCAATCCTTCCATCATTAGAGGGATGCGGATATGCAGGTTAATTAATTTCCTTTCACTTTCTCTTTCCTTCCATATAACCTCCAATCAGACACGGTGATTTTGGTATTTCCTCCCTCTTTCCTTTCCCTTCTCTGTTCACCTTTATTTCCTTCTACATAAAGTAGCTGTAGAAACGGGGATGATATTGAGACAAACAGATCCAACTATTTTTAGCTTCATTTTGCTTGTAGGACCTTTTCACTCTTAAGATAATATGGAAAAAAAGGGAAGTAAGAATAGCTTCAGCGGTGAAAGGCGGGAAAGAACAAAGAAGAATAAAATAAAGCCAATGTCAGTGCCTTTGAACGCCTGCATATGAGAGAGAGAGAGAGATAGAGAGAGAGAGAGAGAGACTGAGAGAGAGAGGGGGAGAGAGAGAGAGGGCATCTTCTATAAGGAGGACCCAAGCACGAAGAAAAGGTATGAATTTAATCTTTAATAGGTCTCACCAGAAAACAGTTTCTATACCTCAAATAATTGAAACAAAAAAATAACTATGAGATGACTCCAAATTCTCAACCAGACCCTCGTTTATACTAAGAAACGACAAAGGGAGTGCCACTTTCAGCCTGCTACTCTTATTGCACCCATCTCATCAATCTTTGAGCTCTTCTGCTGCAAAATTGCATTTCCAGTAAGAAAAAAAGCTTATGGGTCAAATTTCAGAAGTTGACAAGGAAAAAAAATCATCGTAAAAGATGAAGGATGCTGAGATAACAACAAAAAGAATATCTCCACTAATGTATAATCAATCATGTACCTTAGTTTTTTTGTGCTTGTGAATATCGCTAATCTCTTCATCTCCGTCAGGCTTCCTTTTCTAGACTCACATTAGATGCATTCAATTAGGGGAGAAGATCAAAGGCCAGTAATATAAGGATGTACAGAAACCTAATAATCCCATTAACTCATTGACATAGAAGCTAAATCTACTTACAGTGTAATTCCATTTCATTAGTAAATAATTATTTGAAATTTTTTAAGTAAGAATTACATACTTTACTCAGACCCTATAAGGTTCAGATCTCCGAGAAATGCATTTACATTTAGTAATAGTGTCCAAAAGAGTAAATCATCATGCATATCTTTTTAGCATTGCTGCTATTTCAAGGGATAACTGCAATGATAGGTTGCATTGTTACAAACCTTCTCATGATGTTTCTTTGTGAGGTCAGAGCTAGAATCGTGGTTGCCACTTCTATCCTTCTTCTTGTCCTTGTCCTTAGTTTGACCTTTATGCCTATGTTTGTGCTTCTTATGCTCCATATTTTTTTCCTTGTCCTTCTCCTTGTGCCTCCTACGTTTCTTCTCCTTGTCTTTGGAGTCACTTTTAGATTTTGTGGCTATTGTAGGAACACCCTTTTCAGACTTCAAAAACCCAAAAACAGGGACCAGCATTTAGACGCCCAAGAAGAAAAATAAGGAACAAACAGAATTCGCTAACACAAGACAACTAGCAGATACTTGATGCAAAAGATCCCCGCCCATAACGAAAATAAATTATCAAACCATAGCCAACACTTGAATCAGCGTCCCTTACAGAAGGCAAAATGACAGGAGGTGCTTCTCTCAAATGGAAAGCATCTCCGAGTACATCAAGGTCAAATGGTTGTATGCGTGAACTTGTCTCCCTAGAAAATGAACTCTCCTGAATGAGTTGATCCAATTGCATCCCCTCTCCTTTTCTAATTTCAGAATCTCCAACCACATTGTACAAATAATAGGTACTGGAAACTGATAGCGGGAGCGACTTCTTGCAGAAAAACTCATGGTGAGGCAACAATTTGAATTGGCTTATGAGATCCACGGCGCCATTAAGTTCTCTTGGGCCTAATTTCACATTAGAACCAAGATAAGAAAAGGGTATAAGGCAGAGAGACGCAGAGGAAAATAAATCTAAAGCAAAATATCAACTATGCTGAAGGGAAAACCCCTGTGGCTTGAATATGTAACAAACTACTCTGAGACATGGATGCAGTCAGTAGCTAAAAGTCAAAGTTGCTCCCTTCCAGAATAACATAAAAACAGAACCTTGGCAGCAAACCTGAAACAGAAGTACAGTATTTCTCTTCTCAAGTACACTCATCATTTGTAAAACAACTTCAGAGGGAAAAAACAATGAACTTGACAGCCCTAAAAGCAGTTCAAAGTTACCAAACCAATGGCAGAGCTAGGACACCGATGATTACACATGAATCAGAAACTGGTTGCAAAAGAGGGCTAAGGAAGGGGGGGGGGGGGGTGTAAAGTGAAAAGGGATGAAGAGAATGTAGAACAACAAAGTTGTCAAACTAAGCCGTAAAGAGATTTTCTCTATATTGTAAATGAGAAAATTTGAACTCCAAGAAACATACCTTTTCCAAATTTCTTGCTAGCAGGATCCATCAATCAATGTATAACAAGTAAAAAAATAGCATTATTGCCTGCCATGCCATTCAAATGTTCAAAAGATTATTAGTAAAAGAAAATCATGAAGTTTGAGCACTTGACCATTCATCAACATCAAAGCAAGTAGTTCACCTACCTTGACCATTAAAAAACCCAGTCAACTACCATTAAGTACCCATATTAAAGCCAAGCACAGTACAATACTGGAGAAAAAGGTGTAACATTGTATGCTGGGGTCAAAGGAAGAGGCTACTTGCCAAAATTTCTCGTTGCATTCATACAACACGTTCAGGAAGAAACTTCAACATCAGCATGTTGATAGATCAGAAATGTATACAATGAGAAGGAAGGTATAGTCAGAAAGGACACAGAGATCATAATAGGAAGTAGCATACTGCTACTATCAAACTGTTTAATTCAATCAAATTACCAAACATAATAATAATAATAAAAGCTACGCGGTAGGAAACCAAGGAGAAAGAAGGTACACCCAGGAGGAACACAGAGATCAAGATAAGAACTAGCATATTGATACTATCAACCTGTTTAAGTCAATCAAATTACCCAAAACAAGAATATAATAACAGCCAAGTGCCCAAATCTTCTTAAGCACCATCATGAACACCGCAAACCATTAAAGATTTAATTTTAAGTCAAAAATTATAAAATCTTCTAAAAAGATGAATTCTCAATGTTTAGCCAGATTGCAGTTAATTTGCCACTTGAAATGAACCCTAGGAATAGTTAACTATACATGCAAAACTTGAGCACGACAGACGCAATAATATACACATAGGGATCAAATCAGCTGTAAGAAAGCTGCAACCGATCAATATCAAGAAATATTCACCAAGATCAAGAAATATTCACCTCATGTGGATAGCTTTCTTTTGGCTAGTAGCAAAGCACATACCGAGCTTGCTTAAAAGAATTTCGACAAGAGGAGAGTAATAACCAGGGGGATGAATTAGGGTTTCAGCTCTGTCCTTTGTTTAATGTCTAAAATGACTAAAATTAAAACCCTAATCACTGTAGTTTTGTGATATACTGATTGGAGGGGTAGATAAGGGAATGGAACTTCTGCTGCAATTCGATTGCTCTCTAAAAGAGAGGCAAAACCTATATTTAATTGTATTTGTCCTAGTGGCGTTCATGGGTATTTCCTAAATTTTCGGATATTTTGACGTGATTTGCCCTTCGTCGCAGCAGCGTCTGAGGGTTTTCTTGTCTTTTCATTCCACTCGGTTAGCAGTTTCGTTCTCTGGTGCAGCGATGGCAAATGCTGTAATGATGTGAGTAGCACATGAATGACCGAATAAAATCGATCTTATACGAAATCGGGCTAATTTATTTCAGATGTGCTATCTATTAAACTATAAATAATTTATAGTTATGCATGAAACCGTGGACATCTGCACATCTTTTTTTATATTGCCTTGATTAGTGGTTAATTTATTAACATTTTGATTATTAATCAAACAAAAACTATACTATGTGAATATCATTTTCCTTTAGAAGTTGTATAGATAGGTTATCTAAAACTGAATAATATTTCATTTTAGTAAACCAAAAGACGTGTGTATTGATCTGCCTGGAGTCTTAATACTCCGGGTTACTCCAAAACCCAAATGTAATTTATCTTCCATTCGAATTTAGAAGCATTCCTGTGGTCATGTCCAATAAAAATAGTTTGTAAATTTAGGCAACTACTTACATCAATAACACATATCCGGTATATTCCAACAACAACAAAAGCTATCGTTAGAGTATGGAGAGGATGATAGGCACTCAAACAATAACTTTATCCCAAAAGACATAGAGTTCGCTTCCAGCGAGACTCTGACTCTATATATACATGAATAGACACATAATGAACGACAAATAATGAAATACAAAGACAAGTGCAAAGTCAACCTAACCTTGAGAGAGTATCTAAGCCAATTTATATACTCTAAGGTGACTCTATATCTTGTTTACACTTGCTAACCTTAATAATTTGTCATCATGAGCTCCTATCATGGACCATGTTCTCAAATATGTGTAAATCTAGTATGTCATGTCTAATATATTCCTCTTAAGTCAGGTTGGCCCTACATTTACTACTTTTTCCATCTATAATGAGGTTTTCAACTGCTCTGACGGACGTCCTTGTTTGTCTCCGTTTGACATGTTCAAACTATCTCAGTCTCATCTCTTATATTGCTTGATATACTAGTCATTCTTAACATTTCTCTAAATTCCTCATTTATGAGCTGGTATAGCCTTGTATGTTCATATATCGACCTCAAAATCCTCATCTCTGTCACTTCCATTTGTGTTAATGTTCGCATATTAGTTTGTCGGGCTATGGGAGTGATGGTGGTGATATGTGTAGTATGTGAACGGTGGAGAGGCTGCGGGCAATGGGAGCCCGAGATTTTGTCAATTTCCAATAGAGTCACTCAAAACATTATTTCAATTTCAAATAGAGTCAAAACACATTCTTCTTTAGTTTTGAAATATAATATAATAAAACAAAATGACTCATTAAATTGATCGCTCTTCTAATATTATGAAGTAACAGTTGATCGACACATCTTGACGCAATTTTCATTATGGATCATCAGAAAACAACTTCTGTGAATTTTTAACACATGGATATGTTTGCGTAGATCCGACCCCTCCATACCCCGCTATAGATGAGAGTCTCTAAGACAATGTAGTAATGATATTGTTGTATCATCAAAACATTCTTCAAAATATACATAATACGTAATAACTTTACTTTGTCTAGATAACTTATTGGTATTTCTAAGAAATTACTTTGAAAGTGTAACATAACAAACAACATCATACGTTGTGTGAAAGTAAAATGTTTATTTTTACAGGATAATTACATTTTCACTCTTGTGTTCTGACGAATCAACATCTCTAGATTTTTGTGTGTTTTTTTGACCAAATTGAAAAGTCATCATTCTTTCTAATTTAAAATTCTATGTAATAATCGTTATGCCCTTATGTTATATAATTTGTTTTCTTATTTCTCTCATCCCGGGCTCCCATGCCCGCAGCCTCTCCACCGTTCACATACTACACAGATCACCATCACTGCCATAGCCCGACAAATTAATATGCAAACGTTAACACATATGGGGAAAGAAATTTGGTTGGTATGATTTCAGAAGTGATTGGCACTACTAATTCTACTATCACTTGTTGTTATACTGCCTTCATCTTCGTCAAAATTTCTCTTTCTTGATTGAATTTTCCGATGACAGAGGACGAAGCAAGCCGGTGATAATGCAGAATTCAACTATTCAAGGAGGCCGAAGAGATCTATCGCCCAGGTGATCTTTGACAGAAGTTCTCTGCCCTAAGTGATACAAATCCTCTCGGTGCGAGGCTCAAGCAAGTCAAAGACAACCACAATCCCTAATGTAATCAATTTGATTTAGGTTGATTTAGTTTCTGGTAGAAACTCTTAACAGCTAAAGCCAAGTTCTGTATATTTCTCCCAGGTGAATGAATGAAGGCACGACTTCGTCCCATTCTTTTTCCACGTCGTGAATGAATGTCTCAATTCTACGATTCGCCGCATAATTTCTGCCACGTAATGAATGTATCGAAACCCGCATAATTTCTGCAGAAGTCTTTCGAATAGAGGACATAATCAAGCTTTTAAAGCAGCATAATTTCTGTTGACTTGATAAGAGTGATGGATTGGATTTGAATGATGAACTGGGTAAGGGTGACAGATTAATGGATTGCAATTTCAAATGGTTGCCTTTGGATTGGCGGCAATTGGGGAGGGCGGAAGGGGTGGTGGCGATGTCGACGGCGGGAAAGGGAGACATGAAAAGATAAAGAAGCTGAAGATAAGGGTAATTTAGAAAATAAATAGGTTTTTTTCCGGCAAATTTCTGTACTTGACGGAAATTTTATTTTTTTCTTCTCATGTGCATGCTGTTGGGATTAATTCGAGATATGTGTGATGCGCAGCACGTTGATAAGGTTTATACGAATTAATCATAAGGTGGACGTTATGTATGATAATATTATATGTCACATATGTCACGTAATAATATTAATTGTTACGTAAAACATCCACACGTTAAGTGATCATCGGGTATACTCGTGGATGTATAGTGTGGTCTAAATGGAAACCCCGAATATGTAGACAGTCATATGGTCAGAGACCGCGATGGATGGGCTCAAAGTGCAACGACCATAAAGTTACGACATCTGGTCCCCGAGGGGCGACAACCCACGTGTGACTTGTAGATAATTGTTGGCACAATAATTAAATATTAAATAATATTTAATAATGTTTATTATTAAATATTAGATAATATTTGGAAATAGATAGAGATAACTTGAATATAAGGAATCTCTATCTATTAACAGTTATGCCTATCAGGATTCCTCCATTCCCCATCTATAATAGAGGAGGAGGCATTCACCTCCTTACACAGAGAGGGAGAAAAAGAACGTCTATACACAGACAAGAAAAGGGGGTGTGCCAAATTTTCTATAAAGTCCACACTGCCTAACCTCTCCATCGGGTAAAGCAGTGAATTGTTGATTCCGGTTCAAGGGGCATATCAACAATTGGTGGGAGGTCGTGAATCCTTGGATCACGCCAGATTCTTCATCAGCCGGAGCGTACGTGATCAGATTAACAACGGCAATGGAGCAAGGTATATTTTCCGCATTTTGTTACTTTGTCCATTGATTCGATTAAATGGTCCTATTCAGGGATTTATTAGATTAAATCCAACAAGTGGTATCAGAGCAGGCCTAATCGAATCATATTTTGTATTCTGTCGATCTGTTCATGTTCGAAAAAAGGTGAAATTTTTCGGATAAAAAAAAAAAAAAAAGTTTTTCCGGAATAATTTTTGGTTAAGAAAAAGCTGTTGTTTCGCATAGTATATAAATATGGCGTCTGCAGTTTTTTTCAAATATTGGCTCTGGCCTGGTGGCCAGCGTCTATTTCCGCGGACGGAGATCGCAGGTTCGATCCCTACCTGCGATAATTTCGGAGTTTTTTCAGAAAATCTAATTCAGTTTAGTTTAAGATGGACTAAAATGGCCACAACCTGTTGGTCGGCGGATGGATATGCAATGAGAGGTTTCAGGTTCGAAACTCTCTCCGAAATTACAGATCTTTTGTTTTTCTGGAATTCCAAAGTTTTTAATATAAATATATTGCTGGCCCTTCCTAAAACTAAAGGTCCTGGTGGCCTAGCGGTCAGCAATGCAGTTTCCATCCTGAAAGTCAGGGGTTCGAATCCTTCCCCTGCTAGAAATATTGATTCTTTTTCGGTGGCAGTTTCCAGCTTTCGATTTGGGCCGGATCCGGTCTGACCAGTCCGGCCTTGTTTCAGTAAAATTGGGTTTCGGCCCAAATACGGATTTAATTAAAAACAAAAATTGGGAATTCCATAATTCAGGTGGGCTGGCTGGCAGGCTGAATCCTGGTTCGATTCGGTTCAGAAATTGGGCTCGGCTCAAATTGCAGTTAATTTAAAAAGGGAAAGGAAATTCAGAAACTGGTCGGGCGGGTATGACCCGACCCGACCCGCCCCCAGCCCCTTTAATTATTTTAATTTCAGTTTTCATTTATTTGGTATATTATTATTATTTTGGATAAAGTAAATAATAATAATAATTTTATTATTATTATTTAAAGTTTCTTTTAAGGAAAATAGTAATAATAACAAATTTTTGTTATTATTATTATTTTAAAGTCTCCTTTTAAAAGAAAATAATAATAATGATGATGATAATTTAATTATTGTTGTTATTATTATTAAAAGTAAAATAGTAATAATAATAAGCAATTATTATTATTATTTTAAAGTTCTTTTAAAAGAAATAAAGTAAATAATAATGATAATAATTTGATTATTATTATTATTATTTAAAGTTTCTGGAAAATAGTAATAATAACAAATTGTTGTTATTATTATTATTTTAAAGTCTTCTTTTAAAGAAAATAATAATAATGATGATAATTTAATTATTATTGTTATTATTATTAAAGGAAAATAGTAATAATAATGAGTAATTATTATTATTATTATTTTAAAGTTCTTTTAAAGGAAATAAAGTAAATAATAATGATAATAATTTGATTATTATTGTTATTATTTAAAGTTTATTAAGGAAAATAGTAATAATAATAAATTCTTGTTATTATTATTATTATTTTAAAGAAATCCAAAATAATAATAATCAAGTGTTAAGTTTAATTTTCAGTTGTTGCATTATTATGTTTATATGCATGCAGTTATTTGTTTATTTATTTATGCCTTATGTTTATGCATGTTAATAAATAAATAAAATAAAGTTAAGGAACTTAACCCAATAAGGATCCGAATCTTGCTTGACCCGGTTTGACCGAGTTCAACCAAGTTAATTCGATGGGCTAAGTTGACTGAATTAACCAACACTTATCAATCAATGCGGTTTATACTCGTGATAGATGACTCATTGAGTTGTGATAAAAACACCGTACACATAGTTTTGTCTAAGAAAGCCGGTACTTAAGCGAGACCATTGTGACTCCACCGGTGGCCTGGAAATTATGTGGAATGGTAATACACCCTTATGACAAGTGGGTATTACTGAATCGGTTCACTTCACACTCAATGTGACCCATCATAAGGTTATATCACTTGTTAAATTGATTGAAAAAGATATTGTTTTCTTATACCGTAAGGAGAACTGAGCTTGGTTCAAGGTGGTTCTTATTTGAGCCGTAAAGGGAATCAAGCTGGTTCGAATTGGTTTAAGTAAAACAAAACGGATATAGGTGTTAAGTATGCACGGTCGTGCAAAAGGGTCAGTCAGGAAACTGCGGATCATATAGAACCATAAAGTTACGCGACTTAGCAAATGTAGGGCTTTAATATGATCCCCTTAAAGTGCGGCAATCATATCATCGCCACTATATTTGTTATGATCGTGAAGGGCACGTATGTGTTGAAGGCAATCATTGACCGGCCCAAAGGAAGGTGTGATTGTCGAAGACACATATGAGCATGGTAGTGGACCCAAATAGGGCCGGCGGCGAAGCTTTAAAAGCGTAGGTTAACTCATCGGCCCAAAGGAAGGTGGTTAACCTGTGCTTGGAGAGCCGTCATATTGACCACTACACCCAATTGTTGGAAGGTATTGGGATGACTCCAAAGAGCCCTAATATTGAAAGACAATTGGTAGATGGAATCGGGGTTCTATTTTGATATTTGGTTTGTATGCAGTTTAAAGATTATACGTGTTGTGTATTTAAGTCCGTTTCTTGTTTGCTTTTCAGCAATAATGTCTAACATTAAGGATATTCCTACAATGGACGGTTCAAACTATAAGCAATGGAAAGGTCAATTTGAGATCTTTCTGGGGATTGCTGATCTAGACAATGCGTTACAGATAGATCGTCCAGCTGTGCTAACAGACGAAAGTACCAGTGAGGAAAAATCTCACATGGCACGCTGGTTACAATCAAATCGCATGTGTCTTATGATCATGCAAAAGACTATCCCCAAATGCTTCAGGGGACACGTTTCTGAGTCCACGACGGCTAAGGAATTTTTAGCCGATCTCGAGCAAAGATATGTAAAGAATGAGAAAGCCGAGGCAGGCAATCTCTTAAAGAAACCTTGCTCGAAACAGTACCGTGGAATCGACAGCATAAGGGTGCATAAAGTTATGAATGTTGTCGCCACCAATTTCGGTGGTAAGAAACGCAAAGCTGCGGAAATGGTTACTGTGCAAAAGGCAAGTCAAAAGGAAAAGGGGGTGCCTACTGCTGACACACCCAAAAGCATGACTTGTTTCTTTTGCAATAAGGAAGGACATTTAAGGAAGAATTGTACCGGTTATATATCTTGTCTCAAGAAAAAGGGTACATTCTTAGTTTGTTCTGAAGTTAATTTTGTTTCGGATATAGCCACTTGGTGGGTCGATACGGGAGCCACGACTCACCTATCTGTGACTATGCAAGGTTGCCTAAGCCATAGAAAACCAAGAGACGATGAAAGATACGTCTATTGGGGAAATGGCAGTGGCATAAAGGTTGAAGCCATCGGGCATTTCAGATTGCTGTTGACATTCGGTTTCTATCTAGATTTGCATGACACTTTTGTAGTGCCATCGTTTAAACGAAATCTTATTTCGTTTTATCGATTGGATAAAAGTGGATATTACGGTTATTTTGGAAATGGAAATTTCCAACTTTATCATGCTTCTAGATTGATTGGTCACGGTATAATGTCCGAAATTGATAAACTTTATTCAATAAATGTTGCTTCAAATCAGGAAACCTTGCATGTTGTAACGCGAAACGTTAAAGCAAAATTAACTCATGAGAATTCAGGATCACTTTGGCATCGACGTTTAGGACACGTGTCCAAAAACAGAATAGAACGTCTTGTCAAAACAGAAATTCTCAATCCTTTAGACTTAACCGACTTAGAGTCGTGTGTATTTTGTGCTAAAGGAAAACAAACTAAAGTCCGAAGATATGAAGCAAATCGTGCAAATAGTCCATTAGAGTTGATTCATACCGATATTAGTGGCCCATTTCATCCGGTTACTCGAAATGGCCACTCTTATTTTATCACCTTTATTGACGACTATTCGCGATATGGCTACGTATTCTTAATTAAAGAAAAAGCGCAAGCAATAGACATGTTCAAATCCTTTAAAGCTGAAGTTGAGTTACAACTCAACAAAAGGATTAAAGCCGTCAGATCGGACCGTGGAGGTGAATACTACGGTCGATATGATGGATCAGGAGAACAGTGTCCAGGACCATTTGCTAAATACCTAGAGGAAAACGGAATCGTCCCTCAGTACACCATGCCTGGGTCACCAAGCATGAATGGTGTAGCTGAAAGACGAAACTGTACACTTATGGATATGGTGCGTAGTATGATGAGTCAAACTACCCTACCATTATTCCTCTGGGGAGAAGCGCTTAAAACCGCAGCTTACATCCTCAACCGATTACCAACTAAGGCAACAATAAGGACCCCTTATGAGTTATGGACTACGCATAAGCCTAGCCTTAACCACATAAGGGTTTGGGGCTGTCCAGCAGAGGCGAAGCCTTACAGACCAAATGAAAGAAAGCTGGACACCAAAACAGTTAGTTGCTATTTCGTTGGTTACTCGGAAAGGTCACGAGGGTATAAATTCTACGATCCCACAAGTAAAGTGTTTTTCGAGACAAATTCGGTAAAGTTCTTTGAGGATACTTTGGTTCCGGGGGGAATGATTTGCATCAGCAGATCATCGAGTTAGATGAGGCACACTCAGATGCGACAGAAATGCGAATCGAACCATCTTTTGGGGAGATAGCATCAGCGATACCCGCACCTGAGGTACCTCATCCCAGTAGTGATGCTCCACAGGAACAAGTTCATGTTCCTGAGGAAGTTACTGAAGAACCCGATGAATTGTCGGCTGATGCAGTTCAGGAACCTACAGTATCTCAAGAACAAGTGCCCCTAAGGAGATCCACTCGTGAACGGAGAAACCCCATACCTAGCGACTATGTGGTGTATCTCCAAGAACACGAATTCGATATTGGTATGTTGGACGATGATCACGAAAACGCCCAGCAAGCATTGCAATGTCGAAATTCAGAAAAGTGGATAAAGGCCATGGAAGAAGAAATAAAGTCTATGCACGCCAACAAGGTATGGGATGTCGTCTCGTTGCCTAAAGGTTCGAAACCCGTTGGTTGCAAATGGATATTTAAAACTAAACGGGATTCAAAAGGCAATGTAGAACGATATAAGGCTCGACTTGTTGCTAAAGGGTTTACCCCAAAGGAGGGCATAGACTATACGGAAATCTTCTCTCCAGTATCTACGAAGGATTCCTTCCGGATAATCATGGCTTTAGTGGCACACTTAGATCTCGAGCTACATCAGATGGACGTTAAGACTGCGTTTTTAAACAGAGAACTCGACGAAACCATTTACATGGTTCAACAGCCTCAATTCGAGGTGGGAGATCTAAAAGGCATGGTTTGTCGACTAAAGAAATCCATCTATGGGCTCAAGCAAGCGTCTCGACAGTGGTACTTCAAATTCGCCAAAGTGGTTGTCTCCTTCGGTTTTGAGGCAAACCAAATTGACGAATGCGTGTATCACAAGTTCAGTGGGAGCAAGTTCATATTCATGATCTTGTACGTAGATGATATACTGCTTGCAACAAACGATGTAAACATATTGAGCGACACCAAAGCCTTTCTGAGAAAGCATTTCGAGATGAAAGACCTTGGTGAAGCCTCATATGTGTTGGGACTTGAGATACGGAGGAATCGTACCCAAGGTATCTTAGGTCTCTCACAACAGGCATACATCGAAAAGGTGTTGAAGCGGTATAGCATGGATAAGTGTAAACCACTTAATACCCATGTGGCAAGAGGAGATAAATTCAGTCTAAAACAATGTCCCAAACAGAGTTTGAACGTTGAGGAATACTCCCTATGCTTTGGTAGTAGGGAGTATAATGTATGCCTAAGTATGTACACGACCAGACTTGGCATTCATTACGGGAATGTTAGGCAGATACCTCTCTGATCCGAGTAAGGATCACTGGACCGCAGCAAAGAGGGTGCTGAAATATTTACAAGAAATGAAACAACACGTACTGACGTATCGGAGATCTGAAAAGTTAGAGATCACTAGATATACAGATTCCGATTTTGCTGGATGCTATGATAGCATGAATCGACCTTAGGTTATGTGTTTACCCTAGCCGGAGGTGCGATCTCATGGAAAAGCACGAAACAGACCGTATTGGCGTTCTCCACTATGGAGGCGAAATTCGTAGCTTACTTCCACGCATCCAATCAGTCGATATGGCTTCACAATTTTGTCACAGTGCTGCGGGTATTGGAGACCATCACGTCTCCAATGAGGATTTACTGTGACAATAATGTTGCGGTGCTATATTCAAATAACAACCGGAGTTCATCTAAAGCGAAATACATAGAGATGAAGTATCTGGTTGTTAAAGAAAGAATTCTGAGTGGTCTGATCAGTATTGAGCACATCAGTACAGACTTTATGGTGGCCGACCATTTGACTAAGGCCGTGAAACCGGTTGTGTTTCACAAGCATGTTAGCCGTATGGGTCTTAGTCCAATTGATGATGTTTTGTCCTAGTGGGAGTCTGTAAGGTTTTTCTTGTGCTCAATAAAGTTGTTTATTTCAGACATACAGTATAATGTACATTCCGGTTATATTAAAGTTTTTTCTGCAGAAGTAATGTACATTAAGCAGTTACGGCATACATTCTGAATTCTATTGATCTCGCTAAAGAGGGCCAAGTTGGAATTAGATATGTATGATCACCTAGCATACTAATTCCACACTACATATCCATTTCAGTATCCATGTCATTCAGTAGATTGTTAGCATCATGATTTAAGAGGGACTAGCCACTAATTCAATGTGGGGACGTGCGGCTTAAGTCTTTTGCTAACATTTGCTGATGGACCGGAAAAGGAAAGACACACTAAAGAACATAAGGTATATGAGCTCAAAAGGGTGACATATAATATTTAAGTTGCATACATAGTCCAAGTGGGAGATTGTTGGGATTAATTCGAGATATGTGTGATGCGCAGCACGTTGATAAGGTTTATACGAATTAATCATAAGGTGGACGTTATGTATGATAATATTATATGTCACATATGTCACGTAATAATATTAATTGTTACGTAAAACATCCACACGTTAAGTGATCATCGGGTATACTCGTGGATGTATAGTGTGGTCTAAATGGAAACCCCGAATATGTAGACAGTCATATGGTCAGAGACCGCGATGGATGGGCTCAAAGTGCAACGACCATAAAGTTACGACATCTGGTCCCCGAGGGGCGACAACCCACGTGTGACTTGTAGATAATTGTTGGCACAATAATTAAATATTAAATAATATTTAATAATGTTTATTATTAAATATTAGATAATATTTGGAAATAGATAGAGATAACTTGAATATAAGGAATCTCTATCTATTAACAGTTATGCCTATCAGGATTCCTCCATTCCCCATCTATAATAGAGGAGGAGGCATTCACCTCCTTACACAGAGAGGGAGAAAAAGAACGTCTATACACAGACAAGAAAAGGGGGTGTGCCAAATTTTCTATAAAGTCCACACTGCCTAACCTCTCCATCGGGTAAAGCAGTGAATTGTTGATTCCGGTTCAAGGGGCATATCAACAATTGGTGGGAGGTCGTGAATCCTTGGATCACGCCAGATTCTTCATCAGCCGGAGCGTACGTGATCAGATTAACAACGGCAATGGAGCAAGGTATATTTTCCGCATTTTGTTACTTTGTCCATTGATTCGATTAAATGGTCCTATTCAGGGATTTATTAGATTAAATCCAACACATGCTTGTAATACACCATTGCCTGAATTTGGCTGGCATATGACTTTTTAATTTGGTCTAAAATACATAGGTGTAAAGATCGAAAAAATACACATAAAAATTTAAAGTTTGATTTGTCAAAACACGTCATGAAAAAAATAATTATCTCGATTTCCATTAATTTTTTGAGATTATTTATTTAGTTGTTAAAGTTGAACTATCATTTCAACACTAAATCATTGTAAAATACGATAAGCAATGTGGAAGAAAATATATGATAAAACAAGAGGTCGAACTATATTAATTGTAGATATCATTGTTTTATTAAATATTAACTACATACCCACAAGATAGATACTTTTAGGTTTTGATATTCAACCAACCCTCCCTATTTACCGCTCATATGAAATTCCACCGACGCAAATAATGCCTAAAAGATTATGCCCTCACATCAGCTCAGCAGAAAAAAAGACGCTGCATCATATTTTCTTTTTCTGTTCAGCTACCAGACATGTTTGGCTAAGCATCTTGGAATGGCTAGGTCTAGCATGGGGACTTAACTCCATCAACAGACTACTGACGTGGAGCTCGTGCAGACTTAAAAGAAAAGCTTTGAAAGCCAAGACGGCAAAAATTGCATTGACTACCATGATGTATCATATATGACAAGCTCGGAACAGATACATTTTTGAAGGAGAATCATTTGTATCTAGTGATATAACACATATAATCTGCATTATGTGTATAAAGTGATGTATAAGCTCTACTCTCACACATAGACGATGTTGCTATTGTTTAAAATTGCTTTACATTTCTAAACAGTACATGTTGGTCATCGTGTTGACCTGCGAGTAAGGCGATTGTATGGGTTACATCCTTTTGATTCTTTGATTTATCTAGTTAATGTATTAACATTTCTAAGAAAAGATTATGACCAGATCAAGAGAATTAGAAAGTGATGCAAAATATGAGGTCTCCAATCACGCGTTGTCACGTGTACAAGCAACTCTTTTTTAAAAACAAAACAAAATTTAAATCCATTCTTTTTTTTACACGTGACAGCACGCGATTGAACGATTCATATTTTGTCTCAACTTTTGACTCTACTAATCTGAAAAATGGATACAAAAGGGAGAAAACGTCTCAAAATAATTGAATAAATCCAAAAATGGAGAACAAAATACACATACACTGCCGCAGAGTGCAGGAGGAGGAGACGTAAACGCTCAATCAGATTAATCCTCCTCGTCCACACCAGACTTTCAAACACTATCAACTCCAATTTTGTCTTCAATTTTTATTCCAAATCTTTTCTACACATTTGCTTTGTTTCTCCTTTCTTGTGCCTGTTAGTATCCGACTTTTCAGCATTCGGACTGCTGCATACGTAATTTAAGTAATTTGATCCGTATAATTGATCAATTTCTTGCTAAAAGTAACCGTTTTGTCTCCTCCGGTGACGTCGAATTGTTAGATCCGATTATCCTCACTATCCTTGTGGAGGGGCAATTTGCCCTCAGATCTACCGTAGTTGAATCTACGGGAACTTGAGATGGACGACCTCGATGTGCTGGCTCGTGATTTTGGATTTGGAGGACGAGGGAAATCCAATCCTATGAGATCCGATGCCGGAGATGTTCGCTCCGCGTCGGTGCGTTCATCATCACCTTTATTCGACGAGCAGAGTAATCGCGATGGGAACTTGTTTAATGATGTCTTCGCTGGACCTCCCAAATACAGCAGCACCAGTACTAGCGTCATAAACAAGTCTTCGTCTGTGAACTATTTCGATTACGATTCCATTTTTAAGTCCTCGTCGGCGGCGAAGGACTCGAAAAGTAGCAAAGAGAATACCGTCAGAACGTCGTCATTGCCGGTTTACGATAAGCCTGTGTACGATGATGATATTTTTGATGGATTGCCGGGGCTAAAGAGCAAATCATCCTCCACTGAGATTTTTGAAGAAGATGTATTTGCAACCACTCAATCGCCGCCTGAGCGACCGAATAATAGTACTTCCGATCAGTTTGATGATATACTGGGAAATTTGGGAAAAAACAACAGAAATGACACGAAGAACTCAAAGTCAGAAGCATATGATTGGTTGGGTAATCTGAGAACCAACGAGAGCATGGTTGACGGTAGAAGCGGTAGTAGGAGCTCTAGTTCGAGAGGGTTGGACGATTTGTTGGGTGGTTTCGGAGGTGATAGTACAGCTGCTGGACACAGGTAATTGAATTTAATTATAGCTATATGTATTTGGTGAGGTCGCATTGTAGTCTTTTGCGACTGTAACAGTTATAGCCATGAGTATGCCTTAGTGCACTAGGCTGCCCTGCACTTATAATTTTATTTTCCTGGTTTAGGAGTATGAATGTAACTGAATATTCTAGGGTTATCCTTTTGATAAAATTTTCCAAGAGAATGGGTAGTATCTTATCCGTGCAAAGGCATTTCTGCTACTGCTATATTTGCCTTTTATATTTTGGCCGAGATCTTCTTTTGTTCACTAGTTCTCAGGATGATAATATTCTCATTGTAGACGTCGTATTCCAGCATCCATCTGGTCTTATGGTTGAACGATTGATATTTTTAGTTATGTGGGTTTTTTCGAATGGATTGATTGAGCACCGGTGAGGAAGCTTCCTTTTTCTCGCTGGAAGCAAACTCTCTGTCCTTTTGAATGGAGGTATTGTTTGCATGCCTCTAATCTTCCCCAGACCTTAGCAATAACTTTTGCTGTCATTGAGATATACTTGTTGTTTCTTTTCACTCGTGCGTTGTTAATTGACATGAGCAAGCTTGATTCTGGGATCTATTGTTGTTTGTATGGTGTTGAGAAAAGTGTCGTTTGACGAAGATTACTGTTTTACCACTATCCTTGATCATTATATAAATAACTTTGATTCTGGAAAAAAAAAGTTATGCTTTGCTTGTCCATTTATTTATTTATTTTTTCGCTTTTATTGTTCAAATTTAACTGAGGCATCGATGATTTCTGGCCTCAAATTTCTTAATTGTGTTAGTTACAAATCCGATTCATGTTTTTGATGAAATAAATTTTCTTCGAATAGATGGTGTCGAGGAAGATTAACATTGTTGTTTCCGTTTGCTAGACTAAAATATGTTTATATTAGGAGAAATATTACACTTAGAAATTTTTGCATTATCTACTCCTGCTTTATAGCCGATCCACATAGTGGAGAAAATGATTGAGAGTTGTTGTTGTATCTACTCCTGCGTTATATGATATGATATTTTTGAAAGAGGCATATTTTAAGGCGGATATTACATATGATATTTTCGAAAGAGATGTATTTCTAAGACGCGTGTTATGCATTAGCTACTAGGAGACACACAAAGAGTGTAGGATTTGGGCTACGACTTAAAAAAATAAAGTGCTAGAAAAAAGATTGATCCATATAGCCATCCACATGGTGAAAAAAAGACTGGAGTGTTGTTGTATCTACTCATGCTTTAGAGAAGTTGTTTTTTATATCTTAGACCAAGAAGGGGGAGTCATGGTGGAACGGAAATAGGATTGCCTAGCCCTGCCATCCTAAGCTTGAAGAATTTTTGCAGATACTTTTTTTCGGGAGTTGACGCAGAAGATTCCTTTGATGAATTAAAAGAAGAAAAATTGAGAAATCACTTTGACACTTGACAGTGAATTAATAGTCTTGCACTTTTGCCTTGCCCTTTTTCTCCATCCACAGGCCAGCTTCAGACTCGAATCATGGCCAAAAACCTGCTGGAAGTACAAGTCAGCCTGCTTCTAGTATGACGGGTGATCCTTTTGTAGTTTTAGAGTCAACTCCACCGCCTGTTTCTTCGTCTGAAGTGCTTTTCCAAGATCCGCTTGAAGAAATTGGTAACATTGGGAAGTTTGGGAATACAAGGACTGTTTCTCCAACAGTTAGTGGGGGAGTCTTTGATGATCTTGATCCGCTTAATAATTTTAGGAAATCTTCAGTTACTTCTCCCGATTTAAGTAAGGGAGATGATACGAGTCCTTCCAGGTCAGGGTCTAGCAGGAGTGGAACTCAGACTGCTGCTGCTGACAGTGAACACCTTGGAAAATCGTCAGTTAGATATTCAGACAGCCACTCACAATCTAAAGTACCAGAAGACAATTTTCAGGAGCCTCCTATATTTGACATTCCGCCCACAAATTCTCAGAGATCTTTTCACCAAAACGCTTCTTCACCCCCGCATGCGAGTGCTAGCGATAATGAGAGCAATTTCTATGCTGGCATGTCTCCCAGGTCTGAAGAACATTTACAGCCTTCTGATGACGTGTGGTTGACAGTATCAGAGATCCCTCTCTTTACACAACCAACACGTGCTCCTCCTCCTTCTCGGCCTCCTCCTCCCATACCTAGGCTAAATTCAAAGTCACAGTCAAGTTTTTTCCCCTCGGAATCAAGGAAGAGGGATGATCAGTTTGCTTCTCCCCCAGCTTACGCTTCATACTCGCAAATACCACAACATGGTTTCCCTGCATCCACCAATGCTTCAATTTCACAAATTGATGAACTTGAGGATTTTGTAACGGGCACAACCAAGAATTTTGCTGAAGAAGCCTACTCTCCTTCTGGGGAAGAACTGAATGCAAGCTCTGTAGCTGCTGCTGCCGCCATGAAAGAGGCTATGGTTAGAGCTGAAGCTAAATTTAGGCATGCAAAAGAAGTTCGAGAGAGAGAGTCTGCAAAGGCAGCCAAAACTAAGGAATCTGTGCATCCGGATCAAAATGAAGATATCCTGCAAGATGCTCAAGAGAGTGAAAATAAGGAAAGGTTGGAACGGGAGAAGCGGATAAGGGAAGAAGAAGAAAAAGAACAGAGGAGAATTGAGAGGGAAAAGGAGAGAGCAAGGGAGATTGAGAGGGAAATGGCAAGACAAGCAGTGGAAAGGGCTACTAGGGAGGCACGGGAGAGAGCAGCTGCTGAAGCTCGTTTAAAAGCTGAGCGTGTTGCTGTGGGGAAAACACAAAATGCAGCACGAGAGCGAGCTGAAAGAGCTGCAGTTTTTAGAGCACAAGCGGAAGCTCGTGAAAGAGCAGCAGTAGAAGCTAGGGAAAGACAAGAGAAAGCTGCTGCTGAAGCAAGGGAAAGGGTCGCTGCAGAGGCAAGAGAGAGACAAGCTCGGGAAAAAGCTGCTGCTGAGAAGGCTGCAGCTGAGGCACGTCGCCGAGCTGAACGAGCTGCAGTTGACAGAGCTGCTGCTGAGGCTCGGGAGAGAGCTGCAGTTGAGGCTCGAGAAAGGGCTGCTGCTGCTGCGGCGCAGGCTAGCCAGAACAAAAATGAGAATGACGTTGAATCATTTTTCAAGATGGATTCTCGGGCTAACAGTGTACCCAGAGCTAGAGGCAGTTCCTCTGTGAGTCTAACTCATCATCCATTCTATTACATCATTTACCAGATGGTTTCTTTTATTTTACTTATTTCAGTTCTATCAACAGGAATCTATTTTTGACCCATCAACATCTAGAGGTCCTGGTGGGCATCAAGGACCTAAAACTACTCATCCTGGATACTCCTCCAACATGTCAAAGGCCTTCTCAACAACAAATATTGTTGATGATTTATCTTCAATTTTTGGAGGTGTTTCTTCTTTCATTTCATTTCTGGTTGTACTATGACAGCCAGACTCGTGTTCCTCTCTAATCTTTATCTTTCTGAAAAATGTCCTACTCGATAGTTGATGTGCAGTCTGGGGATTTTCAAGAGGTCGAGGGAGAAACAGAAGAAAGAAGAAAAGCTAGATTGGATCGCCATCAACGCACTCAAGAGCGCGCTGTAAGCCTGCTTTTTTATGTTAATTACTTAATGATTCTTTCCATCAACTGTGAAGTCATACTGAAATCTGGAGGTTTTTGCGTAGATTGTTTTATTATAGTTTTCTGGAACAAAATCAGGCCTTAGCTGAAAAGAATGTTCATCCCATGCTTATTTTAGAAGTTTTTGTTCATTTATTTGATTTCTAGTTATCTATTTGTTCAAAACTCAATTTTTTGCTCAGGCTAAAGCTCTAGCCGAAAAGAATCAGCGTGATCTCCAAGTGCAGAGGGAACAAGAGGAAAGAAGTGTAAGTGAAAAAATCAATGTAGGATGTAAATTAGTACTGCTATGACTCTCATGGTTTGGCAGGGTTAGTTGCTGCCTTGTTATCGTTGCTTTTAGATGTGTTCTATGGTAGTGTGTCTACAGACTTACTTTCTAACCACTTTGCCAGATCAAAATTAGTTTTTGGGTGATACTGTTCTTTGTGTTACAGTTCTGTAAGTACGTGTAGTTAGCGGTGCTAGGTTAGGGATCATTTCTGGTATTCAATGAAAATGTAACTAATCCTTTCGTGGATGATATTTTGCCGATTTTCCTGTGAAACTTGTTTTGAATCTATTTAAGCTTTTTTCTTTATACTTAGTGGGGTATACGACTAAAACAATGTCTGCTAGGTTCGAATTTAATGATTGATCTCTCTTACAAGCTTGAGTTTGAGTTTGTTAAAAAGAATACACAATTTCATGTTTGTAATTATTTGATTAAGGCTCATACTCGAGTAGTCTGAAGTCCGAGTAAAGCTGAAATTGATTAATTCTGTTTTCGCATACAACTTTCATATGTCTCTGTCAGTGTAGAGTCGCGAGCTCAGAGTCAGAAAAGTGCACTTTACTTATTCAATTTCATGTGCCTAGTTTGTTTGCGGCTGCAAGCTGATTTTTATGCCAGAGGTGGAAAAAGAATTGTAATAAATGCAAAGACGGAGATGAATTGCTAGGAGTTGCGAGTTTCTGGGTTTACCTTGGTGTTTTTCACCCTGAGCATGTAGCTACTATAATATATTGATATCATATGCCGGTCTACATGCTATAATCTGCTCTCTGATTTTGTTACAGAGGATTTCTGAAACATTAGATATTGAAATAAAGCGCTGGGCTGCAGGAAAAGAAGGAAATTTGCGAGCACTTCTATCTACATTGCAATATGTATGTTTTATGCTTTTTGAACATTTTGTGTTATCATTTCTGGGGGTACTTGTGTGTGTCCATTAATTTTCCAAATTCCTGTGTGTTGTCTATGTGTCTTGCTTCAATTGACTCTGTTTGATGTTAGAACAATTACTGGTTTTTAACATCATGTATCTTGATTAAAACCCGTATTGAAATTTGACAAATTTTTCTGTTCTAGAGTTGAGGTCTTCTGTGCTGACCCAGTTTTGCCCTGTGTTGTTTGAATGGACATCTTTACATCCATACTTCACTCCACTTGCAATTTTTTTTTTCTTATCTGAAAGTACACCTTTCTGTCAACTGTAATGTTTGTCTATATTAGCTTGTCCAACTTTATGAGGCTTTTAATCCCGTAGATTTCTTAGTTGTGGCCTTTTACAGTGGGTCACTCTATGCTATATTCAATTCTCCGCTAATATGGCTTGTCGGATACGACTTGTTGTGTCAACGAGGGTTGATTCTGGTATGTCCATCCACTTCGGCTTGTAAGATATTAGGTTCGAATCTGGCTGCCAGTAATCTTTCTTGGTGGGCAAATTTTAAATTCCACTATAAGCCTTCGATGAGATTGATGGTATGCCCTGGTTCTGGACTAGGACAGCTTTCGCTCGACCTTAACTTTTTATTACCAAAAAAATAAAGAAAAGTGATATGACTTACTGCATGCGGTCTCTGAAATGGCACTTTGTGACTTTTATCTTGTGTTTTGATCAAGCCAAATGAATTAATCCAGTCACATTTCCTGAAAGTTTCTCCTGGAAATTCTCTCTCCATTATATGGGAAAACAATTCTTTTCTTGCCTTTACTAGATGTCATTAATCTTTTACCCTTTTACTTTTGGAAGTGCTCTATTCTTCTGGACCTGACCGTATGTAACTTTGATTTGACTAGTTTTCACTTTAGTTGTTGCCTTTATTTAACGTATCTTCATTCAAATCTGAGTTATGCATAAACCTGACATTGCATTCACAATCTTTCGGTCCTTGTGTCTGGATAACTGTTGCTACCTGATCTATGGGCAGATTGCATGAGCTTCAGTTGGGTCCTTCTTGTATTGAAGTTGGTTATGAGAAAATGCAATTTGCTTTTATGAAGCATGAACTCGCAACACTTGTAAAGTTAATCTTCTAAGGTTTTATAACGAGAATCATGTTTGAAGATATGCAATTACAAAAAAAAAATTGTTTGAAGATATGTAGCATGATGCCATTGCTCCAATCCTGATACTGTAACTAATAGGATGTATTACTGGATGATGAGCAGGTCCTTTGGCCTGAATGTGGTTGGCAACCTGTTTCGTTGACTGATCTCATCGTTGGCTCCAACGTCAAGAAAGTGTATAGAAAAGCAACTTTGTGCATCCACCCAGATAAAGTGCAGCAGAAAGGTGCCACACTTCAGCAGAAGTACATTGCCGAGAAGGTTTTTGACTTGCTTAAGGTACCTTTTCCTTGATAATCAGTCGGAATGTTCCTCTTTTTCATTTAAAAGGTGTTTCCATTGGCATTCTGCTCTACCATTATGTACTTGAAGCATCCCAGAAGGAAAAACTGTTCACGTGCTTCTGGTATTGTCATGGGCTAAGTTTTAGTGTCATCTGTCAACTACACATGCTATAACTTGGTTCAGATCAATTACGGATGTTTTCCAAGTTGCTACCTCTTTATAGTCTTCCAATGCTGTGTCTGAAAGTAATAGCATAGACCGGTTATGTCGTGCAACATCATTTTAAACCAACCTCACTAATCCAACTCAATCTTCTATTACGAAGAAAGGCTCTCAAGAAAACGTTAAGGAAAAAAATTGCTGAGCCAACGTAAGACAGAGCCTTGGTTCCGACCACCAAGCATGAGTCTTATTCCTTCTGACTTTAATCTAGTAGTATATTTTTGACCCACTCCCCTCTTCTCCCCCTCTCCCCAATTCGTTTAGTCCACCCCCCCCTCCCCACAAAAAAAAAAAGAGAAATTATTTCTCTCATGATGCTGTTAGTTTTAAGGGACTGTATCAGTATTGTACATAGATATTATGTAGATCCGCTTGTGGTCAATCACTTCAAGGTCATGGTTTACCGTACATTCTGCTATATCTGAGCATTGTGGCAAGCTAGACCTCAAGGAATTTATTGTTCTGCTTGAAAGAGGATCCAAATAATGATTTTTCCTCGAAGTATAGGAATTCCTTCTTTTTCTTGAAATATTATTAGTGCCCTCCTGCCAAAGGTTCATCGGTGGAACAAACTAGTGTATGTCAATATTGGTGTATTGGTGTTTGCATGTACTTTTAGTTGGCTGAACAGTCCATTTAATTCAATTTTGTCGCAGGTAAACAGATCAACCATTGTGCTGCTATTAGTTCTTTGTGTATAAATGATTATATACATGTTACAAAATTTTTAATTTTAAGACAGATTTTGTGTTTGTGTAGTCATCTTTATCGGTTTGATGTTGTTGTAACAAACTTCAGATCATGTTTACACCAGTTCTTTTTTAGGTCACCTTATTAATCCTGCACCAGATTATGGTGTCAAAATGTTAATGAAGTAGGTTGTGGTGTCCTTTAAAGTTTAAAATGTTTGCCAAAGCATGAGATTGGCAAGCAACATAGTTTGGCTGGAAACATGGCTGTCCAAGAAAAAAGACAATCTAAATCAACGGTCAACTAAGCAACCAACGTGTCTCATTTTCAGTCAAATGTTTGGTTCTTGGATTGCATTTGCTTAACCACAACCTGAACTTGGCCCTAATTGTGACCATTGGTTTACCTCAAAAGGTCCATCCACTGATCTGTGCTGTTGGATAGCATGTGACAAGAACGATTGTAGGACCAGGAAAGCTTCCAATCTTTTAGTATGGAAGTTCGCTTAACCCAAGAAACCACTGCTGGGGTTGCCTCCTATGGCCTTTGGCACCTTGCTTCATCTGCACATTGCCTTCCCGCTTGTGATACTTTTGCATTATTGTTTTGGCATGACCATCCTGCTTCCTGCTAAACAGAGACATGATCGTGCTTCAGCAAACAGTAGCTGCATAGAATTCAGGGAAATGTGTTCGGTACCTTTGCCTGTGTATACTGGAAGTAGAGCTAGCATCAGGTCCTTTTCTTCGAATTATTTGCTGCTAATGTACAATTTATTCCTCGGGATTAAGGAATAAAAGCTACTCTCTCTGCAGAAGTGTCGTATATCACGTATTATGCAACACCCGTCTCTTCTTTTCAGCAGGGCTATTGTAGGATTTTGAAGTCTTCTTTTCAGCAAGCTATTGAAGGTTTTGGCAGTAAAGAGAATTCTGATGCTCACTTGTGCCCAAAAAAAAAAAAAAGAAAAGAAAAACCTGGGTGGGCATTGGCTAGGGGAGGTGTGTTGCGAAAAGAACAGAAAAGGAATCTGCAAGGACAGAAAATTCGCATTCCTGGCCTTAAGTTCCGCCTTGACTGAAAAAACCCATACTCCCTGCATAGACATCCGAAATTCTGATATTCCCTGCGTAGATGTACTATTAAGGATTTCAGGCATAGATTTATAGTGTCGTTTGCAGTGTCTTTCCATATGTCTACCTGTTTTGTCTTGTTCCCATTCCCAATAAACAGACATATTTAGAATCTGCAAATCTACTCCAGAAAGCATCTTGTCACAATCGGATCTCCGCTAGGGATTTCCCCAGCAGATCCTCAGCATATAAAGTGCTTTATGCTCATCCGCTAGTCAGGATAGAGCAGTGACTTTCTTCCAAACTGTGAGTTGTAATTTTTCTCGTTTTCAATTTGTGGGATCAGGGTAGGTGCATGTTTATAAAAATATGTAATTAAGAAGAGACTTAAAATAGTAGCGCTCTTCTACAGAGAGTCTTATATGGAGAATGACTTGGAAAACAAGTTCATATTTGACAAAATCTTTGTGGATCTCTGTTATCTTGATGAATGAACTGCCCTCAAATAGGATTATTCTCAGAAAACATGGTAAGTGTTTTGCTATGGCTGTAGATTACGTGGAAAACTACATTATTGAAGTAATTTTTATATTTGATTTTGGATCTGGGGAAATCCCCTCCCCCCTTCTTTTTTAGGATTATTGTAAATTTAGAGAGGTTTTCTTTTGGGAATCTGGGTAAATTTTGACCTGTCTGTTGGGGATTACAATATGATGAGTGGGCATACTGTGTAATGTTTACAAACTTTGGGCTGCTCATTGCTGTTGGGAAGTTATATAGTGTGATTAAGAATTACTTATTTCAGCTGGCACGAACTAAACCAGTACATATTCATTTCGATTAGCTGATTACCTGAAGTAGAAGTTGGCTTTTGTCCTAACCTGAGCTCTGTTTTCTTTTTTCTTTTTTTCTTTTAATGTTTTGCACATTTTGGACTTCTATTTGGAGTCTAAACGGTTGTCTAGGGTTCGATATTGATTTTGATCTGATGTTTTCAGCTCTATTTGGATTTTCCATTCCTTGAATTGAGAACGATTTTCTCAAGGCATGTCTATATGTATGTTCATTATGGGTCACTAAATTGGTTACGTTTCTTATATTATAAAGTAGCAGTCAATCAACACAACTTAACGCAATTTTTATTACAGTTCATCTGGAAACTAACATCTCTCTGTTCCAAAACATGAGTAAGGTTGCGTACACCGGACCCCTCCTCCCTACCCTGCCATGGGCAGGAGACAATGAGTAATGTTGTTGTGATGTCTATATGTATGTTATTGCTCACGCTATTTATGCATATGTCAACTACAGGAAGCCTGGAACAAATTCAATTCAGAGGAACTCTTTTAAGTAATTGCAAAATGTTAGCCATGAACTCTTTGTCAAAGGCTTGTTGTGCCGTTTGGAAGGGACATACTTAGCGTGTGCCGGCGAGGACACAAGGTATTTTTCTATTATTAGGTGTCTACGGATTGGACCATAAAATGACAAGGATGTCTTGGCTCTGGAGATTCTATATGTGCGGGCTCAAGTGAAAACTTCTGGGAGTTGGAAATATATATGATTTTGGGGAAAGAAAGGGCTGCTAGGTGTAAAGTAAAGCCTTCTTTTTCCCCGTCCTGCTTCTGTCACCGTATACTGCCAAATGGGACGGCACCGATGATGATTTTGTCCTCTGCCATCGTCGTTTGTGTCCCCTCTTTGCCCCGTATCTTGATTGTTTTGTTGTATCTTTGTTGATTCTAAATGTATATCACGTTTATTTGACGTGGAATATTGAAATGAACTCTGTCCTCTTTTCTGAATATAGTTTATTTATGTGATCCATGCTCAGTCACTTTGGTGGATTCTTTTTCATGTATGTCTATAACACAGTTTTGTCGTGTGATTTTCATTCTTATTCTGCTCTGTGGTTTGCTAGTGGAGGCGGTGATTAATAGCCTTTGACAGGTTTGTTGGTAATCAATAAAATAAACAACTAATAAGCATTTTAGTCATAGGCCGAATTTGCTACTGAGGGAAGTGTGTTATTTATATATTAGTGGAAAATGAACAACTACTATTAATTTTCTTGATCATAACTAGTTTGGAGTTTTTTCACCTAAAGTCGTTTGCATGTTTTCTTTTCCTTTCCCTCTTTTCCATCGATTTTCTTTTTTTTTCTTTGCTTTTCTTACTCCTTTCCCACTAAATCACTGTGGTTTCCCATTTTGCTTTTATTCTTCCATGTTCATTGTGCACTTGGTGACGTTCTACCTCTGGGAAAGAAGAGCCTAGTGAAGATAGAATTGTTATTACATGGAATCATAGCTGAAGAATTATACCTCTGTGATGCAAAATTTCCAAAAAGATGGAGAGATCGTGTCTATGACACTTGCACGTTTAGTCAATGATCTATGGGGACCTCAAGAATGAAAGGGTTGTGCATAAAACAGCAGAAAAAACTTCGAGTCCTTTTTATTTTCATTTTACTCTTTTTCACAAAACCTGAACTTCTGATCTGGCTACGTGGAAATAATAGGGAAGATACAACAAACTAATTTCCTTTTCTCTTCGTGGCAACACATGCCAAGACACCAATATGCTAATAAATTTCCGTGGCACTATAGAATACTGAAAAGAGAAAAAAGTAACAATAAAGAACCTGAGAAAGAAGGAGATGACCCTGGGAATCGCCTAATCTCCACGACCAGAGCAAGCGGGTTCGATCCTTCCGGAATCTTTTGGAACAATTTCCCGGAACCGAATTTCATAAAAAAATATATATATACATACAAATAAAGAAGAAAAAAGACAGATAAGAGGATCATTGAATTCTGAAGTTGATAAAACAAATTACGTGAAATCGAGCAGCATCTTTAATCTCTAATTAAAACAAGAGGAGGGTGATCCTCTTAGGTGGCTCTCCTTCTCCCCCAACATTCTTCTTTCCTGATTTTCTTCTCGCTTCTCTTCTCCCTTCTGGGTTCTCATCACGGAGATGGTATCTATTCACTCCCCACATCCTAACTTCCTTGCTCACGGCCCGTCATGTGGCAGTAAGTAGGGTGATGAGTCTAGATGAGTGTCATCCGTATCTAGCCTCACCACCTTACTTGGTGTCACATGGCGAACATTAGACAAGGAGGTGAGAGTGTTGGGGTTGAGAAGATCTGGTCCCATCACGACTCAAATCCCTCGCTTTTGCTTCGCGCCACCTGTTACCGGCTTCGGCCCAAAAGGATCCAATATGACGTACTTAAATTATGGGGGAAAAAATATTTATCTCATTTTCTATTATACATGACATGATTGTTCTGTATTGTGTAAAATATAATAAATGATATGACATTTTGCCTTAAGTGATTCATAGTGTGCTTAATATATATATATATATATATATATATATATATATATATATATATAGTATGTATTATCTTAAAGTATAATAAACAATTATGACACTGTGATAATAGACTCCCGATCAAGTTATCTTTATTAGTTAATATATATGTATATAAATTATAACACAAATGCAAATGTAGTTGTCTTTTAAAATGCGCTTTTGCTATAATGTATGAATAAAATAATAAACTGTGACCAAAAATCTGTTACCTCTTGGTGAAAATTATTGGACTTTTTTGAAGATTGCAACCAATGAAATTTTTTAACCATAAAATTAGTTTGAGGAGGAGTTGTTCAATCCAGGACCATAGAATACCACCAATTTCATCAAGACACTGCAATGGACTTATCTATTGGTCATCGAGAAAGATTAATTGCTCACTAAAAAAGATTGATGACAGAATGATTCAAACATAAGACTTTACGAGCATAAATTTACGGACTTTACCAACAAAACCAACCGGTATAAGCTTGCAATCAATGAACCAACCGTTCTCTTTTATGCCTTAACTCCTTCACTTAATCTCATACATTTATGAATTTCTAGGATGTTACAATATCTTCCATGATCCATCCTCCCTAATTTAGTTATTGTGAGTTATCAGAAAAGGCTCATGTAAACTACTTATTCCTCATGATACCTTAATTGATAAAGCCGGATCTTCACCAAAGGTCGAGATTACTTCAAATTAGCTTCGTCAGTTAACTTGAAGAGTTGTTAAATGGCCTGAATGTTGTAGCTGGAATAACCTCTAAAATATCCTGCACAAGAAAGCGTCCCGGGGGGTTGGCCCCAGGAATAACCCTCAGACGCTCAAGTCAGTTTGGGCCATATCTCACTGAGATTATAATTTAGATGGTGAGTTTAGAATTTCTCACAGTATGGGCCGAATAGCAAAGTGTATGAACTTGCTTTAGGGTGTGAATGTTTTAGTTCCGGATCCCCTTCTTTGTCTTTATTGGCTTGCTTTTATATACATTTTCCCGCCTTTGGCTTCTGATAGTGGATAAGATGTTTGCTTGGGGCAGAAAGGCTATGACGCCGTAGGTCTGCTGATGTGACTGATAGACTGACTGATGTGACTAATAGACCGGCTGTTGTGACCTTGGCGTGTTCAGAAAGTATAACCAGCTATAGTCACTACATTCGAATTGCACCTCTGTCTGAGGGTCCCACGAGGTAATGTCGTGTTTGGTTCATTTACTGAAGTGCATAACCAAGCCTTACCGAAGTACAGAATTGGGTCCGGCGGAAGTGGTTCGAAATGTGGCACTTGTGTCGGAACTGAAGTTGGTGCCGAGGTGCAAACCTTGACATATTCTTCGATGTTATAAGGGCGTCATGATGCCCCGCTGAGGTGCAGCCGAGGCTGAATAGCCATGCTTGGGCGCTGTACTGCTGAACTGCAGTACTTTGAGTGCTGAGCTACTGGAGTTGAACCGTTGACTGTTGTTGACTAACATACGATTTAATTATGGTTTATCATTAATCATTATAATAAACTTCATATACTTTTTTAATTCCTCTTGTAAAATTACTGAACTTGAAGAGGGACTACAAAACTTCCACGTTTTCTCATAATTACTTTAATTAACTACAAACATTTTAATTTCCCAAATTTTATATCCCAACCAAGAATCTGAGGGCGATTAGATTTGGGGTTATTACAATCACTTCCTTTTTATTTTCACTCACTCCAGTAGTTAAGGAACATTTTTTGTAAAAAAAGAAAAGGACAAAGGAACATCTATTAGGGCGAGGAGTACTATGTTTCTTTTTTTTTTTTCACGAAAGAAAATTTTATAAATTTTCTGAAAATTTATAAATCACTAACTAATCACTATTTTAAGGAAAACACAGTAACGTTTGCATTGTAACTCAAACTATAAGAGCAGAAAAACACAAGTACGAGTACGCATACAAATCCGCACTCACTTTGTTCGAAACATATTATCACAAGTTAATCAATATAAGTACTTAGTCAAACATCAATTAAATATACATTGTGAAAATATTTAACGTAATAGTTTTTCAAAATAGACTTAATACACATTATTTATGACCAAATTCTAATAAACAACGTGTAAAATATTGTCACTCAGTTAAAAAAATGTTGTCACAGTTAATTAACATAAGTATTTAGTTAAACATCAATTAAACTTGTGAAAGTATTCAAGATACTAGTTTATCAAAATAAGTTTATCAAAATACAATCGATTCCAGGAGATCTTCCATCGCATAGAGTTGTTGTTACATATTCATTCTCTTATTTTGAATGTTGAGGAAACTTGTGATATGATATAGTTCATTAGTTGGAATAATGTTTTGTAATATTTGACACTTTCAAATGCAATAAAAGATCATCTTTTCCGGAAAATATACATCGACACATCATTTATGTCTAAACTCCATAAACAATGCGTAAAATACTTTAACAATATAATTTTAAATGACGTTTGAGCAATTAACCATATTTTTAGGATCAAATGAGTGTTATACACATATATATATGTGTGTATATGTATATGTATATATATTGGAAACGCGTCGTAGATAAGATCATTGACCTAGCCGGCAAACAAAATTTTCAACTGATCGACGCTCAAAACCCTGGTATCAGGCTGCCGGCGGAATATAGGTTCTCACACCCTGGCCGTAGAAGCTCGTTCTCGGGCATAGAGCGGACTGACATGATTCCCGATTGGTCGACCTAAGCAAGGGTTATTCCACCTACAGCTGTAAACTATTATCTGCAATCCTACGCCGTTTGTAGAAGCGGCGGCGGCCATCTTCTCTCTTGGGATTTTATCAGGCGCAGATAAATTAGGGGAATCAAAGATGCTGGAAAACCCTTCAATGGATTCATCAGCTGCCGCCACTGTGCCTGCTGTCAAGCGATATGCTCCTCCCAATCAGAGGTACTTTTTGTCTGTTGAAATTTTCATATTTCCTCCTCAACTTATAACGGATTTATTTGTTTGAAAGTAACTGTGAAACTTAAATATACTTAAAAAATAGAATGCTCATGATTTTTTGTTGTGTGCAGGATCCGTTCATTGGGTAGGCGTAAATCTGGAGGAGGTAATCAAAAGTATTATTTCATATCACGCTACGTAGTAATTAAATATTCAGCGGCGTTTGGATGCATAAGAGTTGAGTTGAGTTGATGTGTTTCTTACAAAAAAAAGGGAAAAAAAAGAAGAAGTTGAGTCGATGTGTTATGTGTAATTTAAGGGAAATAATCGGGACTTTGCAATTCAGGTTGCACTTTGTCTGAATCCCTAGTTATTGAATTGTTACCTAATTGGTACAGAAGTTGCTTATTGAACTCGGTGTCTGCTTTAGAAAATTTGTGTATACGCTATGTTAGTCATTTTCTTGTGGAAACATTATTACTTGTTTGTCGCCTTTCCTCTCAGGGAAATAGTTACTGGGTTTGATGTGGAAACCCGAGTAATGTCTGTTGCTCTTTATGGATGAGAATGTATTAGTTTTTTTATGGCATTCAGATTGGCGCTTGGCCTCTTAAGCTAATATTTACTATTAAACCCATTTCTAATGTATTTTCTCCATTATAATGGTCAAGAAACTTTAACTTATGCTTTTTTTCCTTTGAGCTTTCTGGAAATTTAGGTTAGCACTTTTAAAACAGGAGACTTGGTTTTTGCATCATTATTTTGATGTTGCCAAGAGTTTTTGTTAATGTGCGGTTGTTTCTGGAGCGTTGTCCATTTTTTATATTGAATAAGGCGCATTCGATATGCTTAAGATGATAGTTGCAGCAACAGAGGCGACCTTTTTCTTTTCCTTTATCTTTTGCAAACCCCCCCCCCCCTTACAACGTGTCAAATGAAGGAGAATATTTTATTTACGGGTCTGGGCACTACAAATTTGGGATAAAGATAGTTTGGGCCACTGTCTCTGTCACTGTATTGTTGCTTGTACTTGTGTTAGTTTTGTGATTTGCATTTTTCAACTTCATGTTTATGGACAACTAGTGTGCTATACCCTGAAGTTGGTTTTTTTGTTTGAAGTTTGTATTTTAAATATCTTTCAGCAGTTTTCATATCTGGTTCTACCTTCCTTTTCAAGTATCAAGGAACTTCACTTTGCAGAAGGACTGGAAAGAGCCAATAGCCATGGAAATGAAATGGAGAAGAATCCCATATATCCAACCAAGACAGCTCCTACTGTCAATCAGTGGGATTTGGGAAGGGGACGCAGAACTGAGAAATTTCCTGGGCGTTTAATACCGTTATCCGGGTGTCACAACAGCGAAGCTTTCCAACTTCTTAATGATCGTGCGTATTCATCCTTTCCTCTTCTTTTCATTATCTTTAGATTCTTCCAGAATTCGTATCTCCAAAAGATACAAACTTGCATTATACCTTGCTTTTTTTACTGGGTTTTAAAACTTTTAGATTCATCCACTTGGACTGCGACTAAGGACTTAGTTGCTGGATAAACTTTTCTCTGAGTCTTGGCAAGACGAGTGATGTGTTTTAGTCATTTTACATAGGTTGGACAGCTGCAATGCATGCGTATACCAACTTACCAGTGGATTCATCTGGTGAGTGATTTTATTGGCACATTTATCTCTTTATTGATAATTAACTTGTTTGCTTGCTTTGGTATATTCTTTGCTTTTCTTGTTTTAAGTGTCTCTGAGTCCCAACATGCCCCTTTTGGTATCTGATTGATAATCAAATATGCTACTGGTTATGTGAAACTGAGATTTGGTTTAGTGGAAATGTGAGGAATCCACACAATTCTGGTATGTTAATTGGTCTCCATGGAGTCCGTTCTTGAACAAATGGAGTTGGAAGCTGGGGGTTAGCTTGGATTCAGCTGTTTCTGACGTGGTAAAGGGAAGGATGGTGAGTGATCTGGCAAAATGGAAAAGGTAGGAATGATTGGGAAGTATGGAAAAGGTAGGAATGATTGGGAAGTAGTGACTTGATACATGTGATTAAGAGGATTTGCTGAGGAGGATGCATCAGGAAGATAAATTCATAGTGGATACCTCTGAACAACCATGTTTCAATGTAAGAAATGCTGTTGGATCACTGGGGGTAAAACTCTCAAGATGCAAACTGGGCAAAAGTTGGTATGGTGGAAGAACCCGGTTCTTGAATATGGTATCATTTTCTGTCTGGTATATTGGAAAAGGTTAAACACTCTGGATAGAATCTAGCAGTGGGGCTTTGTGAATTTAAATCATTGTTTCCAGTGTGAAATGTGGTCAAACCATGGAGACCTATTCCTAAGAAGTGCGTACTAAAGAAATTGTGGAGAAGGGTGCTGCATTTTTTGTAGTCAGTGGTGAAGACTTCCTCTTGGAAAGTATGTTGGGAAATTATAGGTTAAAGAGCAGTTTTCCAAAGGAGTTAGCACTGTCAGGTTTATCAGTTGCATTATACATGATCGGGTGAGAAAGGAACAGTACGATGCACACATGAGAAAGAAAGATTGCTGATGTTTCACAAGAGATCCTTAATAATATTATGCTCTTTGCTCGCATTTGTGAAACAGTTAAGAAATGCAAGCAAATTTGGTGTAAACTACTGTGGAGGTCATCTAGTGTTTAATAATGTTAGTGAGATTGCTGTGCTATGTTTCTTGTGTATATCTTGGTAGTTTTATTAATGCTGTACTGGAGAATGTGCTTGTAAAGCTTGATGAATGAGAGTTTTGAATTGAATAAAAAGCAGTCCGGATTCTCTTTAGACCCTTAAATGTACTTGGCTTCTCTAAAAATGGTAGACAGGGTTAAGCACATAAGGATTTTAAATTTGAGCCCTGAGGAAAGGAAATGTTACGAAGATGGAAATTATTAAAGTCCAAGGCAACTTGCATCATTTTGATTTATTTTTGAGAAAGGTTTTTTTTGAACTATTTAATGAGAAAAACCAAGTGGTGATATCTCACATGGCACTTGGTAAGTCTTTCTACTGAAACGTGCTGACGAAGTTACCTGTACACCACAAAATGAAATTTAAGTGATGACGTTTTTCGCTGTTTGAACACCAACTAGTGTCATGATCAGAATGGCAAGACTGTAGGATTTGTGTTGATTGTGCGAAAGAGTCTCTTGAAGATTGGAGATTTTGAGAAGCTATTGTTGGATTTTGGATATACTTACATTTTGTGTTCTCCATTGAATTGGTTTGATATAGTTTTTGTTAATACTTCATATTCTTGTTTTCATAGAGAAGCCAGTCCTTTACTCCAGAAGAAATGCGTCCCCTTTGGGACATGCCATGCTTCCCCATTTGGTGAGCATAAGCCCGAAACTTTTCTATTGATTACCTTTCTCACTTCCTGCTATTTATGCTACTTCTGTTCTTTGCCTTCAGATGATGCAACCTGGAATAAACGCTTCAAGTAGTTCGCAGAAGGATTTCTTGAGTGAACTTCGAGCTGCAATTGGAAATTCTCCTGGCTATTTTGATGCCAAACGCTGACAAAGGACAGGAATGGCCCAATAAGTTGCATTATTCAGTTGAACTTAATGATTCGGTAATATGTTTCCCTGTGTCATTACCTCAGATGGACAGTTGTTTAAATGAACAAAACATATAGTAGCGAAACATGTTATGAATGTGTTTCGTGGGCATTTGACTTGCCTTGTTGGGTGTGAAATCGGAACTAATAGCTCTAAAATGTGGTAGGATCTTGACTTCGTGAGTTAAATTTAGTGTCACAGGAAGGACAGAACTGTAGCAGTAAATGGTACTTTGTTTTTAATTGCTGCAGCACTGATATCCAGTCTTATTAACAACTACATTCTGAAGTGATGGCGGATGTTAAACATTGTAGTGTAAGCGTTCCAAGGAAACACTTCAAAACCGGAGTCTGGTTTGGGAAGCTTGCCAGCTTTTGTTGTCCTGGAACTTGAAAAACTCGTTTAAATGTTCAAGCAACACTTGGTTGTTGGATCATGACTTTTATTTAGACTGAAATGATTTTGGTCAGGGATTCAGCGTGGGGTTAGCTTATCCTTATGTATTTTTTTTTTTTTTTTTTTTTGGAAAAACGGATCGTGTATTAATCAAAGGTTAGAAAGATTACAAAGCTCCTAACCCAACCCAATCTTTACATCAAGCCTACACCCCAAAAGCCCACCGGCCAATTCCTTCGCACTAAACTAACAATGACCCAAACAAAGACCGGGTCAGCCAAACCATTAACTACAACTTATTACTCAACTACTCCTTCACCCTCCGTGTCTTTCACATTCAAGGCTACAAGGAGCCTCTTGGTCTCCCGACGAATTCTTGCGATGATCACCGCAGCGGGAGGAAGATGAAGAATCATCCCATTCCTGATCTGATTCCTCCAGTAAAGAGCTGCTTTGACAGTTTCACGGAACATGCAGAGGAGTCTGAGAGGATGCCTTCGATTTGCTGAGAGTTCCATGATGTTACCATCAATCCAACGGTCCGGCTGGGTTTCTCCGAAGAAGGTATGCCACCTGTCTTGCTCAATTAGGTGTTTCCACACATTTGAGATCCAGATGCAATCCCTAGTTGCATGCAAAATGGTATCTGCCTCCCTATTGCAGATGTTGCAAATGGGAGTGTCTAGGATGCCTTTTTGGTATAGGGTCTCAGCGGTAAGGAGCTTCTTGTGCTTGATTTGCCACAAAATCATGTTTCCTCCCGCTGGGCCTTGGATCCGCCATATATTCTTCCAACTAGCCTTACTCGCCGGGTTGGAAGGCTGAGATTGGGATTGTAGATTGTAAGCAAGTTGCATGTCAAATTTCTTGCGTTTTCTGCTTGGTGCTTGTGTGTGGATATCCCGTACAATTTTATGTGCATAGTAGTCCCTAAGGATGTTCCTTGCGTATCTAATACTCCGCCAGATGAAAGAGGCGTTACTCCTATTCGGCGTAGCAACCAGGGGGTCACCATACTTTGCCCAAAGGACCTGAGCCCAGAGCTTGTCCTTTTCGTGTCCCATTCTCCACCCTAATTTGGCCAGAAGTGTTAAGTTCATCTGTCTAAGTCCTCTTATCCCGAGACCCCCATCCTCCTTAGGTTTGCACACCGTGTCCCACGCCACAGGATGGATCTTCCTTGAGTCACCATAACTTCCCCACAAAAAGTTGCGGTTTAGGCGTTCCAGGACCTTAATCGTAGAGGCAGGAAACTTAGCAGTTTGCATGTAGTAAGCCGGAATGGTACTAGTGACCGATTGTATTAATATCAGCCGGGCAGCCTTGGACATCACTTTGGTTTTCCAGGCCCCCAGTTTGGCTTGCACTTTCTCCACGATTGGACTGAATGTGGACTGTGTAACCCTACCATGAAGCATGGGCATCCCTAAATACTTCCCAAAAGTATTAGTCCTAGGGATCCCAAAGGTAGAGCTAAGATTGTCCTTCACCTGCTCAGTAGTATTCGGAGAGAAGAAAACTCTAGACTTCTCCATGTTAACTTTCTGTCCCGAGTGAGCGCAGAAGGTCATCAACGTCTGCTGCATCACCTGAGCCTGGCTTTCAGTAGCTTCCCCAAACAAGATCAGATCATCCGCGAACATAAGGTGGGATATTGTGGGGCCTTTCCTTGTGAACTTTAGGGGTTTCCAAGCTTTCTGCTCTACCTGTTCATGGATCATGTGGCTTAGGGCCTCCATACATAGAACAAAAAGGTAGGGGGCAAGGGGGTCCCCCTGCCTAAGGCCCCTTGAGGGATTAAACTCCTGTAACTGTTCTCCATTCCACAATACTCTGATGGTGGCAGAGCGCAGACAGTAAAGGATCATCCTAATCATACTATCCTTATGTAATTGGGATTGCTAGTTCTCTGCTTGGTTCAAAGGCAAAATATGTTCTTTACCCTTAAAAGTATAAATGCTTTCCCAATTACGCCGTCGTCCTTAAGAAATCTTTATGGCGAAAGGAGGAAGAAAAAAAAATGTTTTACATTCTCCCAGTCGTGTGGAATTAGGCCGTCGTCCTTCCCAATTAGTCCCGTTATTCTCGAGGCCAAAATGGAGGGGAAAAAAGAACAGAGCTGAGAGTCGAATTCTTTAACAACACTTGGTATATATAACTATGATATTAGATTGCATTATAAGTCGGTAATTCTCGTGTTTTCGTATTTTTTTTATTCTTTCTAGCTATTAATGTTGTTACTCTTTTATTTCATTTGACAATTTAATTTTTTCCATTTAGACCAGAAAAATAAACGCAAAAGAGAATATTACTCGATAGTTATGGGTGTATGATGAATATTACAAGCATTCACATCTTTCTCTGGTCTCCTACGATATCTATGAGGAAATTGTGGGGGTAACACCTGCAAGCAAGGAAAAGCTCCCAACTTATGAGAATTCCATCAACCTGGGGAAGACGTCCAAATGGAATAGTCAAGAGTAATTTTGCAGTAAAGAGCGTCTGAGTTGAGATAGAATCTGATTGTGGAACCAACCAAAACCAGAATGTGAACACAAGAAGTTTTCGCATTAGAATGGAATCAATCTCGTCCTCTGGAAAATGACGCGAGTTCTGATCAAGTTATTAAGGGAAGGACATGCCATTGTGAAATAAACATACGATATTCTTTCTGCTTTCGGCAAATTAAGTAAACCAATTAGTCGGTTCTATTATGCAAAATAACTATAATAATTATAATAATCCGTTGTCAAATTGATGGTCACAAAGTCCAAACCACCAATTCAAACTTTTATGAAATTCCAGGACAAGAGATGGATTCGCATAATTGGCGCAATTGGAGTTCCTATTCGAAATGATCGGCGCTAGAATTCAACATTGCTCGCGGTACCAGGCATACACCAACATTACCTAAACTCCCGTCTATAATGGAATATAAAGGGTCGGATGTATGCAACTATACTCATGTATTAAAAAAAAAAATTCATACATATCTTTCTACATGTATGCAGATGAGGAATGCTTCTCTTACAAAATATAAATCTAGTTTAACTTTTAAACAATGAATAGTACCATGTTACTTTTAAATAATCAATAGTACCATGTTGAAAAGTCAAGCTACACATATTTTAAAGCTGAAGGAATACACACCACCATGTTGAAAAGTCAAAATCTACATATATTTTGAAACCGAGAGAACACACAACCATGGGAATTGTTTGTAGAAGGTTTATAGTGATAAATCAGGTAGAATAGATGTGATATACGCTGCTCATAGTTTTTGTTGTCGTTGGGATATAATATGTATGACTGTTGTTTATCACGTCACCAGATTTCCACACAATTGAGAACATAAGAGCAAGCAAGAGAGAGTTAGATGACCAAAATTTTGTTTAAATACTTCTGAATAGATGTTTAAGAACCCATGTCCAAAACATCATGGGTCGGCAGCTATTACATTAGGAGTCACTAGATTATCCATACATCCTGAAGCTCAGGTTTAGATTCCTTGGGAGGGATACGTCCGGCCGTCGAACCACCGGTTGAATTCCCCTGGCTGGATGGGCTGATTCCTCCCATCTGCAATCCTCTCAGAGCAGAACCAGCATTTGAATCACCCTGATTTGTTCCACCCATCGCCGCTTTCCTTCTCTTCACCTTCTGAGCCCATCCAACAAGCCCAGCTTGCACATGCTCATCAAATATCGATTTCTTGAAATAGGTACCCATCTGTTTTCACAAGAAACAGTTATTTTCTGGGTAAACGTGTAAATCTACTACCACATTGCGCTATAACATGGATTTGAAGAAAGGGCAGGTGGAGTGTTACCTGAGTGACAATAGCATAAAGGGGTAAAGTGCTGTAACTGCAGAGTGTCTGAATGATTACCCTGAAATAGCCATATTGATTACAGTTTATAATCATCACGATATGTGCATATACACGTTTATAGCTATTTTAATAACGGAAACTACATATTTGTGTTTACTGCATTTCCTCAATAACACACTAACACATCATATCCCTATTATTGTGTCATTTATGTAGGTACATATAGAGCCGGAAGTCTCACTGGAAGCAAACTCTCTACACTTAAGAATAGAGGTATCGCTTGCATGCCGATCACCCTCCCTAGACCCTAACAATAGCTTTTGCTGCTGTTGGGATGGACTGGGTATGATTGATTGAATCATCACGATATGTGAAACAGACATGTAAATGCGAGGGATATAATCAATGGGAAGAGGAACTTCAATTGTCAATGGTCTTACCCAATGACAAGCCGAGGGACAATGAACCGAACTTGCCCCATTATGCATGAGTCGAAGCCATACTGGACCTGTAGGTGATACACAACATTCAACATTAAAACGACTATTAAGAAAAGAACCCGTGAACTTTGCTGGTGGGTTGTGAAGACTCACCCATATCCAGAAGAAAAATGCAATCTCAAAGGCATTTTGGAAGAGAATGATGTGTATCAAGAAGAGGACAATTCGAGGCCGATGGAACCAGAAGTGATCATCAGAAGGCTTCACCAGCAGTTCGCCTTCTATAGCTACATGTTTCTCCGCAACTTCATGTGCCAACTGGGTGATTATGTGCTCCAACTTTGTCCCAACGGCCAATAGAAGCTAAAATGGTTGACATAGAACCACATAGGATGTCAACAAACAATATCATGCTTGCAGTTAAGATATGGCAAATAAGGGAGGGTTCAAACAACCCAACAGTGAAGTGCAGAAGCCATTTTGTTTCCTCTATATGGAGTCAAGGACACATTCTTCCTTGACTTTGGAATATGATGGAATAAAGCAAAATGATTCACTAAATTGGCTGCGATGCTTCTTATATTGTGAAGTAGCAATTGATCGACAGACGCAATTTTCATTATGGGTCATCGAGAAACAACCTCTTTATGTTTCTAACACATGGATATGGTTGCGTACATCCGACCTCCCGTACCCCGCCGTAGGCAGAAACCTCTAAGGCAATGGGGTAATATTGTTGTTGTTGTAGTAGTATATTCTCACGTTGAACTCTTTACTCTAGAAAATGTATTGAAAAGCAAACCATAGACACAAAGGCATCTACCAGGATTTCATGATCAAAGGGATATGCCAATAAATCAATGACTTATTCAGATGATAATTAAAAATCTCTGATAAAATTTAGAGAAACTTCATCCAATAAGGCAAAACAGTAAGCCAGATATCTACCAAAACTAATCAGGACTGCATGTTAACATCAGTTTCAGAGGATAGGAACAACATCTACCAAAAGCAATCAGGAGGCCATATGGATATCAACACATAACCCCATGTAACTACAAGAAATATGGCATCACACGTTCTCATACCTAAAACAAAAGCTCCAATGAGCTAATGTCATTAACAAGACTAAACTCCTTAGTCCTGGTAGTTAAGGCACACTGTCGGTTATATTTCACAGGTGTTCATCATATTGGAAAATGAAAATTTTCTGAAATATTCAACCTTAATGCATATGAACTTGAAAAACATAAGCCAGGACTAATCTTACAGCATGCTCACTTAAAAAGTGAATGACGTCTACTAATAGAAAATCGCAAAAATAATATAAAGCCCACTTACGATGAAAGGAATAAAAGCTATCCAAAAGTAGGTATGCCAACCTGCAGCAAGGTTAAAGGGAAAAGTAAACACCATTCTTGAGCCAACATCATAAGCCATAGATGTCCTTCAGTAAGTACAGGGTTTCAGAACAAGACAAAATGTAAAACCAAAGATGCATACCATTTATATTCAGCAACATAAAGATGACCACAAATACCCACAAATACCAACTGCAGCATGAGCAATTTTTCATTATTCAATTAAGTTACTAGCAATATTCAGAAACCATAAATGAGATCTATAGATTAAAGGGACAAAAGAGTGCAGATTGTCAACTTCAAAAGAAGAACTTGCCTTATGCCAACAACTTTCTTGAAATCATCTTCTAGTGCACGTACCATATATTTGTGAAAATTAAACTTCGGGTTTCCCTTGCAATGCGTCTGCGAAAAATTCGAAGGATATAGATGATATTACGAACTAGCAAGAGAACACAGGGACAACTTATAATTGAAGAGTGACTTACTTCGATAAAACCCAGTCTGAGTGCCAGATAATCTGATCTTGTAACTGACCCATAAAATTGCTTGAGAAAACAGTGCTGAAGGTTCAAACCAGAAAAGAAAAGAAATCAAAACTATTTTTTATCTGCATCTATATAGAATATGGGTCATGACTTTTTCTTTTACTAGCATTTGTGATTTACTTTCTAGTGGTATACAAATATGAAGGAACAACACGCTCAACACTCTAGTGAGACCAACATCAATCTCCACTAGTCTTCATTGGTAATTTGATTAGTCAGCAATACAACATTTGAATTGAAAAAAAAAGTGCTTTTTCACATCAAAGTTCCACAAGCAAGTGTTCTAACATAATCAGGTAAAAAACAATATCATCCAGTACAAGAAACATATTGTGAAAGTAATTTTCGAACTGACCATAATTCACAAGACTGGTTTAGGACTAGTTTCCCCTCACATTTCCTTGTTCACTCAAGTAGATTCTTGCAACCCAATATATGTTGCAAGTCCAGTAATAGCAAGCGTTGACAAAAGAAAGAATAGCTTACCACCCAACCCAAAAGAGCCGAGTGCTTTTCCATCCCAATAAATCGACTCCTAATGAAATCATGCTCATGAACATGGGTGACCTTTGGAATCATCCCTGCAAAGCGACATTTGCACCAACATAGAAACAAGAGCGCTAAACAGTATTGTTCAATAAATATTTCTGACATGATGGAGATTTCAAGATTGCTGTCCACATCTTAGACTTCATATTAAATTTCATCTATTAGTAACAAAACACACTTCTAGAAACATAAAAGCAACCAATCATCATCATGAGCATTTCATGAGAGTGCTAACATTCTGATAGTACTACAAACTATCAAAACAAATAAGACAGACCTTGTTCACTATCGTTGCTGTCTTTTGCAATGGAATCCTCCCAATGTTTCCATTGGCTTATCTAAAACAGAAAATGTTACTTTCAGTGAGCAGAACGAGCAGAACTTAGCACGGTGTCAAGAAGAAAAGCTTGAAAATAATTGTACTAACCCTCGCTCCTCCAAACACAACAGTGAGTACTGAAAAGGTCACATGAACAATAGCTAGAACAAAGATGAAAACGTGTAGATGATGCAATCCCTCAAGAGATAACGCCGGGACTTTATGCTGCATTGAAGAAATAAAACATATAGATAAACTCTGAAAATGCTAGTTCTCAGATATAATTGTCTTGATGTTTGGGGCAAACGTACCAAATGGGATCAGGTGTACCCAACCCCGTATGTCCCAGGCTCATCAGGGTTGGTGAGGCCTGAAAAAGATATAGGTCTCACCAACTCTAATCAGTCCGGAAAACACGGATAACACACACAAGATGGGCACACCACAGCCCATCTGCAAATATACAGGGAACATTTATGAGGATAATATTCTGAAACAAAAAAATTAGTGAAGCCAGCATAAGGGAAACAATCTTTCCACGAATTTAAAATAAATTGAAATAAGTTTAATCATGAAAGAATTAGATAGAACTAGTTTCATTACCCTGTCAACGCAGTACCCAAGGTTCTTTGATCCTTCCCCGAGCAAGCGACGATGAGTTGCTTCAGAACTAGATCCCTCCTCACCCTCGGAAGGCTTTGATGACAAGGAACAGGGGAGGAGGTGTCGCATTACTTCAGGAGGGACACATATTTTGACAATTGCACCTTGAAAAACCGTCAGCAACAACGATATAAAACCCAACAGCATTAACTCTGCGGCAATAGAACATCCATATCAGTTTATGGACAAAACAATGATGACAACACAACCTCCCCACACCCCCACCGCCAAAACAAAACAAAAGCCCAAAGAGAAAAAGCAAATTTATAAAACGGATCTAAAATATTTAAAAAAGCAAAGACGGAATGCAGAGAATTGACCTTCCTTGACTTTCTGCAGAGCTTCAAAGAGAGGCTTTTGGTTCTTCTTCTTCAAGAACTGCATTCATAAACAGAGAAATGAACGGAAGATGAACCCAACTAAAAAGATTGAAGTAAAACATAAATTCATTAAGAATAAATCTTACAAACGATGCAAGATTTCTGCTTTTGGTGTGATGTCAGGACAACGAAACACAAAAATAAAATAAAAACTAAAAATGAGACGGACGAAAGAAACAACAGGTAAAACCTTTCCGCCGTAGTGGAGAAGGCGTTCAACGAGGAGAGAAATGGTAACGATGACGGTGCAGACAGCGGCGACGACCCATGTCGGAGTGTACTCCAATGACGTGGCTCCCAGCGGCTCGCCTCCAGACATTTTGCTGCAACGGCAACGGCCTAATTCACAGTCTCCACTTTCTCCACCGAAATTCAAAGGTCAATTTCTTTCAAATTTCAGAATCAAAAGCCAAGATTTATAATACTATTTATCGCCAGAATCAGAACCCCAAGATGTGAGACCCGAAAAAAACTAGAAATGTCATTCACTATCAATTTTATTGTGGTCCAGCACTTGGATTCAGTGATTAATGAAGAGATCAAAGTTCCACCTTCCAAAACTCCTCGTTTACTAAAAAAACGTAGTCCCTCAAAAGACTATGGTGCTTTATTTTATACTATATTAAAAGTTGAACGGTAACTATATTTTTGTATTTCAAAATATGGATTCAAACTTCTTGTTGTAACTCTTTATCTCGTCTTTATATCCAATGTATAAAAACAAAGAGTCCATTAAAAAAAAAGTAAAATGACAACTTCTGCAAGTAGAACAGAAAGATTTAATATAAAGTTGAGACTGCAAAATTAAACACTTACAATATAATGTGTGAGATCGACACATGTAATACAACGAAAGAGATCCTCGATCAAACTACTCCTCCTAATCTTATATAACAACAACAAGCATACTCAGTATATTACAACGACAACAAACGCTATCGTTAGGGGTATGAAAAAGGTGAGAGACATGCAAACGATATCTCTAACCCAAAAGATAGAGAGTTTGATTCCAGTGAGACCCTCAGCTCTATACATAACTACATATATAACATATTAATGGGCATATATTGTGCTAGTGTATGAGTGAAGTAATTTAGTATACACAAATAGAAAGCTATTAAAATACATAACCATGCATATGCACACATAATGAAAGACAAACACAAAAACAAAAAAGTACAAACTACTCCTAATCTCATATATTAAATAAAAATACTTAGATATTAACTCACATGTACTATATCCTCAAGTTTGTAGTTTCTATAGAGCATTTATATAATAAAAAAAAAGTTTAGGATAAAAACGTTATGAGATAATCTCTTCCTTTGACACTAACTTGTATATTTTATATTTTTTTAATAAAATAGAGTTTTGGATTGTAGGACTAAAAGGGAAGAACCATTTTCCCGGCGGTCAGTCCATACTACTAACATGTAGGAGCGGAACTCTGTAATAAATGGTAAATTTTATAATGTTTTTTATATAAGTGGACCAATTAAATAAATAAAATATAGGTGTTTCTTTTATGAGTAATCATGGTCTTCTTAACGTGTACTTCTATTGCCACTAATCGGTAACTACTTGCTTTTTATAGCAAAATAAAAACATATCATAGTACACAGTAGACATGTCTAATTCATATAACATGCCGTTTCTTTTTTAACATCTTGTATCAAACGCAAATCATCTTTCTCTATAATATGATATTTCTTTTTTTTTTCCATGTCTATTTTCAGTAGTTTTAAAATAAAAACAATGTATATTTTCAATAATGAAAAAAAAATAGTGGAAGGGATGTAGTCATAACATTTTTTATATAGACGATTTTGACCATTGTAAACCAAAAAGACATTAGTGCCCCTGACTCCAGATTTTTGTTTTCCCTCCTTCACATAATTATTGTATCGGCTGTTTTTATGGCTAAATTGTTTAAACTCACGTTAGGTTTATATAAATTAAAGCAATCTTAAGCAAATGAATGTTGATATCTCGTTTTTATATAACCCATATTTCTTTTTCAAAATAGGCAATGTGAGACAATATTTTCAATACCCGTCCTCACATGATAACGTGATTTGACATATACACGCACCTTAGAATCCTTCTTCTCGTGGCAACGTAGCTTGACGTATACATGTGTCTCGTTTTCGTATAACATATATATATTTTTTCCAAAGTTGCCAACGTGGAACAATATTCTAAACACTCGTCCTCACGTGGCTTGACATACACGGGTTCCTTAGAATTCGTCCTCAATCACAAACTACAAGTCATGCATGAATATTTGTATTTGGGTGATCGTAGACAAGGGGAGATGATAGATGACCTTGGGTGAAGGAAACAATAAATGACAATAAATGACCAACAATTGGACATGCATGGTGTGAGTCCATAATCGCAAGCCATGAGTCAAACATAAACGTTCGGACTTAGGTAATCAGAGACAAGGGGAGACGATAAATGGACTTGGAAGGGATATAATAAATGGTCAACAATGGAACATGCAAGGTGTGAGTCCATATTTTATATGTGCTCTGACATCATGTAGGATTTACATGAGGTAATATTCATATACATCATGTTAAAATTTGGATTTACATGATGTAAGCCTCATATCAACTCAAAAACTTAATACAACAGATGATGATACTACATATCATATGACTCATATATTTTTCTAAAAAAAACCAACGTAGGATATTATTATCAACATGACAATTAGGACCAGTATTTTGACTGACTGATTCATCGTCCCCCCCCCCCCCACACATTTCCCATATTTATTATTTGTTTTATTTTCCCTTGATTTTGTGTTCTCCCATAACTTATTTTTCATGTGATGTATCGAGCCAATTTAGTATCAAACCATATTTTGACCATATTAACCTTATATGTTATAGTGTCGATTAGGAAATATATCAAGATTATAATGGTTGTTTGTTTGTTTGTTTGTTTGATGGTGAATTTTCTATGGAAATCATAAGGCTTTAGAATTTTTCATTGAATGTTTTTATTTTGAGTATAGTTACCTTCAACCTTTACAACGTGGAGAATAAAAAGAAGAACAGAAAATTAAGATTTATAAAAGTGTATTAAAACCTTGGAAAGATTAACCGACTGGTATAAAAAATTTAAGGAAATAGAAATAATTTTCAGAAATATTGTTGGTTGAAATACAAAAGTATTAATAATCCTTAAAGCGGTGGGTTTTAACACTATGCTGTTTTAAAAAAAGAAAAAAAAAACTTTAACTAAAAAGTGTAGACGGAAACAACAAAGGAAATATAATCCCTAGCTACGCAAAAAAAAAAAAGAAAAAAAAAGAAAGAAAGAAAAAAGATAGAGAAAAAACTTTACGCTGCTTTTCTAAAACGTTGGCCGCAATAAATGACGGTTTTTCCTAAACAAATACGAAACGTTTCAATCAACAATAACTAGTTGACAAAAAATTAGGGCAATAATGTCATTCAATATAGAACATGTGATATTGCTTTGCCCTCAGCAAATCATGCTATGCCTATATCAATTTCCTAAAAATAAACTATCCGCATGGTTGAGGGGAACTTGGACCTGGTAAATGTTGTTGTTTTATGATATTGAGGTCATATGTTCGAGTTGCGCAAAAAGTCGTTTACACAAAGTGTAAGATAAGACTGCGTACATTAGATCATCTCTTCCTCAGACCTTACGTAAACGCAAGAAACTAATATTCCGGAAATGTCATTCTAACAATCCGCCTGGTTGGCACTTATCTATAAAGTGGTTCATTCTTATTAAGAAATAATTAAGTATTACTTCTCTTCCGTAATTATATTGTTTAACATGGATATGCATATAAAATCTATAAGAATATGTGTCTAATGTTAAATGAGTTACAGTGAGTTTTTTCTCTCAAAAACATAACAATTACAAAAAAAAATATTTATCTTCAAATGGATGGTTAGTGACGTTTCGTCTGTCTAATTTCATAATTTCCATTTACCACAATTTATTTATAATTTTAGAAAAAATGGGATTGTGACAAAGGGATGAATGTGAAAAATCAACGGCGAAACATTTGGGAAGCTGATGCTGAAATTCGTCTTCGGACAAGACAGCTTCACAATAGTTCAACCCTCTATGAGGTCATCAAATAGTTTTTTTTTCCTTGAACAAAGTTCATCGACTAGTTTAATATGTATTAAGAAAATATATTCTAGTTTATTTTCTATGCATCGTCTACCCTTTCTAAAGAGATCAAACCATGTATTAGTATTATTTTTAAATAACCATGTATGTTTAGTTATCCTAAAATTGATATATGTGATATAATCTCAATGAAGAATTAAAGAAACCAATACCGACAACAGCTCGCATTAAAGCAATTGTAGCAGCTCCGACACCAATTGATTTTGAGACACTTGAATCTTAGACTAGATATATTATGAGACTATGTTTATAAATCGTGTTTTCTGTAATTTGTGTCATTTCCACTCTCCACATCCTTTTTTTATACAAGAAAATATTATATGAGACACTTGAATCTTAGACTATCTTTACCCATATATATTATGAGAATATGTTTATAAATTGTGTTTTCCGTAATTCGTGTCATTTCCACTCTCCACATCCTTTTTTTATACAAGAAAATATTATATATCACCACCTTGTCGAAACACGTGTTATACAATTTATGAATGCATTGAATAAACCTATTCAAACCATATGTTAAGTAAGACTAAACCATTATTAGAATGTGAAAATCTAATACCTCTCGTGTTAGACTTGAGTTTTAACCACTTAGAGTTAAGCATTATTCGACACTCTCCATCTTCTTTTTCACATTTAATGACATACTATTAATAGACGGAGGAACTTCAAATAACCTACTGGTAATCATTTTAATAATTTTTAAAGTAACGCAATATTAAATAAATAGAAAGTATAAAACTCGGTTACCGTATTTTCCCTTATTTGAATATACAATTCGTGATTTAACACTATCAAGTATTTGAGAAGGCTCCGTCAACCTCTAGTGATATAAAAAGACGTTACAGTTGTATTAGGTTTCCGCGTTTGTGTAGGTTTAGAAAGGGCCGGATCGCTTCGCGATATGATGTATGTAGTCTTACCTGTTGTTTTCGCGGCTCGAATCTATAGCTTCAAAGTCACAAAACAGCAATCTTTTCAGTTGTTCAAAAGCTTGCTCTCTCAATCTATGGTGGTATAAAGCTTTCAATCTTTTCCATGGTCCATCATCTACATAATTTCCAAACTTCGCAAAACTTGAGAAGGCAGGTTTCTCATAATTGTTAGTCGATTTATAAGCTGAAAATTGATAATAATTTCTATAACGCGATTTCGTGTCTCATATCTTTTGAGACACTTTACCTTAATTTGATAGGGAGTTGGTAATCATATAGAAGATTCACAACCATACTTCTTTTCTTTAATCAATACATATCTTGAACCATGTATGTTTTTTGATGTTGACAGTAAATAAAAAACAAAAACAAAAGTGAGTTGATCCCCCAACAAAAAAGAGGTCGTGTATGAACACGGTCTGATAGATCAATAGCTGTGGTTTCCCACATCTATTTTAATCTAATTTAGTACATGGCTCCACTACTTTAATAATATCTGAATATCTTTATTTTTTGAATGAAAAATTTATTTAAAACCTACATTTTACAATCATCTACGAATTCATTATGACGGTAGGGAGGCATAGGACGAGGGCCCTTCCGTCCAGAAAAATTTAGTTGAATATTTGCAATTTATTATTTAATGGGTTGCCTTGAAAGGCGGGTTGAGTAGAATGGCTCTAACTTCTAAATCCCCGCCAACATGTCGGTGATTCTAACATAAACATAGTAAGTAATTAGTAAGCAAACCGCGTCAATGAAATGGGAGTCCTCTAACGGCAATATCGGTGTCTGAATTTGGTGTTATTCATAATTCAGAAAGTGGTCCGAAGCTTCCACAAACCTGTCAAGTACCTCACGCATCTGCAATTACGTTCCCCTGATTATTCAAAATTACATGTGCATTCAATTGGCATGACAAGTTTTTGTATACTATCTATATAATACAATCGGATTTATATTTATATGTTTAATCACCATTATCTTGATTAGCATGTAAATATTTATGCATCCTATTCTGTCACTAGTAAGATTTTCGTTACAAGCAACATAAAACCTATCTAAATGAATAAATAGTGTTTTTGATCTACTAGACTTCTGCATTTGCATAAGGTTTGGGAAAGAGACAAATCATTTCGCGATCTAATGTACACAGTTTTACTTTACACTTTGTATAAGAGATTGTTTCCGCATCTCGAACTCATTCACAAAGTTTTACGCAAACAACGTTTCTTCTTATTATGTAACGATGAGATGATTTGCGACATATATCAAATTTGGCGTGGGCCATGATGTTTTGATACGTATGCTTGATTTTTCTTCGAGCAAGACAAAATAATAAAATACTAATTGACCACTGGGTTATACCTTTTTATCAACGTTTATTAGACAAACAAACAAAATGCCACATAACATAGATGAGGGAAGAATACAAAAGGTTGGACAACATTGGATTAGTGTGGGATATATTGGGTATGATTGGTTAATTGATTGAAAACCGATGGGTGTATAGATCATCAATGTATTAGGCTCTTTTGTTTGCATAATGTACGAAGAAGGATTGGACCACTTTACGATCTGATGTACGCAGCCTTACCCTATACTTTTAGTGCAAGAGGATATTTCTATGGCTAGAACTCGTGACCTTAAGGTCACAAAACATCAACATTACCAGTTGCTCCAATACATGTTCTCATATATATATATATATATATATATATATATATATATATATATATATGAAGATAAATTCACAGTAATATTTTTCTAATTGTGATTTTAAAGTTTTCTTGCACATGGCTTTAGAAAATTAATTAACTGAACGAGTTATTTTAATTAAAGATTGAAAAATCTATTGACTTAGTATCGTAGCGAATAAAAATAATGTAGCAAACATAACAAATGCCTCATCTGTACTACAAAAAAAGAATTGACATAAAAAAGAAAAGATAAAATAATTATTCTAATGAGGCAGTAATGAGAAAAAGGTTGTGATTTGTCCAAGAAGAAACGATGTGGAGCTTCTGGAATTTCTTGACAAAATTTGATAACTTTTTTCAAAAAGTCGAATCACCAATTGTCAAAATGGTATTAGGGAAGCTTGCTTTTTCTACTGCGGCAGTATCTCGTATATGTATAATATTGGTCCGCTCATGTCACGCAACTGCTTTCGTTGGTGATTTGTGATTTTAGGGTTACAGGTTCGAGCCGTGGAAACAGTCTTCTGCATAAAAAAGTATAGGATAATGCTGCATGCATTAGATCGCGAAGCGATCCAGTCCCTCTCCAGACCTTGCGAAACGCGAGAGCTTAGTACACCAAAAACGTGTTTTTTATATCACGGCGTTTACGGCCTTGAGATCTGGCCTAATTGTATGGCTATAAAATCCAATCCTATCTAAACAGGGTAGGAGATACAAGGAAATAATTTGAAATGAAATATAATTGTAATAATATTCGAAAGGATTAGCTTCGGCTGTCTCGTCTGTAAAACTTTGTGTAAAATGTAAATATAGAAAATACATGTTAGTAAACAAACCCAAAACTTGTCTTACTCATTAAATTCACAAAGGATTCAAATCTCAAAAACTGAGAATTTGAATGTTTAGGCATTAAAAACCATATATTCTTTCACGAGACTTGTTTGGGGGTGGTTGATAGACCCTCTAGACACCCTTTTCCCAGCAAGTTCACACCTGGGACGGTAGTTTCACACATGGAGTGTTCACATGTCCACCATGTCTGAAAGCAAAGCACAAAGTGCGTCCCATGTTTTTTCTTAGAAAAAACTTTGCTCTTATTAGCTAAAAAAATATGCAGGAAACACCTTTATTTTTTGGAATAGAAAAAGGTCAAATCTTTTCAGGGGGAAACCTTGGCTCTGACGGCCCCTATCATCCAGCCATAAAGAATATTGTAGATGATGCAAATCAAGAGTTCATCGGTCTCTTAGCTTGGGTGATGACTTATGCAGTGACATACACAAAGTGCCCCTGCAAAGTAGGCTTTCAGCCTAGTAGCAGTGGAACAGTCACACCGTGCGTGTCAATGTAATGTAACTCTTGATCTTTTGGAGCAAATCTCAACTGAGGGCTCTAATAATCAATCAATCATACCCATTACATATTCTAATGGCAACAAAAGCTTAGAGTCTTGAAAGGTGAGCGGCAGACAAACAGTACCTCTATTTCAATGGATAGATAGTTTGTTTTCAGTGAGACCCACCGACTCTATATGTACATGCATAAATTATGATAGTTTAATTTGAAAATAATTTAAGAAAGTCGCTATTCTTATGTTATCTTTTGTTGGTTAACTAAGGTAAGCTAGAAAAATTATGTAAGTATTGACTAATAATATATTATGTACTATTTTATTTATAAATTAGAAAATATTTTATAGCAAAACAAAATATAAACTGGGACATAATGTATATCCACACATTATTCCTGAAAACAGTATATATATCCCCACATTAATCCTATGAGAGGGAGACTGATGCTTTAAGAGGATATTGGAACAGGTCCGCTTAGTTCATTTCGAGTGGAGCTCCAGGGGAAAAAAGGGGGTAAGAAAAGAAGAAGAACAAGAAGATTCATATCGAGTGGAAGTGTCATCGTCATCATCTGGACCCACTATATCCCAACGACAGTAAAAGCTATCTTTAGAGTCTGAGGAGGGTAAGTGGTAGGCAGACAATACCTCTATACCAAGAATTCGAGTGAAAGTGTGTGAACTAAAGTGCGATAATTTGCCAAAATATATGCAAGCTGGTTATATAAATAAACATAATATATATATAACGGCACCAAAATGACGTCAAAATAAAAGGGTCAAGTGACAAATGATAAAATCTCACTTATTAGCCTAAAGTTTGGCCTATTACTCAGTTACCAACCTAACGTTCATGAAACTCACTTAACAACAACTCTTTTGCCGAAATGTCTCACTTGTAGCCAGTCACCGGAAGGTGACTTGCTACAGCAGGTTTCCTTTTTTTTTAAAAAAAAAACATTTCTAAAAAATGTTATTATTTGTAAAAACTCTAAAAAATTATAAAAGTTAATTAAAAAACATTTTAAAAATCGAAAAATTAGGAAAAAAAGATAAAAATAATAAACAATTACCCACAACGCTCCAGCACTCCACCCACCTATCCCCCCTCCCACGCCACACCACCCCCCGGGCCAAAAAAATTTTTAAAATTTTTTTCTAACTCAACCATAACGCTCCGACCACCCCTGCGTCCCCTCCCTCACCCTTTCCTCTCGTGATTTTTTTTAAAATTTTTTCTAACTCATCCAATACATCCTAACCACCCCTGCGTCCCTCTCTCCCACCCACGCGCACACCCAAAAAAAATTTTAAAATTTTTTCAACTCACCCACAAAGCTCCGACCATCTCCCAGAACTCGAAACAATCCAACCCCCCAGTACAAAAAGAAAATGACAATGTTTTGGGCTAGGGGTTGGATTGTTTGGGGTGCCGGGGGATGGTCGGAGCTTTGTGGGTGAGTTGAAAAAATTTTAAAATTTTTTTGGGGTGTGCTGGGGGGTGGCGGGGTGGAGGGGGGGAGGAGACGCGGGGTGGTTGGGACGTTATGGGTGAGTTAGAAAAATTTTTTTAAAAAAAAATTCACTAGAGGAGGGGGTGAGGGAGGGGACCGGGGGTGGACCAGCTGGTCGGAGCGTTATGAGTGAGTAAATTTTTTTAAAAAAATTTTTTGCGGTGGGGAGGGGGAGGGTAGGTGGGTGGAGTGCTGGGGTTGTGGGTAATTTTTTATTATTTTTATCTTTTTTCCTAATTTTTTGATTTTTAAAATATTTTTTAATTAATTTTTACAATTTTTTAGAATTTTTAAATTCCTTTTAAATAACTTTATTCAAAAATACAATTTTATTTTTTTAATTAAAAAGGGTCGCCACGTGTCAACTTCTGGTTGGTCTGAGAAAGTCAACGACTGGTCAACGGTTGGTCAACGGTCACCTGACTACAAGTGAGATATTTCGGCAAAAGAGTTGTTGTTAAGTGAGTTTCATGAACGTTAGGCTGCTGAGTAATGGACCAAAACTTAGGCTAATAAGTGAGATTTTCTCAGTGACAAATGGAGGTCTAGCTTTGTTTGATAATTATGTAACTGTGACTATCAGGTGTAAATTTGATTGGTGCGAGTCAGTTAGCTTAATATATTTTATATAATGAATTGTCAATGTTAACAGTTTAAAAATATTTGCTCAACTTAATAATTCTAACGTGTTATTTAATATAGTGTAATTGATTTTTTATAACCAGTGTTAGTATCTTATACATACTTCTTCATATGATGAAAAGACTTATTAATTCAGATTTAATTTAAAAAATTATCATAAAAAGCCTAACACAATAAATAAAAAGTTATACATACCATGTCCTATTTACATTGAATTCATTCATCAGGTTAAGGTCGCATACAAAGTTACAGGTCCAATTCTTGTGGCAGCTGCAGTGTGAGCATTTCACTGCTGTCTAGCGAGATATTTCAATCTAATGTGGTATAAATGCAACCCCAGTTTGCAACGGATACATCGTAGACATCGTTTGTCTAAAACTTCGACCTAAAAAACCGGTGAATTATTATGATTTACGTCCTTTTTGCAATTGTATAAGAATAATATACTACATGCATAGGATTAAAAATTTGACCTTTTGCATATAAAAGTTATAAATGGGATATTGGACTGGTAAGTGACCACGAATGATCCAAACATGGAACTCGCGCGTCGCCTCTCTTCAGACAAAACCTATGATTTATTCAATCACACTCTACGTGACATGTTATATTCTACACAATAAATGCATGCATCCACTTTTTTCCTTTCCCTCTGACCTCTCCATTGTCTTTCTATTGTATTTTTACACTATTTTAATAAGTATTATGTATGAGACAGAGAATTTCATATCAGAAAAATAAGGTTGGGATCTTTTAGCTCACTCCATGTCCTATTTTATATGTCATTCAATAGGATCGTGCATATGAATTTAATTTATCTTGAATTGTTCTACGTAACTTGATTCCATTATCTCATCATCATCATAATCCGGACCCAGTATATCCCAACGACAGCAAAAGTTATCGTTAGAGTCTGAGGTGGGTAAGTGTAGACAGACAATACCTCTATCCCAAGAGATAGAGAGTCTGCTTCTAGTGAAACACCCAACTCTATTGATTCCATTAACTAAAATATAAAATAGGACATGGTAGGGATAGAAGATCCCTGGGAAAATGGTGCAATTTGAAAATACTATTCATCACGCAAGTTCATTTAAGAAACTCCTCAACATACACTTGGCATGAATAGCAAGAAACTGTTACATATACAAAATCATTAATTCAAAAACTGTATGACCGTAAGACAGAACACACGAATATGAATATGAAACAGATTCACTTAGCGAACATAGTTTACAACAAAAGATTTAAAAGAAAAAGAAAAAGAAAGTAATATCTCCAACTGCTTTTCTACCTAATCCATTGACTTAAGAGACTTGAAAATAAAAATGCGATGTTAAGAACATTTCTCCCATCTTCCTTGCGGCATTTACCAACTAGCTAGTCAAAGAACAAACAAATCTTATGGTAAATTATTAGTACTTTTCTTACAAACGTCAGTTGCTTGCTTATATATTAGTTTTTCCCAATAGAAAGATAGTTTCCAGGTAACAACATGCAAAGAAACTCTCTCAAAGATTACCAAAAAGCCCAATTTGGTCGACTCATACTGCTGCACGTGTGATGACATTTTTCCAAACTTTTAATCGTCACGTTTGGCATCGTAAATGATAATTACTGTAAATGTGCTGTACAAACGCCCATTTACGAAAATATTACGTCCATAAGAGCCATTTCGGTAAAGTACTCTCCAGATCCCCCAAACCCCCTTCCCCCCCCCCCCCCCAAATTTTTACTTTAGGTTTTAAGGTCCCAACCCACACAATCCTATTTCATTTTGTACATGAGTTCGGTTAACTTAGAGCAACTGATGAGATTGCTTCTTTCTGACCTTGAGGTCATAAGTTCGAACCGCAGAGACAGCCTCTTGCGCAAAGTGTAGAGCAAAGCTGTATACATTAGATCGCGAAACGACCGGTATCTTCCTCAACTCTGCGCAAATACACTGGAAACGCCTTTTAGAGGAATACAGTTGCAAGTACATGACATAGACACATTGAGAGAAGAAAACTAGTTTTTACTATAACCTTGCTAGGTGAATCAAATATGAAAATAGATAATCTTTGATAATTGAGAAAATATATATAAAATGGCACATTTACTGTACGAACAATATTTTACCCATTCATTCTATTTACAATATAAAGAAGTTGCTGCTTTGCCTATACTTTTCTTTGTACTAGATTTTGTGGCCGACCTTAACCAGATTAGCGAATTCAATGTATAAACTAGTTTTCGCAAAGCAGTTCGAAGGCCCGACTGCATTAATTTAACCCACCTGCATTGCCTAACATCATATGCGTTGTCATTGGATACTGAAAACTGGCTCAAAATACAGGGTCACTGGTTCAAAAAAAAAAAAAAAAAAAAACTTGAAAATGGGCTCAATCTACAAGGTTAATGGTTCAACAAGAAAAAAGAAAAAAGAAAAAGAACTACAAGTCCAGCTCCTAGTATCTTAAAACAAGTATTGTTTTTCAATCTCATCAACAAAACTCGGTTTTGACAGAAGTGTCCATTTTAACACAACGATTCCTTCAAAATAAAACAATTACCATGGAAATTAATTCTGAACAACAAATCATTATCCTATTGCCTTAAAGGCTCCCGCCTATGGCGATGTATGTGCGATTGATCCAGAACGATTTAGTATATTTCCCAACCAAAAAATCCATAGGAAGATGAATTATCAACAAGCAAAAGTAGGAAGTAAAATAATGTCAAGACTTCAAAGGCAATCCAAGTTTAAGATAGTTAAGAAATAGATAGAATCACGCACATGCAATCTCCGTTACATTCTCTCTCCTGCACTGGTCCCTAAAGAGTACTTTTTAGTAAGGTCAAGATCAGGGTAGAAGCAATGTACTTGACCCCTAATATTTTCCGGTTACCTAGAATCATGGCGTCTAGTAACAATTAACGACAAAAACCACAAAAACATAAATTTTCAAAAATCATAAAAGGAATTCATGTACGCGCAAAGATATCAGGGGCAATGTGCAGCGTCTCATTCACATGCTACTTTACACCAAGGAAAACAAGTTCTAAATAAGGAAAACAAGACAATTTAAAACCATTAACGGCATAAATGTGTGGTTGCTTGAGAAGTTCAACCTAAATCACTAGCTAAGATACCAAAGGGGGATCAATTCTTATACTTGGATGGTTTGAAAATGGTTGCCTTGAAATATTTGAGTTCAGCGATACTCTCTTTGATGTCATCCATAGCCCTATGCTTATTTTCCTTCCGAGGAGCCTTCTTGTTGTCTGCATAAACAACATCACCAAACATCCATCCATTTGTTATTGCTATCAATGTAAATTTGCAGAATAGATATGTGACTAAACTCCATCCACTCGAAAGTCCTCCCAGTATCAAGACAATAATTTACCTCTCGGATACCAGCGCATGCATAGGGCCTTGATACTGCTGACATCGACAAGAACATGGGAGAAAAGACCAGCCAATTCAGGCATATACTTCTGCCAGGATGTTAAAGGCAAACACCAACTCAGAGAATTGAAATCCATTGCCAAGTCATTTTTCATTATGCCGTAAGAAGAGGCACAATTTCTTGATAAGAATAATAGCCGCAAAAAGCATCAAAATCTTGGGTTTCTTACCTTCAAGAAAAGAAGATCTACATAGACTGAATTCCCTGCGAGGAGAGGTGTAGAAGTGCCAACATGCTTCTTTACAAATTCAACAACCTAAAACATGCGCCACAAACAAACAACATCACCACCAATTATAAAGCATTGTGGGAAAAAAAAAACAATGATAAAGCATCGGCAGTACGCCTACAACATTTGGTGATTAGCCTTTAACGTCCTGTGCAAACTGGCAGGACTATCTGCTGTTTAAACCATCTCACATGAAAGAAATGCTACGTAATATCATACCACATAACCCACACTACACTTCCCACCACTCCAATGAAAAGAGGGTAGGATTCAGTGCCTCTCAAAAACGTTGAAAACAGATGGCAAAAAATTGTGCATCATCTCTCTCTAGTTTCTTCTTGCCATTTTATCTGCCCAGGATCTGGGCATAAAGCATTGTGGGAAAAAAAAAACAATGATAAAGCATCGGCAGTACGCCTACAACATTTGGTGATTAGCCTTTAACGTCCTGTGCAAACTGGCAGGACTATCTGCTGTTTAAACCATCTCACATGAAAGAAATGCTACGTAATATCATACCACATAACCCACACTACACTTCCCACCACTCCAATGAAAAGAGGGTAGGATTCAGTGCCTCTCAAAAACGTTGAAAACAGATGGCAAAAAATTGTGCATCATCTCTCTCTAGTTTCTTCTTGCCATTTTATCTGCCCAGGATCTGGGCATTGCACCACATTCCCTTCAATATTATTTTCCAGGAATGATTATCAGCAGCATATTATACCACAAACTTTTCTAACACCGTATCCTGATAGATTATACAAAAAAGACATCTAGGCAACTTATTCCAGAAACAAGTACAAATCAGATAAAGTAAGAAAACACAGTACCTGCTTTTCAGCTTCTCTTTCAGTAACTGAACTCCTTATAACCTTGTCCGTCAAACCTAAGACAAACTTGAAGAGTTATTGAGTTGTTTTTGTCAGCTAAAGACCACTGCATATACACATTTCCAGTTTTCTAATGCAATAAAAGAAAGAAAGAAAAAAGAACGCATACCACTAGCTGCATGATGCTCTTGGCACCACTCTCCCATTTTGTCCAGGCATTCCTTCTCTCGATGAATGACAATATCAGGGCCCTATACATACGACAACACTCAAACCTTTTTCCCAATATGTGGGGCCAGCTTCAGGGCCTTATACATGTATGTGCAAATTATACTACTAAATACAGAATACTGGACAGTGCTGTGGCTCAAAACATCACCTCAGTACATTAAGAATACAACATAGCCATGAAGCACCGAAAGTGTCCAGTCTGGAAAAAAAAACTAAGCAACTGATGTAGAAACAAGGATACACGATTACACTCAAAGATCAATTGCCGTCCCAAAACTATTAAATCAGTGTAGCATTGCCATTTGTCTTGAAGTTCTTGCACCCGCATCACAGCAAAAAAAAAAAAACATTTTGATAGATTTCACATAAGTTAGGAGATTGTATTGCAACTCAAGCTTGGACAGATATCACAGGACTTCTGTGATTATATATATACTTACACTACACACACACATGTATATATATGCGCGTGTGTGTATATGTATATGTATGTGTGTGTGTGTGCGTGTGTATATGTATGTATGTATACACATGTATATGTATATGTATGTATATACATATATCTATATATATATGCGTATATAGAGATATATGTAGAAAATAGTTAGTTTAGTTGTTGTAAATAACTATGTTAGTGATAGTTTATTGTAAATAATATTGTTAGGTATATTATGACCGTTAGAAAGTTCTGTTCCCAATATAGCCGTTGTGGCTACTGCTGTGGATAGGTTGTATATAAATACTGCTTCTTCAGCTTGTTGAAGTAAGCTTTACAGAAAAGTTATTCTGGAATAATATTTGCTTTCATTCTCAAATAGAGAGAATTTTGTATCTTATATATTTGAGCTCTGCTCAACGTTTTACTTAAGAAGTTAGAAATCAGTTTGTCTATATGGTATCAGAGCTGCGGGGAAGAAGAAGAATATTGCTACCGTCTAAATAGTCTCAGTAAGCCATTAAAGGTGTGAAGAAAATTTCTCAGCTGAAGCATAATTGCAGAACGTTTGTGAGGAAGAAGAAAGCTCATTTTTCAAACAAAGAGAAATCTGGTTACACGTGTCATCTACAAAAGAGTGTTACACGTGTTATCACAAGAATATACATTTGGCGGTATAAGCCTTACCTGAGGTTACGTGTTGCAAACATATAATAAAAAGAAAGGGAAAATTACTTTCTTCAAAATTAAAGGCCTCGGGGATTGGAAATTTTTTGAACGATTACATCGAGAAAGACAAGTTGAAATTTCCGTGGTTTACAAAGTTTTTCTGCTTCTCTAAAATTCTGCAGGAAAGTTTTTTTAAAAAATAATGCATAGTTGCTCTCCACGGACAAGACACGTTGAAGTTAGAAAGTGACAAGTCCACCCACTTTGCACGCTTGCCGAGATAGTGGAGGAAAACTCCAATTTAGTTTGATCAAAAGGACGATTTGGTGGAGATTTTTTTTGCCTTGAACCCAACAATTGTCCTTGCATGTCCTCCTTTCACTATCATCTGAAAACATCTCTCTTCATATCCGTCCTATATCTCTGATTATCATCCTCTTCCTCCTCAGTCTCTTCGTTCTCAGTCTCTATTCTTTCTGTTCTTTACTACTCCACAAAATCATATGACAGAACAAAGTGAAGTTACCTCTAGTATGGAGAAATCTGCACCTCCTCCTATGATGGATGCAGCTCCAGTCAATATAGTTAAATTGAATGGAAACAATTACCTCGCTTGGAGTCGTGCAATGGAACTCTTCATCACTGGAAAAGGGAAAAAAGACTATCTTCTGGGCAAGGTAACAGTTCCGTCTGAAAGTGATGCCAAATTTCAATCCTGGGAAGCTGAAAATTCTATGCTCATGTCATGGATTCTCGAATCCATGAATCCAGAGATAGGTGAAACTTTTATGCTTTATCAAACGGTGGAAGAGATTTGGAAAGCAACAAAAGAAATGTTTTCAAAAAGGGATAACATCGCTGAGTTATATGAGCTCAAAGCTCAACTTAAAGACATCAAGCAAGGTGACTCAACAGTAACTAAATACTATGGACATCTTACACATATTTGGCAACAACTTGACTCGTTTGAGGTTTATCGATGGTGTACTCCTACGGATGAACAAACCTATAAGGACATTAAGGAAACTGAGAGAATATTCAGTTTTCTTGCTGGGTTACATAAGGATTTCGAAGCAGTAAGGAGCAGGATCCTAGGAACTAAACCACTTCCTAGTATGAATGCAACGTTCTCACAAGTTAGACAAGAAGGAAGTAGGATTAAAGTAATGATGGGAACTATTCCTACCGTTACTTCTGAATCCTCTGCTTTAATTTCTGATTCTGGATCTCAAGGGAAAATTTCAACTGATTCACAACCTACTGTATCTCAAAACACCACCAGTTGCATTGCCAGAAGAAATGGAGGTAAAAAATTTTGCAGGTACTGTCAAAGGACGGGTCATCTCTTTGAGGAGTGCTACAGGCGTCCGGGCTCAAACATTAAGCCACCTTTTCGCCAGAATTTCACCAAGTCTAATCAGTTCTAGAGGCCTGACTCTAATATGTCCCGGGCTGATTCTAGCAACACTTGGAGGAATTCTCGTGGAAATCTGGTTACTGTTCAAGAGAACAGTGGAAATCCTAGTGCAGGTGAGACATGCACTCAAAATCTGAACCAGAATCTGTCTAAACAACAGATTGAAGCACTACTCAGGCTCCTAAATCAACAGATGAATGAGGAAAATCTTCCTCAGGTCAGAGCTACTATGGCGAGTACTAGTGTTAATGGTAAGAGTTGTTCCTGGATTATTGATTTTGGGGCAACTGATCATATGACATGCAGTAGGATTTTACTTAATGAATATGAAGTTCTTCATTACCCAAAAAGGGTTAAGATTGCAAACGGTACATGTTTAAAAATTATAGGTAAAGGAACTGTACGTCTCTCACAGAATCTTGTACTTAAGAATGTGTTACATGTGCCTCAGTTAGACTGTAACTTAATATCTGTGGGAAAGTTAATGGTGGATAACAACTGTTTAACTGTTTTTTCTCCCTCTAACTGTTACTTCCTGCCTTCTCATTGCTTTCAGGAGAAAGCATTGAAGGAGGAAGTGGAGAAGGGGAGGACTGGATATGGTAGATTTAAAGAAGGATTATTTCTGCATGAATCAAGTATTTTTGAAGACCCCTCTAGATCATATTCTTGTATGAACATCATGTCTGAGGATATTCAAGGTGTTCCTAGAATAGAAGCTCAGAGTAATGACTCTGCAGCAACTAGAAAGCGTCTTATTTTGCTATGGCACTCTAGGATGGGTCATCCTAATTTTTTGTATCTTAAACATTTAAAACCTGATCTGTTCACAGGTGTGAACCTTGATTCTCTGCAGTGTGAAACGTGCTTGTTGGCTAAACAGACCAGAAGTCAGTATGTTCCTAGGGTCTACACTCAAAGTAGTCCTTTTAATCTTGTACATTCAGATATTTGGGGGCCTTCTAGGGTCTCCAACATGAATGGGAGCCGTTGATTTGTTATTTTTGTTGATGATCACACTAGGCTAACCTGGGTCTACCTTATGAAACTGAAATCAGAGTTTGGTAAGATATTTAAATTATTTGTTAATCTGGTTCAGAACCAGTTTGGCCAAACCATCAAGACCCTAAGGTCTGATAATGACATGGAGTACTTGGACTCTGAGGTGAAGTTCTTCATGTCTGAACGTGGTATTCACCATCAGACCTCAAACACCTATACCCCCCAGCAAAACGGGGTGGCTGAAAGAAAGCACAGGCACCTTCTGGAAGTTGCAAGGGCACTAATGTTCTCCATGAATATTCCTAAATATTTGTGGGGAGAAGCAGTTTTGAATGCAGCCTACTTAATCAATCGGATGCCTTCAAGAGTTCTAAAATATAAGACACCTAGACAATCACTACTTGAAATATATCCACACACTCATCTTGTCTCTGAACTACCATTTAGAACGTTCGGTTGTGTGGCATATGTTTTTCTGCAGGATCATACCAGGAGTAAACTGGACTGTAAATCAGTGAAGTGTGTGTTTATTGGATATTCAAATACACAGAAGGGATATAAATGTTACAATCCTGTAACAAAGAAGGTATTTGTATCCTTAGATGTTGTCTTTGATGAATCTCAAGCATACTATGTGAAGCCTACTGAAACTGAGAAAACTGAGTACTGGACTTTGATTGATAATGGGTCTTTGCCTAATATGGTCTCCCAAGATGTGTCAGATTCACAGGTGACTTCAGGTTCTCCTAAAACAATACCAGAAACGGAGGATCAACTTGTGACAGAACGGGTTGCTGGATCCAGACCAGGAAGTCAACAACCCCATTTAAGAGTTTATCAAAGCAGACGCAATATTGAATCAACATTCCAGCTACCACTGCAATCAAGTGTTCATCCACAACCACAACTGCCAACGGTAAGTCCTATCGCAGGTAATCATTCACCTACAAATGCCAACTCATCTCTTCCAACTTCTGGTTCAGAAAGTATTGATAATCTTCCTATTGCTTTGAGAAAAGGCACTAGACAATGTACAAAATTCCCTTTACACACTAAAAATTTCTATGGCCTATTAAGTAATAAATCATGTTCTACTAATCATCCTTTGTGTAAAGTTATGTCTTACAGTCACCTAACTCCTCAATTCCAAGCCTTCACCATCAGTCTTGACAAGGAAACTATTCCAACTAGTATAGACCAGGCTCTCCAGGAACCTAAATGGAGAATGGCTGTCAAGGATGAGATGGATGCCTTGATAAAAAATAATACATGGGAGCTTGTTCCTAAGACAAGCTCACAGAAGCCAGTTGGCTGCAAATGGGTCTTTTCCATTAAGTACAATTCGGATGGCTCGGTAAACAGGTATAAAGCACGTTTAGTGGCTAAGGGTTTTACTCAAGAATATGGAATAGACTATATGGAAACATTTGCTCCTGTTGCTAAACTAAATACTGTTAGAATCATTTTTTCTATTGCTGTAAATCTGGAGTGGAAACTGTTTCAGTTAGACATTAAAAATGCGTTTTTGAATGGTGAGCTTCTAGAAACTGTGTTTATGGATGTACCTCCAGGGTATAGAAACCCGAATAATCAGTCTCTAGTATGCAAGCTTAAGAGATCAATATATGGTTTAAAACAGTCCCCTAGAGCATGGTTTGCTAGATTTACAAAAGTAGTACAGAAATATGGTTTTAAACAGGCTCATAGTGATCACACACTTTTTATCAATAACAGTAACAGTCTTATAACAGTTTTGATTGTCTATGTTGATGATATTATCTTGACTGGAAATAATGAACAAGGAATTAAAGACATTAAAATGAAATTAGCTCATGAATTTGAACTTAAGGATCTGGGCAACCTGAAATATTTTCTAGGAATGGAGGTTGCAAGAACCTCACAAGGGCTATGTATCTCATAGAGAAAGTACGTTTTAGACTTATTAACAGAAACTGGAATGCTGGGGTGCAAGGCAGCCCATACTCCATTGGAACCAGGAAAATCAGTTGACCGAAACAAGGTTGATCACTGTTCTTCTAAACTGGACAGTGAAACTGATGATGTTAATAGATTAAGCTATCAAAGATTGGTAGGTAAACTTATTTATCTTTCTCATACACGCCCTGACATATGTTATGCAGTTAGCTATGTTAGTCAATATATGCATGCTCCTAACAAAAGACATTTGAGTACTGTGATGAGGATTCTTAGGTGCCTCAAAGGAACTCCAGGACAAGGTCTCTTCTTTAGGAAAACAAGCGATAGAACACTATATGTTTTCACTGATGCGGACTGGGGTGGCTCAAAACAGGATATGCGATCTACTTCTGTGTATGCTACATATCTTTGGGGAAATCTGGTAACGTGGCGTAGCAAGAAACAAACAGTTGTTGCAAGAAGTAGTGCTGAGGCAGAATTACGGGCATTGGCCCTTGGTATTTGCGAAGGAATATGGATAAAGCGTGTTCTATCAGATTTAGGCTTTGGAAAGGCAGTGAGTATACTGGTACAGTGTGACAACGTTTCTGCTATTAACATGGCAAAAAATCCCATGCATCATGACAAATCAAAACATGTGGAAATTGATAGTCATTTTATCAAAGAGAAAATTGAAGACAATACGGTTAAAGTTCATTATGTCCCTTCACAAGAACAGATTGCTGATATCTTGACAAAGCCAGTATCTATTTCTATATTTCGAAACTTATCAGCCAAGCTTGGATGCATCAATATCTACTCCACGCTTGAGGGTGAGTGTAGAAAATAGTTAGTTTAGTTGCTGTAAATAACTATGTTAGTGATAGTTTATTGTAAATAATATTGTTAGGTATATTATGACCGTTAGAAAGTTCTGTTGCCAATATAGCCGTTGTGGCTACTGCTGTGGATAGGTTGTATATAAATACTGCTTCTTCAGCTTGTTGAAGTAAGCTTTACAGAAAAGTTATTCTGGAATAATATTTGCTTTCATTCTCAAATAGAGAGAATTCTGTATCTTATATATTTGAGCTCTGCTCAACGTTTTACTTAAGAAGTTAGAAATCAGTTTGTCTATAATATATATGCATATGTATACATATGTGTGTGTGTCCTCTCCTGAGGAATGATGCATGAATCACTTTCCCTCTCTCTAAATGAGCATTTCTCGTCCAAGACACACTCCTTCGGGGTAGAGTGCGAACCTATCCCTTTATAATCATTGCTAATTTGCCTGCCCCACAATGTCATTAACTGCATACGATCATCTAGTTCGATCACACAGACTAAAGTAAATGAACTACCTCAATGGATTTGGTCAGACTACCATTTGTGATAATGCAAGCAATCTCCAAAATCCGATCAACTTCAATGTCCAGACCTACAAAATCAGCCAAAGCAGCAGGCAATTCAGCCAAAAAAAAAAAGACATTTAAGTAAAAAAAATACAAACTCCACGAATAATAACACATGGAAACAAATGATGCATCCTCTGCAATCTTCTTTTTCTTCAACTTCTTACTTTCCTTTTCTTTTCTTCTACGACATCCATCAATAAGATAAGTTTGTCATACGGTGGAAGTTACTCTAATGGAAAGCAGAAATAAATTCAATATGACAAAGAATATGAAATTGGTCTAAGCTTCCACAGACTCAGCTATGAGGACTGTCAAATTGCATTAATGTAATCTAAGGTGTCCATCAAAGCTACCATTCGAACATACAGCTTCAAAAGAAGATGAATCTCTACCCTCCCTCGTACTTGAGAAGAGTGTGCATTCTAATCAGCCATTTGCTCTTAAAAACCATAGCAACCAACTTGAAAATAAATAAAATAATAAACAAATAACCACAGAAACAAACCAAGCTTACATAGTATGAACACATTGGGAGCCTTCCTCATGCCTATTTTCGCGGAGAGCAAAAAAGGTGGGGTTGGAAATGAGGGGTGGGGAGAGAGAAGCGTTCCTAGTTGAGGTCTTGTTAAAGGCAACCTAACTGAGACATGGATATGATATGTCCATTACTTTCGTGGTAGAAGCAACAATTGCAATCTAACAATTGTAGCCACAGGACTCACAATCTACAACACCAGTGAACTTGGAGCAATAAGAGTGGAACTATGGCCTCTGAGAGATGAAGCTGTTCCTGAAACTGATGAAGACCATTATAGTCAGTCTCAGAAGGAAAATGATCAGACTCAAATACTTGGGAGATAAAAATATCAGGGAAAAACTCACTAAATTCAAAGGGAGAAAACAAGAATGGCTAAATGATTTAAATTCAGGAGTACAATGGTAGGGTAGGCAGATAACTTATTCCCTCATAAGTGTCTGATAAATTGAGGTTGCAAGATAAACATACAACTGTTGGGAAATCAAACACATGGACTAAGAGGAGAAGGGGTCATAGAGTACCAAACCTGGAGGAAGGGACCAGAAACAAAATCTGTGACTGACAGCAATGGAGACCACGAGGCGCTTAATTAGATGGGAGCCTCAAGGACCTAAAACAAGAAGTATCTCTAAGTTCCCTTGTAATATTAATTCTCTGCAAAATTATTAGTTAATAAAGACAAAGGCTAGTCCTTAACACATAATTGGAAGGCAATAATCAGTCAGGGAGATGGAGAAATTCCTAAGCGCTATAACCTTCAGCAGCTAATAAGGATGAAAAACCAAAGTTCTTTATTTGATTATATGTTTCAAATTCAGGAAAAAGGCTATCTGGAAATTTCGCAATTTGATCAAAGTAAACAATTTGAAAATATTAGCAAACTCTCCAAATACTTCAGTCCCTCCTTTTGCATTACGTATTATACACCTAGTGTGGACAAATTCTGCGCATATTAGAAATAATAACAGTCAATGGTGCACATCAAACTCCAGTAACTGCAGCAACTCAATCAGTAAAGCACTCACCAGTCATTTCCAAGTCAATCCAAACAAGAGGCAACCTGAACTCTCGTGAAACCACATCTGAGTCTTGCTCAGGTCCATTCTCCAAACTTGATTGTGCCAACTCAGCAGAAGTGAATTCTTTCTTTTTCTCTGTAGCATAAATTTTAGTTTAAGGCACTGATGTGAGCTAGTCATTGCTCAAACCAAGGTCGAAAATACTACCAGAAAATATGTGCTCGTGTATTCGTGGGGAAAAAAAGTGATATGAAGTGCTGAATAAACTGGACTTATTTTTCCCTGTAGCCGGATTAAATTCAGTTTAAGGCACTGATGTGAGCCAGTCATAGCTCAAACCAAGGTCAATCAAAAGCATTAGCTGAAAATTTCTGCTCGTGTATTCGAGAGAAAAAAAAAGTTATACCAAGTGGTGAATAAACTGGACCAATACTTCACAACGTGGCCTAAGGCAGCTCAGTGCACTAAAGCATCAGCAGATACAATGCCAAAAAGATTTGGACCTGATATATACAGCCACAAAATACATTCCCTATGAGACACTTTCAGCAACCCAAACCCATCACCTCAAGTCCCTGTTGACGGTTTTTACCTCAGTTTTTTCCAACTTTTTTTTTGTAATTTAAATTTTATATAAAGGCCAAAACGGCATATTTACAAAATGTTCTATGGACTGGACCGCCAAGAGGTTAGTCACAGCCGAATAGATAAAGGTGGCTTACAATATGCACACTAAACAAGTGCCAACCTTTAGCAAAACGTGGTTAAAGGAAACCACGTAAAGAGCTATACTACAGTCATACTAAGCTATGTTTGCTAGCCCAACGTAGGGGAAAGCATCAAAACAAAGAAAACAAAACAGTGGTAACACTGGCCAAAAGCGCAACAAGAGTGGATCCATGTAGGGAGGGTGCTGTTCCGGGAGTTTTTTCCAATGTCAATAATGAGGTTCATGTTAAACATGGGAGAGGATACCAAAGAAGACATGAAGAGAGACGATAATGAATAGTATGACTAATATGACAATTGGAGAGCATATGGTCAATGATAAAACATGGTGGAGACAGTTGATTCATGTAGCCGATGTCATGTAGAGGGTATAAGATTTAAGTAAGACTTTTAGTTATTTAGACCTAATTTACGGTTGAGATGATAAGATATTTTAACAGATACGCAATTTAAAGGCGCATGCTATGCATTAGGTATTAAGGGACGCACAAGGAGGATAGGATTTACGATACAACTAAAAAAAATAATAAATAAATAAAATGAATAACACGCAAAAGAAATGATTGATCCATATAGCCGACCTTATATAGTGAAAAATAGGCTAGCTTCAAATATATTACAAACAGGAGTTAACCATCTTTAAAAGGCTGGTAAAGACAAAAAAGTGGTGGACGGAAAAGAGAAATAATTGAGAAAAAGTTCGGGAAGGATGGGGAGCGGAGGGAAGGTGGTTGAAGGCATAGGCATTAAAAGTTTATTGTAATCATCTCAAAAGCTAAGGAGCTTTCTCGCACTAGCTTTCTTTCCGCTCCACTCTCATTCATTTGTTGCTTGGTCCTACCGTTAGATATTTGAGTATATCTCATAGTATAACAAAAGCTTCCAAGAAAAAGTTCAAAATTGACCTCTTCCATCAACAGTTACAATCTGCTCTTGCTCGCCACTATCATCGACTGCAAGTAAAGAAAATGCGTTTGAGAGTTGATTCATTTGCCCTGGGACAAAAAGATAAAACTCAATTCATCAGCAGCTTATTAAGTGACTAAAATTAATGCAGGAGAAGAAAACTGGAAACATGTATTGCATAATTCAGCAACAATATTGTTAACAACTCCAGAGTCTTGAAGAAACCAGCTTACTGAGCACAGAAGTTCATGCAATACCCTATCCTATGCATGTAAAAGACCGCAAATATTCCGATGCAATAACTCTTCCTATCGATCTTCTTTTTCCAGGAAAACCTCCATTTCAGACCATTCAACAGTAGAAAAAATCAGGCTCAATATAATAATCAAAGGATAAGGAGTTTCTCATGGTAACAGTTAGTACAAAAATTACTGATAACTATGACAACCATAATTGCTAACACAAGAGTCTCGTTCTCCCGTGTTTTGGAATCCCTAAAGCTTTAGCATTTAACTACAAGGTATCCTTGCAAAATCTTTCTTAGCTGTCCACATATCAGATAATTCAAGCAGAAGCTTGGTATGTTTAATTAATTGGACCGTGCCACTTTTTCCTTCAATCACAAACTAAAAACTCCGTCTACTGAAGTGTCACGACCTGGCCAGTCTCGAGTTCAAGGAGAAATGCGTTAGGTTGACCATCAGTAAAAATTGTCACATAGTGTGAATATGGGACCATTCACATTCTTAAACATTCACCAAATCAGCTTGCTAAACTAGCACAAGTGGCATAAATTACCATATGTACAGTCAGAGTAATCGCGCATAAATTTCTGAAAGCAAATACCTAAACAACGTTAAACAGTGAACCTATCATCGCCGGGGGAAGTAGTCTTTGCCAATAAATACCTACATAAATAACTTAAAGCCAATTTTCAAAGGTCATGAAGGGAAAGGAAGAAAGAAAAAAGCAATCCACCTGTAAACCAATGGCCGCTGACTAAGTAGCCTGGAATCGACTTTGAGTTTGGAAGCCAACTATTCGACGAAATGATAGAATGACGAAGGAACGTGCTGGTAGGGAATTCCAGTGCAAGCGTATGGATTATAAAATCTACCATGTGGGATTTATTGTGATCGACTTGGAATTGGCTTGGTTTTGTCCTCCTCTTTCATGTGCCCTTTTTTCCATTTTATTCTTTGAAACATCATGTGCCCTAATTTTGGTGGCAAAAGGTTGAATTCCAACAGAAAGGGCCTTCACTGCTCCAACCCAAGGAGCTACGTAGACAATGTAAATCAGGAGTTCAACGGCCTCTTAGATTAGGTGAGATCTTACACAGTTACCCACACAAGATGCCCCATAAACCAGGACTTTGGCTTGGCAGCTGAGGAACACCTACACTGTGTACGTCTCTGGATTCGAACTTATGACCTCTTGTTGTCAATCATCAGCCTTAGTACCAACTGGACTATGTCCTGGGGGGTCATGTGCCCTAATTTTGTTTTTACGTATGCGGAGTTGATTCCATGGATGTAAGTAAATGTAATAAAAGCCCCGATGCATATCTCAGTTGTTACTCGAATTGAGATTTGCTCCAATAGATTAAGAGTTTGAATTCAGAGATACGCACAATGTGGGTGTTCCACTGTTCTTATGTCGAATGTCTAGTTTGAGGAGAAACACTTAGGTGTAAAACACTGCATAAGTCTTCACCAACTTAGGATGCGGTCTCGTGATTTACATACTCCACAATGATCTTTAGAGATGTGATGATGTAGGCCCTAAGAGTCGAACGACCTATTAATTCAAGTAATAAAAACATATTTGTCTTTTTTAATCATGAAAAAAGCATATGCATATATTTTAATTTTATTTTTCAACCGAAACAATTCATACATGGCTTTATGTTTTATTATCGTATATATTATTTTTTTGGGTAAAACTTTTCCTTTGCTTGAACGTGGATGGACGAATTGGATACAAAATTTCAAAAACTTCTACCGTTTTAATCACAAATAGATTTTTAGAAGACGTAAACCAAATCATTTAGCGACATTTTAAATGATAGATCAAAAACTTGATGTCCACAAAGTATCTGATCTCAAACATGTTCCGATATAAAGAAGCTACAGCTTCAATTATAAGGATCTTATTGTAGGAGGTAAATCAGGTCACTTAGCAGACGCCTAAACCAGAGGCTCCAAAACTTGGTGTAGACAAATTATCTGAGTATAAATATGTTTAGATATAAAGAATTGATCAGACTACCTAAACCATAATACAATTCAAAACAACAATTTCAAATACAATATAATGACTACAAGTTGAGCTGGGTAATAACTAATGACATGGGTAGCTGAAATCGGTGAGAGTACACAGTTGATAAAGCGGGCGGGTCATTAACCAAAAGAAAGTTAGGGGTTTTCGATATTTGGAGAAAGGGTTTTTCGCTGGAAAATCCATCTTATTTTTTACAGTTTTTCTGTAGCCGCTTCAATAAAGAAAATCGGAGGGGTAAACCTAAACGAAGAAAACCCTCTCTGTTGTTGATTTCTCCAAAGATTTCCATAAGGAAATTGAACAATGGCCACCTTCGTCCCTCCACCGGCGGCTGCATCCGACACTAAGGCGGCCGGTTCGCTGCCCACCGTCACCAAACCGGAGAAAGTCGACTACTTTAATCTTCCTTGCCCAGTTCCCTATGACGAAATCCACCGCGAAGCTTGGAGTAAATGCATTCTACTTCCTTTACTACTTCTGATCTGTTTTCAGTTTTCATCCAGTTTGTTGTTTTTATTTTATTTTATTTTTATTTTACCTCACTACTTTAAACATATTAACAAAAGCTGTACATGGGTGCATCATGCTGCTAAGGAATTTAGCTTCCTTTTTTTGTGGGTTGGGTGGAGGGGGGTGTCGGTATTTAGGTGCTAATATGACGTATTTATTTCATAGAAGCCCCTCTGTTGTTCTTTACGCATCAAGATGATATCCTTAGTATGCGAGATACGCAAAACCTTTTTCTTCTTGTCGGGTTCTCGTTTACAGAATGTGTCATGTGTCAATGGCTAGGCAAGTTCCATGCACATGGTATTAGATATGATTATGCCAAATCAGATAATCAAGTGGCGAAACTATATATCAGCTGATTTGGGAAAGGGATTGGCTCTTTGGAAAGACGAATGACGATTAGTCATGCATGTGAAATACCAAGGCGAGCACTCATTAGCTTGTCCACAAACTATACTTAACCTTTGCTTTGTTGTTAGAGTTTTGTAGCCCTCAGTTGCTCACTCTAATTCAAAGCTAAGCGTCCATAAAAATGACTCAAGTTATGTCGGTTTAGTGATACAAAGTTTTACCACTTAATTCTCATTCAGTATCAACCGTCTACGTAAAGACAAATTCCTTGCGCTTAATGATGCATTATTGGAGTTCTGCGTTCTGGTTTTATCTCAAACATCTGTCAAAAGATATGCTGTGTCTTGAACTGTTGGTAATTTAATTTCAGTGTCACTGAAGCCCGATCTATTTGAGGGGATGCGTTTTGATTTTACCAGAGGTCTTAACCCGAGATTTTCACTCAGTCACAGGTATTGTTTTGGATAGATTTTTGTTCCCACTTGCCTTTTCATATATCTTTTTTAATTCTAGGAAGAACTCAATTGTTTATTGTATGGTTGGGAATTATGGTGTTGTGAATGAAAAGCTGGACTCCCTTACTTTTTCATTAATGCAATTTTGTGTTCTTCAGTGTTTTCATGGGACCTACAGAAATTCCTTCTCAGTCGTCTGAAACCATTAAAATCCCCACTGCTAACTATGAGTTCGGTGCAAACTTCATCGACCCAAAGGTAGTAGTTCTGGGTCGATGCACTACTTTGAGTTTGATGAAATATGTTCACTATATTTTACTGGCCTTTTGCAGTTAATGCTTATCGGGAGGATAATGACAGATGGGAGGCTAAATGCCAGATTGAAATGTGATTTATCTGAGAATCTTTCTCTGAAGGGTCAAGCTCAAGTAATTATTTGCCTCTGGTGAACCATTTTTGTTGACTTCTATTTCTGGAGATTTTGTCATGTAAGAATTATGGTATTTTGGATAACATAGCTGACTAAACTTCTTTCTGTTTTACTTAGCTAACTAATGAGCCGCACATGTCAAACGGTATGGCGAATTTTGATTACAAGGTAAAGTTCTTTGAACTTGTTCCTGCAAAAGGTAGTACATAGGTAATTGCACTCTTTTACTAAACTATTGGATATTTACTTGATTTTGGGGTCTATCTCCGGTGAAAGCTTGAATGCTAGTAACATTGTGCTGCCTATGTATGAGCTACCTATAGTAGGACTAGGAACTCATGCTTCTTTCCTGTCTGATTTGTTGTTTGTGCAGGGGAGAGACTATAGGGCACAGTTTCAACTTGGAAGTAGTGCCTTACTTGGTGCCAGCTATATTCAGGTGCATGATTTTGAGAAGCCTTTTAACATGTGTATAACATATTTAGGACATCTTTGACATATGGATGTTAAAGTACCATATTCTTCCATGGCAGAATTCTCTCACATATTTAGGGCATCTTTGAAATATGGATGTTAACGTATCATATGCTTTCATGGCAGAATACTGTTTTCTATTTGCTATGTTGTTTTATTCTTCTGTTAGGCTATTTTATTTGGCTTTCTCAAGATTATGCAAGTGTTTAAAGGTAACAAGTTTGCTCCTCGAATCTAGAAGGTAATGTTCATCAGGACTTGGAAGCTGGTTCTGTTTTTGTGTTTTTGGAAATCTCTTTTATCTATTTAGAGGGGAAGAATGTTTGAAGATCTCAATGTTGGATCCTTTTCTTCTGTTTAAAATTGTGTATGAACCTAACTCATGAAATATGTTTCTAACAGCGCACATCAATGGAGAAAATTTTAAGCAACCCTACCAATTTTCATCTTACTTCATTTACATCCCATCTTCATGTATTGACGTATTCTATTTGAGTTATTTCGCAACCATGTAAACATGGTAATTGTTATATTTAGTTGCTAATTAAATTTATTTGCAGAGTGTGACCCCAAACTTGTCCTTAGGTGGTGAAATATTCTGGGCTGGTCAGCACAGGAAGTCTGGCGTTGGCTATGGTGCTAGGTACAATACTGATAAGACGGTATGATTCCTCTTTCAACTAATATCCTCCTTTGATATTAGTTTGGGCTGTATTCTTGATTTCCAACGTTGTTGGTTGTGAACAACTGTAATATAACATTTGGTGCTTTTGAATTTTCCTTTTTGTTTAATTATTCCACTAGAATATTTGGCTGTTTAAGTGGGGAAGGATATTAGATGATCTCTGCATATTACTTCGACCATTTCTTAAGTGCTGTTGATGGCACTTTGAATGTTGTGGGTGCAGGAGGAACTACTTTTAGGTTGGGTTGTTGAGGATAGATGGGAGGAGCTTATAGAATATTCTTCAGATGCCGTAAATTTTTCATTTAAGTGGACACATGTATTTTTTTTAAACTTGTTTATCAGTGAGCTAGACTCATACGCTACAAGGGTTGGCTTGCTAGCTACGTGGGATATATGTTGACCAGAATCTCGATATATGTTGACCAAAATCTCGATTCAACTTAGATTAGAACAAGTATGTTTGGCAACTGAATTCCTAGCAATGTAACTTGGATGTGCATTGTCATCTAGCAGTGGGCTTTCGATTTTTTCTTGGTAAAGTGCCCTGGATATGCTTTCGTGTTTGGTGAAGCATTTGGTTTGCCTTGCCTAGCAAATTTTGTTTTTTATTAATACAAAAGTAGGATTCTTCTGCACTCTTTAAGGGGACATGATGGGCGGTGAATTCTTGCACCACAAGGATGCTAGAAAGGTTTCCATCTTACTGCCTGGTTCCAACTGTCTGGACTCTCTGTTTGTCCAATTAGATCCCTCTTCTGAAGATGGAAAGTTTTTAAACGATTAATTTTACCTTACTACTGTAGGTTGCTACCGGGCAAGTTGCCAGCACTGGGATGGTTGCTCTGAGTTACGTCCATAAAGTATCTGAGAAGGTTGGGCTGTTGATTAGTCATACTTTGTGTAAAAGTATTTGATTGTTATTTGTATTTCATCCTTGGTTGACTTTATCTTTGTAGGTTGCTTTAGCTTCTGACTTGATGTACAACTACATGTCTAAAGATGTCACAGCAAGCTTTGGTTATGATTATATTCTTCGCCAGGTATCTTCTTTATTTTCAATTATCCAGTCATTCGATTGTTGCCACCAATCATCCGTCTGTGTAAGTGTGAGTGTCGATTGGTCAATTGAACTATCGTTCTTGCATGTATTTCTTTGGGGTATGATTTCTTCTAGCTTGTTTTGAAGTTCTTTTCTGCATGTAATCCTTTAAAATCCTTGATGGAATTGGGGATTACAGGGCTATGTGGACTCTTTGCAGTAGGTTGGTGATATAAGTTGTTCATTGTTTTTTTCTTCTTCTGCAGTTTTCTCTGGAATCATAAGAAATTTAGTGTATCTCCAGTTATATGATCTTTGGGGGAGGGTTTTCATTTTATCCGGTGGTCTTGACATGGCTGCTTATGACTTATGAAGTGGTCAAAGTAGCAATATTCATTCTGTTCTATATCTGGCCTAGCAGTACTATTTTTTGATCATGCAGAAATATCTTTGGTATGACACTTTTTCATTCTTGATCCATCTATCTTTACCCTCTGATTTCTTATCCACCTGACAGTGTCGGCTGCGAGGGAAGATTGATTCTAATGGATGTGTCTCGGGGTTTTTGGAAGAGAGGTTGAACATGGGCCTTAACTTTCTCCTTTCTGCGGAGGTAAACTTACTTATTTCTCAACCCTTTTTGGAATTAATATACTTTCTTGTCCATGATAATATTGGCTCTTATTGTGCATTGCGTACATCATCTTGCGCAGCCAGACATAAAGAGTAAGATAAAACTTAAGACTAGTTGGCTTTACTGGGGAATATGTGGTGTTAACTTGGAAGGAATCCACTCCCTGTTGTGCTGATTTTGGTGTTAAGCTAGTTGTTTCTTTGATTGGGAAATTCTTAGTCATGGTGGATATAAATGGGGCATGAACTGTCTGCTGGGTGGGTGATTACAACTCTAAAATGTCCAAACAGTCTTAGATCACTTTCGCAGTGGATTATAATGTGTGTGAATGTCATCGTAGCTATCATGGCTGATTAAAGAACAAGCTCTAAGGTTACCTTGATAAAAGGGAAGATACTCTGCTAAGAATAATTCCGAAAGAAAACTGTCAGACTTGTTGAACGTGTACGCTTTGATAGTGTGTCTTAACCCAACTCTTTTGACAATCAAAGAAGGACAATGGTTTGACATTCTGTGGCTTCTGGATAAGTGAAAATTCAATTAAGAACCTGAAGTTCAATTTTGGAAGTCCTAGTCTATTCAAGAGCACAATAGTTTGACACTGTTGTATCTGGAAAAATGAAAACCAAGTAAGAAACGGAAGTTCAATTGGAAGCCTCAGTCCGTGCAGAAGCTCAATAAGTAAATGAAATAATTCTGATTTCTTGCAATGGTTACCATGGGAAGTGGTGTTTCTCTTTGATTTTTTGTGTTACTGTACCCTTCAAATCAGATCTGCTAACGGCTGCGAAATTTGATGCAGATAGATCATAGGAAGAAAGATTACAAGTTTGGCTTTGGATTGACAGTTGGTGAATAAACGATGAGATTGAATACTGTTCTTCCTTTTATTCCCGAGCTGGTTAGTTCAAGCTAAGTCTACAGGGCGAATTTTCGGCCCCAAGAAACATGGGGTGAATTTTGTTGACAATGCATTTAAATGTTTTTAAATTTTTTTTTTTTTTTGGTTTTCTCATGAGCTGCTTAAGTCAAGCTATAGTACCCAGGCTGATTCTTGTTCATTGGATTGGATGAGACTAAGGAGTTACTGTCGTGCTTTCGGCCACACTATTGTTGGACAACACCTTCTGTATTCGCGTGTTAAGTTTCGTCTATAGACTAATTATATTCAGGATAGGTGGTCAATAAATTTAATTAGCGTGCTTTATTGAAGTTTAATATAAGAAAGTGTGGTATTGTTATGAATTTTCTCCTAAATCATGGTATTATTCTGAGAAGGGCTCGCTTATCTGCTAGACTTTTCATGTTTTTCTTCTGAAGATCAAAATTTTGGACGTTCTAGTTTTTGAGGGAAATTAGTACATTTGGAGAGCTCCACAAAGTTTTATGAGACTTGTGACACTGGAGCACTGGAAGTTTCTGCGGCAACGGATTTGACCTCTTTTGTTCTAAGAAAACTGATTTCTCGTGAAATCTCATGTTTATAGTTCGAGTAACAAAACTCTACGTTTTACTTTTACCTGCAACTAGAGTAACAGAACTTTACGGCAACGGGGAAGCGAAAGTCTGATTAAATTAATTACATTATTTAATTGTGTTTTTAATTTAGTTTAAAATACGAAAGGTTTAAAAGTTAGAAAAAAGAAAAACTAGAAGAGATATGGGATACAATTCGTCAAACCAAGTAGGGCAAAATATAAGTGTGTATTTGGTATGTGGGTTTCGGAATTAAAGGTTGAATGGTACAAAAAAAAACAAGTTTCATTCATTGTGTTTGTGTTTGTTAAAAGGATATGAGAATGAATTTATGAGTTTCACTTGGTTATTAAACCCATGAATGATACCTGAGTTAACCGTAGGTTTTATTCGGGTATCAAAATTCATTTATCTATTTCGGCGCGCCACTACTGCGCCATCGTGCCATCACCCTGTCGGCGCCACGCCACCATCACATCACCATCATGTTCCCCCCCTCCTCTGCCGCCACCATCGTACCACTATCCCACCACTATGCTGCCCCATGCCACCGTGTGTGTATGCGTGTTTTAATTCCTATTCCATCTCAAATGTGTTCCAAACAACGTATATGATAATGAGACATATTCCAGTTTTTATACCAAACATACATGAATTTACAGTTCAAATTCATTTCGATTCCAACATCTATCGTTCTGATTCCGATACTGGTACCTAATTTCAAACCAAATGCCCCCTAGTTTTTCCAAAGTAGCAGTCTTTCTAATCTCTCTATCAATTGGTACTAAAATCGGTAGATGGTACACTATCTTACTCAAGATATCTGAACTTCAAAATGAAATGAATAAGATATACTTTTGGTTAAGAAGAATGTATGAAATACATTGTTTTATCCTGCCACGAAGCTGCTGCTAGTTTGATTTATGTATTTATTACTTTAACCGAATATATTCTTACATGGTTAAAGTAAGGTAATCTCATTTCGTGCAATCATGCATATTATATTATGGTGTCCATTATATGTGAAATAGTCACATTGGAATCTCATTTCGCCCAATCATGCCTATCATAAGCGTATTTTCTATCTGATAATTTAATAATATCATTAGTCGCTTTTGCTATTAGATACTCTCTACACTTTAGTTTGACTTTGCACTTTTTTGTTTTTGTCTTTGTTTGTTGTGACTATTTTAATATCAAAAGCATTCTATTTATGTTTAATAAAATCCATTCGCTAGTATGTATTCCTATTATTGCGCTATCTATGCAGGTACATATAGAGCCGGAGGTCTCACTGGAACCAAACTCTTTATTCCTTGGGGTGGAGGTATTGTTTGCACGCCGCTCACCTTCTCCAGACCTTAACGATAGCTTTTGCGATTGTTGAGATATACTGGATATGATTGTTGTTGTTATTAGTCGCTTTTCCTATCATATTGTTCGGTTTAATGCGCACATCTCGGGTATTTAATTGTAAAGAGACTTTTCTTTATACTTTAGATACATTTAAAATTATATTTAAGTGATCAAATATTCACGGGAAAATGTATAACGCGTTAGGCACTAGCTTATTTTACTAATATCCCACCATATAAATACTTTTAAAAACAAATCTTATGGTGTCTTCAATGGAACGGAGAGATATATGTTAAGGTACCTTCAGCTTTATTATCATCCCTCGAGATTTGCTACCATGTTGTTCTATTCTAAAACAACTGATTACAATAGGCGTCAATTGACCCGGTTGTGGATCAAATTATGAGGTCTTCAATTACGTATCGGCACATGTATAAAAGCAGTTTTTTTTTTAAAAATGCATCAACCTTTTTTTAAAAAAGTATATTTGTACACGTGACGACGTGTAATTAAAAACATCATAATTTATCTCACTTTTAGTCTTTTGAAATTTGAACCTTGTTGACCATATGCCAATCCTCAATGAGGGAGAAAAATAGTGGACAACCACTGAATTGGATTGAGGGATAATTAATTGTGAAATTATTTATTCGTTACATCAAAGACTCACGTGGTTTACGGCACACCTTTCTAAAGTAAGAAGCTGACTCATCAACTTTGGCCACGTGTACTCCGGCTGTATAAAAATAGAAAATGACGGCTACATGTTTAAGTCCGTGACAAATTGACTATAATTTTGTGACCTAAAGACATTACATTTTAGTGGGAAGGCCATATAACTGCAGGATAGATCTTATGGTACGTTGAGTAATACAAAATAACGATATATAAGAATTTAGTGACTAAATTTTTACAATTAGATGAGAGTAATTATATATACTTATTTAGAGATAAGAAAAAAATTGTCTAATTGCAGTTTATTAAAAAAGTTACATACTTAGACATACTTTTACATATTCTATGCAATAGGCTTTCAATTGCACCTACCTTTAGTTTTATTAATGAAAAGAAAAAGAAAAGGTTCCCAAGCGCATATAAGGGTTATTTTTTTTGTGAAGAAAAAGTAAATTCCGTTAATTTTAACATTTTATATTGATGATGTAAGAGTTAACGTTGTTAAAACAAATATCGTACAAGTATGTTTCGAACAAATAATATACTTACTTTAATTTGTAACTTTTAAATAAAGATAAACAATTTAGTCTTTTCCTAACAGTTTAAGGTAGGTTTCGTTATTGAATATCGGGAACGAGTTGTTATGATTTAAGGAATATGAGGTCAAGGCAATTTTGGATATAAAATATAAGTTATCTATGTTTAGTCCATGTCAGTTTGTTGTATTAATTAAGTATTTTCTATAATCTAACGTGGTATTGGGATCAACAAAGAAAATTTTCTTAATTTAAACTAATAATCCTACGATCACGTCATATTTCAATTGAAATTCCTTTTTCTTTTTGCCTCTAGACTAAATCGGTAACCTTCTAACAAGTTTAATTTTGTCCGAATTTTCATTTTTCTCCCTAAAGTGATTTCATCTGAAATTAAAATTAAATACGTGGCCACCTTATTGACCGTCTGATGCTGAATGACTAGTCTTATCTCTTCGGGCAGCTTAAGCATCATCCGGAAATTTGTACTCAAATATATATTCCGGTTAAGTTTGAATCTTTTAGTATTATTTCATAACAACGTATTTAAATTTAGCATGATTTGCAAGTATCGTGATTCGCAATATTTTGAACGACTTAATAATTTTTTTTTACACGAACTGTTATGCTCTCATGCTTAAATTCTCCCATCCCTTTTTATCAGTTTACGTCGTTCCTTCTGGGTTTAGATCAGAGAAGGTCTCAAGTGAGATAAAATATGAGTCTTCCAATCACAAGATGTCAAATGTACAAAGTGGCCTGCGGTTTACTTTTTTTTTAAAAAAGAAAGGTCACTTTATACACATGACGTTGCGTGATTGGAGGCTTCATATGTTTCACTTAAGCATTCTATGATCTGAACCCGTTCCTTGAAGATAAACATGTTTATTTTTGCTGTTGCCGGCGCATTTACTAAAAGCTATATATAATTTAATCATTGCCTTTTTAGTCTTAAGATTTATTGCCTGAAAAACATAAAAGAAATCCTAGGATATTTCAAAAGCGAAGACAATAACTCACCTTCTTAGTTCTTACTACCCGATAAATAATACTTTGATTCCCTGACGATTGAGACGGGTGGACGTGACTCACCATGTTTATCCTCTCGTCCTTTTTGGATAAAATAAAAGTTTAAAATCTTCTCTTTATACAGGAAAAATGGACTGTATCACGATCACGTAAACATCTGACTGCCTATTACAACAACACATACGCAGTATATCATAATGATAGAAAAAGCTATCGCTAGAATCTGGAGAGAATGAGAGGCATGCAAACAATACATTCATCTCAAAGGATAGAGAATTTACTTCCAGTGAGACACCCGGCTCTTAACACAGTAATAGGAATATGATGTACTAGTGTGTTAGTGAGAGAATATAAAAAATACAAATAAAAAGTTACGATATTAAAATATCGTAAACTTGGGACAGAGGTATTGTCTGCATACCACTTACCCTCCCTAAACCCTAACGATAGCTTTTGCTGTCGTTGATATATACTGGGTACGGATGATGATGATGACGATATTAAAATAGTCATAACCACGTACATACACAAATAATAGAAGACAAAAACAAAGACAAGGAGAAAGACAAACACAAAAAATGCAAAGTCAACCTTATTCAAACCAATTACGAAAATATGTTACTATGCTGATAAATTACACAAACATGCAATAAGCTATCTTGAACAGCGTCATCCTCTGGAAGCTAACCTGGATAGTGTCCAAACCAGACCTCAACGTCAGACCAATTCAGGATGTTAACCAAGTCAGCGGCCACAGGACAGGTAAAACCGGAAAAAAAATAGGGTTTACGGTAGGGTTCATTAGGGTTTTAGTTAAGGTTTGCTAGCTTTGTGTTTACGGTTTTGAATATTTGGGTTTTTTTTTCCATCAAAAAATATATTTGGGTTTTTCTAGAGTATGTTTGTTAGAGTAATAAAATTTACATAATACAAGTCCAGGATAATACATTTTTCCCAGATGGAGTAATAAAATTTACATATTGCAAGTCGAGGGTAATACATTTTCCCCATCAAAAATGTCAAACAATGCAAATAGATTGAACAAGAACAACATTACCACATTGCCATAAAGGCTTCTGGTTATAATGAAGTATGGGGTCGGATGTACGCAATCATACTCATGTGTTAGAAACACATAGAGGTTGTTTCTCAATGATCCATAATAAAAATTGAGTCAAGCTGTGTCGATCAACTGCTATTTTACAATATAAGAAGTTTGACCAATTTAGTAAGTTATTTTGTTTTATCCTATCATATTATAAAGTCAAAAAATATAAGTTGAAAACAGAAGAAATAGAAAATGAACGTGTCTCAAAACATGAATCGTTGGCTTGAATTTATTGGGGCCGGCCGATAACATAATAAAGTTCATATGTTTTTATTTCAAGTTTAAATACAAAGCAATATATCAACATATATGATAAACTAATATAAAATAAAAAAATACAATAATTACAAATAGAGTGTCAAAACATTTCATATAAAAAATAAACACAACTACCCACATATAATATAGTACGATAATTAAAAATATAAAATATCTATAAACATCATAGGAAACAACTGATGATGGCGATGGCGAACTCTAGAGAAGAGGTTGTATGTTCCATCGATCATCTCATCCACAATTCCTAACTCATCTCTTCATTATATGACACGTGGCGGCAGGAGAGGGTAGTGAAACTAGATGAGGGTGACCCGCATCTAGTTTCACCACCTTCTCCTGCTAGCACGTATGGGGAGAGGAGGGGTGAAAGATTTTGGGGTGAGGTGATCCAAACCCCGATCACCTAACCCTATACCATTTCGTGATGATCACTTTCATCCTCTGAATTTCAGATACGCTCCCACACCAAACGGAGGTTACTAACTCAAAGAGTTGAAGAGTTTAATTCTACGGACACGTACAATCTGGATGTTCTTGTGATGCTAAGCGGAAGGTCTGGTTTGTAGGCGTCGCCTTGTGTGGATCACTACCTAAGATCTCATCTAATGGTCATATGATTTATATTTTCCATACATGTTCTTAAGACTAAGACAATAGATACCCGAAACGAGAGATTTTACTTTTTGATATGAGGTTCCTTAACTCTGGACGGCAGTATATGATGGAGTTGTTCAATCGCTCTCTACATCACTTTCCAAGAGTCATACGAACGGCAGTGTATGAGGTGCTAGTGGTGGGGTGAACTTTTTCTGTTCAAAATTTACATAATAAAATGTTTCGTCATTTTATGACATGATATCTTCAATGTATTTCGGATTAACTGTACTTGAACCTTTATCCTTTCCCTTTGTTCAATTTGGAGCAAAATTCTCTGGTCCTAATAAATTTTAATGGTTCAACATCAAAGAGCATTGTACATGATGCAAATTAAGGGTAGAGCGGTCTACACAAGGTATCCTCCGCAAACCAGGTCTATAGGCAAGTAGCTTTAGAAGACCTACACTGTTCGTGTCTCTGAAAATTAAACTCTTGACCTTTTAGAACAAATATTAATTGAGTATCAACTAAGCTAAGCTATGTAATAATGATCTTTTGTTCAATTTAAAAGTACAAAAAATCTTCCTACAGTGATGAGGTGGATCCTATTCCTAAGATGTATAGGTCAAGATCAAGTTCTTTGGATTTGCTTGCATGTGGTAATAATTAATGAACGAAGAGCGAGGGTAGGACTACACGTACATAGACTGAATCATTCAACATTTTCTTATACTCTCACTTTTTTTCTTTTTCTTTTTCTTTTTGTTATCAATCAAAATGGACAATTATTCTGTCCTGAAAAAAAAAAAAAACTGGTTATCATTCATCGGAAAGTATATAGAGCACACGCCAATCGGTCACAAGTCACTGAAATGAATATATACCTCAAATTTTCACTGTATAAAAATAATCAAATCATGATGTTATATAGTTATTATTAAAATTTGTTGAATTTTCTTTATATGGCATCTACATCATAGTCAGTTCCCTAGGCAACAGGTATTGTAGTGGTACTGTGGGCTAGAGAAGAAATACACAAAATAGAACAATAGAAGGTGGATAGAACTTTTGTGCAGTGATATCTTTGGCCGTTTCAAACTTTGCCCCACACCACTACCAGCAGTGTTCTTTCCTCTTAACCCAAAATATCTCGATTTGTTTTGGTGAGCTTTCAATCAGTTCTTGTTCATTTAATTGAATCATCCGAGAAATTAGTGGCCTCCTTTTCTATCAATCTCGTTCTTTTCTTGCTTGTTTATCGTTTGGTGGGGTGGTTGGATGCTCGCTTGTGTAAGTGTTTGGTCAGTCTTCTTCTTTTAATACAATTATCTGCAAAAGGGGCCGCCTTTTTCATCACTCTTCCTTTCTTGCTTGTTTGTTGTTGGATAGGGTGGTGGGGTTCTTGCTTCTGTAAGTATTTGGGTATTTGCACATTAGGTTGCCTCTTTAAGTCAATGTAATTTTAGCTGTTATATTAACTTATTGTCGGCTGAGAATTCATTTCATTTGATGTGGGGGTTCTCTTTTCTTCAATAGCATGAATCCGGTCCCAAAAGTAAAAGAATCAGAAAGAAAGAAAGGAGAGAGTTGTTTAATTGATAGATCTGTGATGAAATAGCAGCTTCAAAATCAAAGGTTGATAGATTAACGATCGAATGTAGTATTGTATGGTTGTGTGCCGTCAATTCATACTGGTTTTCCAGCTAGATATCTTGTTAAGGATTTCAATGTTTCACATGAGAATCTATTGTGACGCACAGGATCCTATTAATTGGTCAATCAGTAATATGATTCCCCCCCCCCCCCCCCCCTTTTTTTTTCTTAATAATTATTGTAGTTTTTCTTCTTTTTTCCCTGGGCATTTTTTTTTTCAAGGAAGTGATTGAAGTAAGAAACACAGTTCTTATATTCTAGAAGACATCTAGGGAGAATCTGCTCGAGTTGGAGAAAACATTTGTTTCTCTCCAGTTTCATGTTAAAGGATCTGCCTTTTATCGGACAGTTGTATTCTTAAGACTAGAAATTTATTTCAATCGCTATCATGTTTATGTCTCTGTAGTCTTGTAAATCAGGCTGAATGATCCTCTATCTTTGAGAGTACTTGAATCTTACTGGACATTTTCAAACTCTAACTGAATATGGTTGCCAAATAGCCAAGATGCAAGGTGGGATCCGTTCAATCCTTTCACATGGGAATGCCTTCAAGAATGCCATTCTTCAGCATGTCCGTGTAGCAACTCCAGTTCTCAGGAGTCCTATGTTTGTGAGGCACGAGTCTGCATCAGCAGCTCGAATGGAAGAGCATGGTTTTGAAAGTACCACCATTTCTGACATCATGAAATCAAAGGGGAAAGGTGCAGATGGGTCGTGGCTTTGGTGCACTACAAATGACACTGTTTATGATGCAGTGAAGTCCGTAAGTAGTTTTTCTACTTCAGCGGACGCTCTTTATGCCCTTTGTTCTTGCAATTGTGTCAGAAATGTGTTGTGACCCTGAGCATAATGTGCATCACTGGACATATATATACATGACTGTCAAGTCTCTGCGTGTCTGAGATGCAAATCGTATGTGATGCCCTGTGTTTTAAGTCCTTTTAAGTCCCTATTGTGTTGAAACAGATGACTCAGCACAATGTGGGAGCCTTGGTGGTCGTAAAACCAGGGGAGGAAAAATCAATTGCTGGCATCATTACTGAAAGAGGTAATTGTGAAATGATTAATTTTAGGGGTTTCTAGAGTAAAGCTGGGCATTGAAATTGGATATAGGGTTGAATGCTATTTTTACTATCTCCATTTTATTTCTTCATTGGTAGAATCGGGCTTGCGTTGGTCTTGACTAATCTGGTTTATTGTTCATACTCATTCTACATTATGGTTTTCGGAGAATTCGAGTCAACCTCTCAATGACCAACTCCCCTAATGATTTTGATCTCTTACTAATAAGTTGAGGAATATATTTATCTAAAAACGTCACTTAGTATTCGTTATCCTTTACTTTTTGTTCCCTTCGGATGTGTTTGACTGATAACTTAATGGGAGGCGAGTATGTCATGCATCACAATTGTTTCGTTCCTCTTGGTGCAGATTATCTGCGGAAGATAATAGTGCAAGGAAGATCCTCTAAATCAACAAAAGTTGGAGATATCATGACCGAAGAGGTATTGCCCAGAATCAGGCATTGAATGCTTTTTACCCCCTTGTCAAAATTTCTTGAATTTGTGAGTTATGCTGATTTTCAGAACAAGCTCATTACAGTCTCACCAAGCACCAAGGTTCTGAAAGCAATGCAGCTGATGACTGGTAACTTTCTGTTCTTTTTCTGCTCGTCTATTGGGATATAAGGAACCTTTACTCTTGGACCTATGATTTCTTTTCTTTTCCCACTTAATATTGACCAAAGATGGAAATTGCAGATAATCGTATCAGGCATATTCCAGTGGTCAATGAAAGTGGGATGATAGGCATGGTGTCCATTGGAGACGTGGTTCGCGCCGTTGTGAGCGAGCACAAGGAGGAAGTGGACCGTTTGAATGCGTATATTCAAGGCGGCTACTAGTTGATGACGAAAAACCAGGAACTGCTAGACAGTGGCTTACTTAGTGTGTGCAATTTGTGTGTTGCTGAGCATTGTGTATATACCGTTGTGTTGTTCTGAACTTGAAATCGGTAGAGACGCAGAGTCCCCATGAATGAATAAATGATCTCACAGCGTGAGATTTTAATTAAGCAGCTTGAGTCTGATGCCCTAGGTTAATTGTTATGCATTTTCCTCTGTTTTATTCAAGTGAAATTGCAATATGAATGCTATCAGCCAATGGCCAGAACCAAAGCATGACCTGGGCCTTTCTGACTCGAATATAGCTCGTAAACCGGAGGTAACTTTGATGAGATACGTTAGAAGGCCTAACTGGAGGGATAAGATCCGCAGCCATTCTTTTTTTGCCCAAGTCGTCGTCGTCATTATCCGTACCCAGTATATCCCAACCAAAGCAAAAGCTATCGTTAAAGTCTGGGAGGGTAAGTGGTAGACAGACAATACCTGTCTCAAGGGATAGAGAGTCTGCTTACCTCCGGCTCTATATGTACCGGCATAAATGACATAATAATAGAGATATGACATGCTACTGTGTCAGTGAGGGACTTCAAGAAATACAAAAACGAGGCTTTCGATATTAAAATAAACATAACGTGTATATGTACATGTAATGCAAAACAACGGTAAAACTTAAGCAAACAAGTGTAAAATCAACCTAAACCGTAGATAGTGTCTACGCCTATCTATGTCTCTAAATATATTCTAAGGTGTCCCTATATATGACCTATACCTCGTTAACCTTAATTTTATGTCTCTATGTACTCCTATCCTGAACCATGTCCTCCTCAGAGATGTGCAGATCTAGTAGGTCGTGCCTAATCTGCTCATCCCAAGTCAGTTTGGGTCTGCCGTTACTCTTGTTCCCCTCTACAATGAGGCTTTCAATTGCTCTGACCGACGCCGTTGTCTGTCTCCACTTGACATGCCCAAACCATCTCATTCTTCCCTCCCTTATTTTACTCAACCATTTATGATAAATAAATTCAAAGAAAAAATTATTTGACATGATTTTGCATACCCAAAGTAATACGTATTATACATATTTTTTAAATCATGTCTTTTGCTCAAAAGAGTTGGGGACAAAAAAAAAAATCCAACCCGTGAAGATGGTCATGGGGGTCCAGGGGAGTGAGATTGCTTCTTATCCTTAAGCACAAGGCCCACGCTATCTCATACCAAGCATCGATCACTGTCAACTTCTCCAGTCCCACATTAAACAAGCATGACAATCTATCTCCTCATTTAAACACACAGCATAAGTCTGTGAGAAGCAATATGTCAAGGTAATATCAAGAGTTTACACAAAGATAAAGAAATTCCTTCTTCAGCAATAATCAGGTATGCATTCCAGACACTGTTGGAGTAAATTATGTCCAGAGAAACAACTTAAGAGAAAAGTTTTCTATAAGCATCTGCTTCTTCTGCCATCTCATTCATACTCCTGTCCTTCCTTTCCTTGTCCAAATCAAGCTTCTCCTTTAGTTCATTTTCCGTCACATCAATCTGCATAACCCACAAATAGTCAACAGTAGTTCATTTTCCTCATATCCAATCACCAATTTACTGGCAATGATAAATTGAATGAATACATGGACTTACAGCGTCGTATATCTCATCATTTTTCTCGAAGTCGCCACTTTTACGAGGAAGGATGTGAATGTGAACATGAGGAACTGTTTGTCCCGCTTGGGGTCCATCCTGAAAAGATACGTTAAGAAGAAAAGTTTACCTCTGAGGGAAAATAAGAAATAGGAAGTGTATTGACTGTAGTACAAATCACTAACATATGTAAGAGATTTCAGTAAAACAATAAGGATAAAAGCATTTGGTTTCAATTGGAGAGAGAAAAAAATCCTCAAGGCTTCGGTTTATATGAAACCTCTCCTATCTAAAACCCCAAAACGCATGAGAAGGTTGCTGACTCCAATGCTCATGAGGCCTAAAGTTGTTTGTTTATCTAGATACAACACTACACAGAGTCGAGGTACAGGGCAGGCAAAAGAATACTTGTGAACTATAAAAGGAAAAAACACAACAAGAAATTATTCAGCTGAAAAATATGTTTCAAAAAAAAAATGTGACTGGTTCAAATTCACCAACAGCATAACTTTTGGTGTAATCACTGATTTGGCCGGCGTCCAGTTCATGGAAATAGGATACAAGTGAGGTGTTGAGGCATGAAGAGGAAATGGAGAAGATGGTAATACCAAGCTAAAGAAACCTTGATGTTAGCAGAAATTGTATGATTCACTAGTCTTACTTGAATTGCAAATGTAATTGAGGAAGCTTTGTGGTAAGACTCAATCTGGTGTCCAACCTTCTGGGCAGCGAGCCATAAATCACTGGTCTCATCAGAAGTAAGATCAACAAAGCGTTTCACCTCACGCCTTGGGCACACAAGCACATGTATAATGTCAAGTCAACCAAATTAGATGATCTCAATGCAACTTCAGTAAAGACAGAGCAAAGTTAACACTGGACCAGACACACAATCTCTTCACAAACACTAACACATATCCCAGATTATAGGCATTGTTCAGAGAAAATGCAGAACAATAACGTAAAAGGCATCCAATAGTAGATTGAATGGCAAACCCGGGGACATGAACCTCCTACTTGAACATTTTCTGAATCCATTAAAGCAACAGTCCTCGGGTACCCAGATCCAAAGCACTCAAATATACACAGAAACAAATGAAAGGATATGACCTGCAAAGATGAAAGGGGACAAGAAACAGTTGAGGTAGTGAGGACGGACAAATTTAAATACCAGTCTACTTCAATTCATAACAGCACATTCCAGTTCTAAGTGGAGAGACAATTCTTTTGACTTCTTCAGATTCCCAACATGTTCAACGGTTTTTAGTCTCAATGTCAAGTTCAAGTGAAGGATTACATCCATTCCGGGACAGCATCTAAAAACGATGTCCATGGAAGGTATTAATAAATAGTAACAAGATCTTTGTAGAACTCTCACAAGTTGCTGAATCAAGTTTAATTGCCAGTGTGAAGATGAACGGACATTGGTAACTAAAGATGTCTTATTCCATCAGTGAGTAATAACATCTTAATCAAATTGTACTTTCCTTTCTTTTCCAAATTATCATACACATTACAAACATACTTATTTCATTTCCTTTTCCAAATTTTACTTCTCTTATAGCAAATGCCTATCACCACCCAGAAAGAATTTTTTTTAACAGAACAATTAATTTATATGCAAATGCAATTAAACCAATAAATGGGATCAGTAGATAAGAAACATGGAAATTACCAGGAACAAGCGGACGGAGGTTGACCATGGCATAAGACAGAGTAGTAGAGTAGAATACTTCCGTTGGATCAATTTTGTACGGACCAAAATTAAAGCATTCAGCCGCCATCTGTCAAAGTTCATATGAAATCGATACCGCTTCTTACAAAGCCCCAAATAAATAAAAGAAAGAAAGAAATGAAAAAGGAAGAAATAAAAGGACAGAAATGAAACAAAAGGAAAGGTGAGAGAGTGACTTTTGAGTACGAGGCCCTCTCAGCTAAGCAGATGAGTCGGGTGGCGGATGGTGCGCTTGTTGTTGCGGCGAATGGGAGGATGACCGGAAGCGTTGTTGTGGCTTTGGGGAAGACGCTACAAGTGGGAAGAGACTGCAACACCTTTAACATTAGAACAAGCAATGGGGCTTTTGTTGACTTGCCGCTTGCTTCTGTTTTATTTTAGTATGTCCTTTCGTGTATGTTGTGCACCATATCTAATGCGGGTTGGGATCTACTAACCCATTTTTTTCATCCCTTATGAACGCGCGACACATAGCAGCAAAAGAAGATAGTGAGACTAGATGCGGGTGACCCTCTTCTAGTTTCACCACCCACTTGCTATCACATGTCGCGCGGTCACGCGTCACCGCACCCTCTTTGCGGTGAAGGATCCTATCCCATCTAATGCATCCAAAATGTTTTTTACTTATCATATTAGTAAAAATAATTTTGGAAGACTATATTCCGTTAAGATTAGAGTAATTTATTTTACGAATAACATAAGACATGCCACTACTAGGTATGTACATAGTAAATATATGAAATTAAGGTGGGATGACAAAATCTATCAAAAGAAAAAGGGTGGGATGACAAACGAGTGAAAAGAATCTTACACTTGACAACTCTACTCAAAACAAGCATTTTGCTTGATAAATTTAATCAGGCATTTTTAATTTTAAGGTATCAACTCTACTCATTTGATTTTGACATGTACAAAACAAACTCTACTCATTTGATTTTGACATGTACAAAACAAAAACGTGACCGTATGAATGCTATATCGTAATTTCAAAGATAATAGTTTATGATCTTTACCCCTACCATAAGTTGTAAGTCACTTTATTGTATAAATATGTTACTTAAGTTTATATTTGTAATATGCTTTTAACATAACATACTTAAATTTCAAAATTAATATCACTATTATGTATACAATTTATTTCTTTCGCACAATCAAAAAGTATAACAACAATAAATGAGACTTAATAAATTTTACCAGGAAACTTTTAGGATAAAAATAAGAGAGAAAAAATGAAGCAAAATAGGGTGAATAGGCAAAATGAAGGGCAGAAGTAGCTTAATCTTAAACATTAGGGTCCAAAAGACAAAAATAAACAAATACAAGGGGCCGAATCGAATTATCCACTCACTCTTTTATTTCTTTCCGTGGTCACTCAGAAGCCGGAAATTCCCAAAAGTTATCCAGAAACAGCAAAGGCGGAGTTATCGCCGTCGTTATTTCTCCGGCGCCTGCGACCACAATGGCTTGTGTTACCTCGACGGCAGTTGCAACATGGAGCATGTCTTCCCTGAAATCAGCCCTTCCTTCAAATCCTTCTCGCAACCATTCCCTTCACTTCTCAGTTCCTTCTTCACAATTTCGTCTCAAAGTCTCCACCAAAACTCCCAACAACACTGTTTCACCGCTCAATTCTTCCCTTTCCCCAAATCCTCTCACCTCCCTTTCTTTTAGAGGTACATTTGTCCCCATGATCTTTACTTAATTCTTTGGTAAATATGTCTTATTTCTCAATTAATTAACTATTATGCAATTGGATTAATGATTTCTTTGCTATCTCGTACGGTGTTCTAAAGATTTGCAGTCCTCGTTTCCTGATGTACCTGGTCAGACTTGTAAAAGGGAAAATGTTCTTTTGCCCACTTTACTTTTGGGCGTTATGTTTGAATTTATTATGTCACAAACAAAGCATGTGATTATATCTGATGGGCAATTGTTAGATAGTTTTGACGGCTGAACTATTCTTCGTGTGTATCTTGTAACTTTTCAGTTGAGATCACTATGAGAAGGTTATACCTTGTAGCTTGGAACAAGGAATTATGTTATCTTGCTCGTTACATTAGGAAGTTGAATAGTACCTCCTCCCACAATATAAGTCCATTTTGACTTCTCAATGTAATTTACCTTATGTTGAGAAGTCAAATTAGAGTTATATTTTAAGACGGAGGTGGTAAAATATTGAAATTGTGCTAAAGAAGCATAAATTAGAAGTCTATTTCATATAACGTGGCTGGGGTTGCATTTACCTAGGATTGGTGAAGAAACATGGCGTGTGGATTAATGTTGGTTTCACTGACATGTTCAAAAGCTAGACCTCTTCTCATATCTCTACTTAGGAGTCAAAATGTTACTCCTGCAGTATGGCCTTGTAGGATGCTGAAGGCTCATGGATGAGGGATAAGGGCAACATTTAACATATTATCATGCCGAGTTCCTTGTTGCTATTGCTATTACAATGTACCCTTTTTCCCCTGGTGATATTGAAAATAAGTAGTGGTGAGTTGAGACTAGGGGGTTGCTTTTGTGATGACACAAGTCATGTCGTTTTTTTTTTTGTCTTTGCAAGTTGTTGGAATTGTGGGATAGACTTGCTAACCTTAAGTTGTGGGCATCCTGTCTGGCTTTACCATGTCCTTGCAGATTCAACCACATTTGGATCTTCTGTAACTGTGATTGACAATGGCAGCCGATTCTTTGCCATGAGACATGGAAGAAAGGTTCCTAAACTTAATCGCCCTCCTGATCAACGTAGGGCACTTCTTAGGGGACTCACTACTCAGCTGCTTAAGCATGGGCGTATTAAGACTACGAGAGCAAGAGCTAGCGCTATGAGAAAGTATGTTGATAAAATGATTACTTTGGCCAAGGAAGGATCTTTACACAAGAGAAGGCAAGCCCTTGGTTTTATATACGAGAAGCAAATAGTCCATGCATTGTTTGCTGAGGTGCCAGAGAGATACGGAGAGAGAAACGGAGGTTATACGAGGATAATTAGGACACTGCCCAGAAGAGGGGACAATGCACCTATGGCTTACATCGAACTGGTGTAACTTCCGCATGTCATATTGAGATATTTACTCATCTTACCATGTAATTTTTGTGATTGCATATTTAGTGCTCTATTTTTCTGGACACTAAAACATGTCTCTGATTTACATTCATATGTTTGCAATCCTAGCATGGATTAGCTAAATCTGTAAATATTGCAGTGCATTGACAACAGAACCATGCAGCTGACCCCTATGGAGAAGTAGGTTTAGCAATTCATCCATTTACATGAAAGGTGTAAGGCTTTAACATCTGTATATCACTAACAAGAGAGCCATGAAGATAAACTCTTGAGAAAGCTTTAGCATCTAATCCTGGTAAGAGCTTAGAATACGAAGAAGTATATAATGGACTGCATTGTAACCCCTGGAATCTAGAACAAGAAAACTGAGGAAATCACCCATCTTAATCATTATCGGATGCTCAGAATAATAGTTAAAATTGCCTTTTGTTTATCCACTAAATTGCTTGATGCTGCTGCCAATATCAAGCCTGCAGTCTCAAGCTGTTGATGAGAAGAGAACAACAAAAAGGGTATAGGTGAAACAATATTTCCTTCCTCAGTTTCTCTGCCTATTACGAAAACTGCATATCCTTGTACTAGAAGAGAAGCCAGCTAGTCATCTTTTTAGTTTTGCTTACGGCGCATGCTTGGGATTTTCTTAAGAACCTTTTCATCCAAGGCACTGTATTGCCTCTTGAGTTGAACCGTGGCTTTCTGAGCATAAGCATTCACTTGATTTTCATGCTTCTCGTATAACAAAGGTAGCGTCAATAGCATCACAAACACTGTCCAGTTAGGAAAGTGAACAGAAGTCAGAACTCGTCCATGGAGGAAGATACTTGCTTAAGGCTTCTTTTATAACGGTTTTACCGTCTTAAATCGTTCATTTTGGTTCAACTTGGAAGAGAAAGGCAGCAGTGACTGATGTTTCCGGTAACTAAAAGAGCAGAAAAAGGAAAAGGAAAAGGACACTTACTGATGTATAGCAGCGTCAAGAAATCAAACCAACTTCCCACCACTGAGACGACCCATAACAACAGAATTGCCTGCATGGACCAATTGTTAGCAGTGACGTGAACATCAAGCATTGGAAGCATATACGCGAAATGGTTGAGAGGCAGGGATGAGAGATACGTAGAGAAGTTTCTTCAAATCCCTTCCTGAAGCCACATCTTGAAATATTCCAACTGCCAGGTTGCATTCGTCCCTCAAGCAGAGAGCAATATTCGTACACAAGTCCTCAGGCAATACAATCTCTGGGAATTCCATAGAAGCCCTGATTAAAAACCAAACGAAAAGGTGCCATTATATCCGAATTAGAAGCCAAAGAATGTCAAGAACGCTGTATAGGAATATGGAAGCGGAGAAGAAAGAGGGGGGGGGGGGGGGGGGGATCTGAACTCTAATCAGCAGAAGTGTTGGTCTAAGTTTCAGGACACAGGAACTCATTGAATATGTCGAAGACTTGTATAACTTTGTCCCCAAGTTAATGAATGTTTACAGAAGGAAAATCAGGAAACTCACTTGTTCACGAAGAAGGATAGGTTGGACCACAGGAACAACAATGCCAACATAAGTGTTAGGGCGTGGCAAACAAAAGTGAGCAAATGATAACCTATCCATTCAAACAATAGCCATATGACAGTTGCACCGGTAAGCATGCCTGCTGATATCTGTTTCTTCCTCCAAAGCAGTATGTCAGCAACTGAAGAAAAGATACCGATACATTAGGTAAGTTGCTATATCAAACAACACTTATATGTATCTCAGGAAAGAAAAGGCTAACTTCTCATATACCCACAGGAAACTAGCATGTATAGAACAAACTTAAGCAGGATTAAAAGTTAATTCTGGATAAGATAATCCAGTACAGCAAAAACAACCGCATTCTAGTTCTTCAATCATGCGAAAGTTATCATATGCATATACATAGATTTTGCTAATAGAGATGTTTTCTTTCTTTCCATGAATGATAACATAAAACACTATTCAATAGTTCAGTAGCTCCAAAAGATATTTAAACAAATTAATCGACGAGTAACAATGCCACTTGACTTTAGCTGTAACGATGGATCTACATTATCTTCCTCTGTGAACAGACAACTTCACATGCTTGACATGTACTCGCCAAAAGAAATGAACTCCAAGGATCTCCTAGAGACTACTTAAGGAATCGTCATTGGAGTACAATGGATATTTAGTAACTTTATCAATTGCTATAGGCATAAAAAATCAGTTCAATGCCAACATAATGAAAGAACCTAAACATAACTACTCTTCTGCTGTGATTCACAAAAAAAAAAATGTTTAACCCCATAAGGTTGTAAGTGAAATTGTAATTGTATTGGACTAGATAGTGATTGGATTGAAATACACCCCTGGTCCTTTGTTGCAATGCATCTTTCTAGCTACAATATGATTCTCATTGGTACCTAGATTCATGGGCAACCAACCATATAACCCCAAATCTAAAATCTTAAGGGTTGTAATTGGTTGGAACAGAGATCTTAAAACTTTCTCAATTGCTATACACATGAAAAAGCAGTTCAATGCTATATTCCCTAATAGGCCCTAATCTCCAAATCTGAACCATTTGATCAAATTCATCATCCTATATTTCTGTAGCATATGTTTCTCTAGATTCCAGTGCCTCATAGAGTATCTATATATGCCACAAAACAAACTGAAATGGTACCAGTCCATGCTCAAGCATCAACATATTTTTCAGTGTGTAAACAAGGTCTTATACTTCAGTCTTTGCACTTTGTTCAATGTCATACAAGATAATAGCCCAGGACTTTTCTGGGGTTCTATATGTGAAAAAGGGGTAGCCATAAACATACATTTGCCACCTCCTAGTGCGCTGTGTACAGGTTTCTTGGGGCTAACAAGGTGAAATTTATCAGCCTCATTCCCAACAGAGGTGCCAGGGCCATGACCCTCAGGAACCCTCTTCTGAGCTCCTCCATCCATTTGTTGATCAGACCCTTTCCCAAGTCCATCATCCACTGAATTTGACGTCATCGCCTACAGATACCAGAAAACACAATCAGAAAACTTTCCAACAAGCAAAGATTCATAAAAGAACATTTCCACTATATGATTTGAGCATTTACAGAAACATGTTATGTTCGTGGCGCATAGACTCGAGAAGTATCTTACTGTATCAGATCTGACAAAAGAAACTGTTGGTTTTGCTTCAAATTACAAAGAAAAATTATCTCTGTTTTTTCCCTGTTCAAAATCTCTCTCTCTCTCTCTCTCTTTCTCCTAGTCCTCCGCCTATGATTAGGGTATTCCACTTAATGACTGAAATATTCAAAATACACTATTAATACAGAGCAAAATTAGTTCCTAAAGAAGGTAAAATCAGTTACACATGGAACCGAAATTTTTGCATGTTTCTATGGGCATATTTTTGTGTACCTCAAGCAAAAAGGTTGAACTATATAAACGAAAAAAATCTGGCAATCGCCACCTTTAAACCAGAATCATGACCTTAATCCGACGGAATTTACCTTCTAGGTCGATTCCGTTCGTGAAACTGGAAAATTTCTTGAAATAATCTTATTGAATTCAAACTATTAGAACATTTATCGTAATGCAAGACCAAATTAATAGGGTAAGGAAGAGATATTCTTCAAACAACGTAGTAATTTTTCAACTTTGTTTCATGCAATTAGATTTTTTTTTCTTTGAGAAAATCATGAAAGAAAATTAAAAACTTACATCAGACTGTCGAAAATCAGTTACTTTTTGGTCTTCTTCGTATTCCTTTTGCATGTCAATAATTTCAAATTCTTCATCATTGACTTCCAGCATATTTGGGCGGATCTCGAAAAGAATCTGCTTATTACGATCAAACTTTGCATGCTGAATCTTTATATCTCCCGAAATCTTTTATATAACCGATAAAAATTCTAGAACGTCAAAGAAAGAAAAAGGGCCTCGTCTTCAATTAATTAGAGAGAATCACAAATCACTTCAAAACCCAAGGGGATTAGGATTATCTGAAATTTTTTCCAGAGGTGCAAGTCCTGAGAAGATCAAATTACGAAAAAATCGTGTATAATATATAATTTTGCTTTAATAAACTTTCACTTTTGCTTTTTGGCTAAGCAACCGAAAATAAAAAGTTAATCTCCAACAATAACCTTCAAACTGCTTTGCCTTTACATTTTCTTCAAGTTAAAAAAAAAAAACTTTTGAGACCTTCGTTTTTAATCCAAAACTACTTAATTAACATCCAATAACTATCTGTAAGTGGGGGAAAATTAAAAATATAGCCGAATAAAGCAGTCCAGGTAGATTGCTTACGTAACATAGGCAAATATTACTGGTTATGTGACATGTCGCTGTAAAAGATACGTTTTCACTACTGTTAGATCAAATGCCCACTTTACAGTAAATGTGGGTTTCTTGTCTAAGACTTCACCAACCTAAAAGATCGTTGAACTCCTGATTTGCATCATCTATCATACTCTTTTGGGACATAGATTTGGTTTTTTTACTCCAAATCTACGCTCATGACGTTAGGCTATCAACACAATATTCACTTCATGTGCAGGCTCGATAACCAAATTGAAAGTAGGCAAGTGCTTATAATTTGGTGAGAGGTCCAAGAAAAAGTTGGCCAAAATAAGGGTAAGCAATATTTTGAACTCAATCAAAGTCCGTATGTTTACTCCTTTTGGAACTTCAAAAAATAGCGTCTGTACTAGTTTCCTACAGTTGCACAGAGTCTAAGAAAGATCGGATCGTTTTGCAATCTGATGTACTACAAAAAGTTGCTCGAACCTATGATTTTAAGATCACAAATCAACAACCTTATCAGTTGCTCCAAGTATGCCGTATTCCTTTTGCAACCTCAATCTCTCCAATTTCATGTTTTTCAAAGCCTCAATCGACTCCACCGACACTGGAGGGTATAGCCTCATTGATTCATTGACCACCATTGTCAACTGCAATTCATGGGTTTGAATGAAAATGAAATTCACTCTATAACCAAATTGTGACTCTAGTAACCTATGGTCATGATACACGCATGCTTAAATCATCATCAACTGCTAGTGAGGAGTTGGAAGTCTATTATAGTTTCACATGTTGCACACTATTTTTTTTTGTAATTATTTAAATAATAGTATTGACATTTATGAAACAACTATTGAACGTCAATTCTAAATGCACGATTCAAATTTATTTATATGTTTCATCTTTCGAATCATGTCATACTCAGAGAATCGGCCCTGCATCAGTTCAAACTCGTAACATCAATGTCACAAAATAGCAACCTTACAAATTGGTCAAAGGCCCGCCATCTTAATTGTGTAATAGTATATGTTTATAACATAGAAGTACTTGATTTCTGAGCCATAGGTTTACAGCCATTTGTCAAAGGTTCTTAATTGTTCCGTTTCACAATGTTGCTAATCACAACAAGACGTTGACGTATATCTTCTCAACCAATTTAATGCAATTGGCGTAATATTTCAACAGTCAACACTAAAATGACAACTAGTCGTTACTTTCGAAAAAACAGCGGCAAAAAAGAAAATGCAATCTAAAATACAAATACAGTTGTATCATTCTATAAATTTATTAAATGACTACTCAGATTCTCAGACCTTTTGAGGTTTAAAGTGTTTATTAAGTTATGATATTCTTAATTATAAAATACAAAATAAAGAAATGATTCCTTACTTAATTGACGACTATCCTAACCTTCAAATTACCCCTTCAAAATGGTTCAAAGTCACCAAAATAGGTTCTCCTCCCGTCCGGTTTGATTAGACATAATCTAAGAAAGTCAAATTATTTTGATCACTACCGATCGATTTGTACTAAAAATTGAAAGAATGTCTAAATCTCATCTTCATGAAATATTGATGGCGTAAAACTAGGATGCCTCTTAATGGGTGGCTGACACGTGTCTCCTTACAAAAGCAAAAAAAAAATACAAAGTTGGACATGTGTCAGCCACCCATTGGTGGCGTCACCTGCGTCTCCCCCTCCCTGCGCGTCACCGAATCCGTATCCGGGTGTAAAGTCCGTATAAGACACTTCTCTCCTTCTTCTCTCTCCTCTCTTTATCTCTGAATTCAAGAGAAACCTGTACAACTACTACGGAAGGAGCTCAAGAGATACTCAAAATGGGAAAAAGTTCCAAAGAAAAATGAACAAAAATCGTATAGATGTTTTATCACAACATCTATCACAAATTCTTTTATTATCTAAGCTCATATCATATGCATTAGTTATTTTTACCTAATGTATTAATTTAATACACATAGAATATATCTCTCGGTGTGATAGAAAACGAATAGAAGTCGAAATAGAAAGATTGTCTTCTATAATAATGCTAATGATAATTGTAATGATATAGAAAATTATTTTTGATTACTAGTGCAAAGTACTCTTTTTACCTTGTAATTAGTTTTATCTTATTAATTAAATAAGAGAAAAGAGAAAAGGGAGTCATTTTTTTACTCTCTCACATTGTAAAAAAAAAAATTGACAAAAGTTTTTCTCCCGGTCTTCTAAAATTCGTGGTAAATCAACGGAAGGTTGGATTTGCAATCAAAAATCGGATTTGAATCAGTAGCTTCCAAGCTTTCTTTTGAAGCTATGGTTGTAGTTTTTGGTTGAACGTTGAATCTACTTTATAGTTTGGGTTCTTGGACTTGAATTATGTAATTAGATGATGAATTGAGACACATAACGATGCGTTTTGATTTTAGATTTTTTTTTTTGGCTTACTAGGATGATAACAAGTGTGAACATCCTAGAATATGATGCAAAAGTCATAGGCTTATGTCGGAAGGAGTATCAGAAATAACAATATCAAAAAAGCAAAAAAAAAAAAAATTAGAAGACAGTGGGTGGCGGAGCTTAAGATAATCATAGTTAAAATTCTGTACAATATTAACCGTCGTAGGCCTGATGACCAAAACCACCTGATACCATTTGTAATTTTCTATAGATCTAGACGGCACTTTTTGTATGTATCAAGGCAGTACCGACAAAATCAACATGGATTTTTATTCCAAAAAAACAAAAGATGGAAAAAAAAAAATGAACGCGTATGAATACTTAAGGACGGCACCATGGCATTTTCTCTGAAACCATCGAAGACTTTCTTGCTTTCATCGGAAAAGAAAAACAAAATCATATCCACTAATGAGAATTAAAGGGGTTAAATAAGGAATTGCAACTTCAGAATCTTGCTTGTCGGTTGTATATATCATTAGGGCGGTAAATGAATCAAACCGTTCGATTGTTCGGCTCGTTTGGCTCGAGCTCGAGCTCGGCTCGGATAAAAGGTTAATGAACAGAGCTTGAACACCCTTTTTCTGTTCGAACTCGGTAAATGGTGTCGTTCGTTTAAGGCGTTCGACTCGTTAATGTTTTCGTGAGTTAAACGAACTAAGCTTGAACAATTAAATATGTTCGTTTAAATAAACAAACAAGCTCGACTCATTCATTAAGTTAAATAAACCGAGCTTGAACAACGCAATACTCGACTCGTTTGGCTCGTTTACATCCCTATCTATCATGCCCCAATTAGCCACTATTGCAAGTGTTGCCCACTGGTGAGTTTTAATGTGATCTCGGGATAAATGTGTTATAATTTTGAAGGTATAATAGTCAATCTATACATAATTATGTGGTTTGGTATGAAAATAGTCGGTTCGTTAGGTCCATAACCACATGAAGGTAATAATATAAAAAAAATTATTTCAAAATTTAAAATGTATTAACATGAAAACTTTTGAACGATGAAGGTAATAATATTAAAATATATCGTTATATTAACATAAAAACATATAAAAATTTAAAATGTATTAAGAAGACTAGAAAAGAAAAGGAGGTGATATAACTTACCATTGTGACACCTTTATTGTTTTATGTAGTCAATTCAAAATCAAAATTATTTTTATTTCAAAATTACCACCTTTTAAGTTGATAGGAAAAAATAATGAGACAAAATTCAAATAATTAGAGTTGAGTTATGTATTGGATTCAAACATATCTAACTGTGTATATATTTTTTAAGATAGTAGTTTATTTTCATGTACTTGCAGTGATAGTGGTTTATTTATAATGATCTATCATTCATATTAGAGTGTACCTCATGTATAAAAATAATTTTCATAAAGAAAAATACTCTCTCACTCCTGACAATATTATTATACATTTATTTTGATTTGTTTCAAAAATATTATACACTTTCTAAATATATGTTGTTACTATTATTCAGAGTTTTTATATTATTTATTAATTAATGATTATATGATTTTTAACTTAATTAACCAATTAAAAACAAAATATTAACAAAAAAATAGTTTAAATTTTTTAAATTATGGTTATGTAAAACTGTAAGAATGTTTTTTAATCTGAGAATATGAGAAAAAGGAAAAAAAAAAAGAAAGAAAAAGTACGTGCAGAATCAATCACCAAGATTGTTTATTATGGTTATATCATCTAGGTTTGGATTTCCTAACCCCACTTTCCTCACCCATTTTGTGACCACGCGGCATGTGGCACCAAAGAGGGGGGCTAGATACGGCTGACCCTCATCTAGCCTCACCACCCTCCTTGCTGTCACGTGTCACGCATCACCGCATTCCATTTGCGGTGACGGGACCCAATCCCCTATCATCTATGATCTATTGTTAAAAAAACGGGGGGGGGGGGGGGGGAATTCCACCTATAAAACAAAGGCAAATTTGGTGCTAGTGGATTTGCTCATTGAGGTTGGCAAAAAAATGGGAGCCTCCGTCTCTTGTCTCTGCACCATCTCAACCACCGTCGATGAAGTTCCGATAATGAAAGAAGACGGACAATTCCTCTGGTTTAAGGAAGGTACAACCGTCAAAGCTGTTTTGGCGGGAAACCCACGTCACAAAGTTGTACTTTGTTGCCAACAAAGGACTGTGCTCTCCGATTCTTCCCACCTCATTTGCAAAAAAATTTACTTCTTGTTGCCGGAAGTTTTTGAATTGAACGACGATAACTTCGTCCGTTTGATCCGGTTAGTGCTGGCGAAGCAAAGAAAGAGTGAAAATTTGGGGCAGAAATTGGATACTGAGAGGGATCAGAAAGGTGGTAAGAATTTGCATGCCAAGGGTTGGAATTCACGTTGGAAGCCGGAGCTGGAGACTATACCGGAGACAAACTCTCCGGCGGTCCCATTTTCCCGGTGATAGTCTAACAGCAAAGAGGTTTTGCTGATTGAATTTATGTACTCCTGAAATTCATTGTAAGGGTTTTCTTAATGTAGAAATAATTTGTTCATAGACATATATCTTTTTTTTTAATCATTGGCACTTTCTGTAGTTTTTTGATTTTCTTGAAAAAAGTTTGAATCTATAACCCCATTGGATTGTCACAATCTGAACTGTGGAGAGTCTTGTGAATGACTTAAATCAATTGATGTTTTATTAAACACTAAAAAAAATCATCAAATGGAGTAATATTTTACAGTAGTCATACTCTAGAGGTATATGAAATGTTCGATTATCTCCAGCATGCCTTTGGTTGTTCTCAACTGTTATTACAAGAGTCCGGTAAAAGATGTAATGCCGAAACTACACATCTTTTATTGCATGACCATTTTAATTAATATGAAACTAAACACTTATAAGTTTGAACAATTTTGTATTGTTTTCTTTATATGTTACTTATGGTAATGTAAGCAACCATAAAAAACTTCACACGGCCTAAAAGAAACTCATGCATAACTCACCATCTCACCAATCCCCTCACATAAGATATATTATGTGATCTGTATCTTGTAATTTGCTTTGTAAATCCATATCAACAACATTGTTTCATTGTCTTATAGGATCACGTCTACAACGAGGTATAAAAGACCGGATGTATGCAACCATAACTATGTGTTAGAAACACACAGAGACTGTTTCTGATGACTTATAATAAAAATTGTGTCAAGCTGTGTCAATCAAAATGGTCAGCGGTTTAAATTTTTTTTATTTTAAAAAAGACCGGTTCGTATACATGGCGGTGCATAATTAGAGACCTCATATTTTTACTTATCGTTAGCCTCCTCATATCTTAACCCTTTTTCACTACATGTAGTTTTTTCGTCATACTCTTTTTGTGATGTGTGTGGCACGTACTTTCTGTAAGCATTTAAATTAGATGAAGGAAAAAATCGTGAAGTAGATACGAAACTAGTAAAGGAAACCCCACGAATGTAGTCTGGGATATTTTTCTTTAAGTTATGGCGCAATAAAATAAACAATAAGAATACTATATAAAGTGGAGAATACTCTATTTGCATTTATTTGAATAAAAAACCTACACATGTTTATTTATCCCACCCCAAATATCTCACATCAAATTTTGATTTTTCATCAACTAATTAATAACATGTGCATCTGACATAGATCAACATAGTTACATGAAAATTAATCAAAATGCATATATTTTTTAAGTAAAAGGTTGCTTAACTAAATAAACTACTTAAGCGTAACTATTCTAGTGAATAGTGAACTAATGATACAGTAATTTATCTTGAAGCAACCAACATTATTTAAATCTAGTAAACAGTGGTGTTAAACGAACCGAACAATTTGTGAACTGTTCGATTTTGATTTGAGTTCGTTCGTTAATTTTACTTAAACGAGCCAAATTCGAACATATGTTTAGGTTCGTTTACTTTAACGAGCCACACTATTCGCGAACTGTTCAGCTCGTTTAAACAGTTACAGTATTATCAAACCGAACTCAGACCAATTTTAAAGCCTGTTAACGTAAACAAACCGAATTGAACAGTTTGTTTAGCTAAATAAATCCAAATTCGAAAACCTAGTATTCGGTTTGGTTCGATTCGTTAACATCCCTACTCGTAAAGTTCCAAAAACTATTTTGTAATAAAAATAAAGAAAAAAAATTATGTAATAGACAATAATCGACTAAGCCAGTGGTCCCAAAATATGGGAGTTTGGCTGTTTGGGAAAAGTTTGCAGACAAATCAACCAAATCACGTTAAGATACTTTTATCATGGTTAATCGACACGTGTCGTTATGCCTATGCTAAATTGCTGATAAAGCTTCGATGATGCTTTAGATCCACTCATTAAAATGGTTAACCATTCTTTCATTCTTTAAGATAGTTATGGTTCAAGCTTCGTTTTAGTTCAGATTTTATATAGTAGTAAGTGATATTTACCTGAGATATTGTATTTACAAAAAGTAATGCATATACACAACAACATTACTCCATTGTCTTAAAGGCTTTCGCCTATGACAGGATATGTGGGATCGAATGTACGCAACCATACTCATCATTAGAAACACACAGGAATTGTTTCCCGATGACCTATCATAAAAATTTCGTCGATCAACTACTACTTCACAATATAAGAACCGCAGTCAATTTAGTGAGTTATTTTGTTTTATTCCATCATATTTTAAAGTCAAGGAAATGCGTCATTGACTACATTGGAAATGGAAACAATGGGTATACACAAGAAATACAAACATTTATTTACATAGTTCGACAACATTTTCCAAACCTGAAAATGGTTCTTTAGACCATTAGATGTAAAAAGAAAAAAGATAAAGAATGTTATATCTCACCCCTGTCTCAAAATTATTGTCATAATTTGTGTTGAACATTTTTTTAAATAAAAAATCAAGTTATTTTGGTTATCATTTCTATAATATCCTTAGCTGGTTAGTTTATCTAAACTGGAGAGATCGTAAATTCTGACTGACTGAAAGGTTAGTATAAAAACATTGCCTTTTAATACATTCATATTTTCAGAAAGTATAAAATATTTTAAAGACAAAGCAAAATAAAAATAAAGAGAATTGTTTTTAGATGGACTCCTCCATGATGGAAAAGTTCACGTCTAATTTAAAAAACGACATATCACGAACTGCGACAATAGTATAAAACTTCCGAAACTAAATAGATTAAGAATGGATAGGAAGAATCAAATGAACCTACCTTTATCAGATCTACTTCCTATATTTTTTTTCTTCAGGCCCCACTATCAAAAATTATGACGTTGGCTCTCCCACTTGGGAAGACCATAGAAAGACACCCTCTAAAAGACGTGTTCAGATCACCTGACCCTCCTTTAGAGGGTATTAAATCACCACCCCTGTGTGTCACGTGGCGGGCGGTCGCGAGGGGGGTGAGGCGCGCGGGGGTCAGGGGATTCCGATCGCCAAAAGACACCCCTTCTAAGTGCAATGGAGGTCATCTTCCCAGGCCATATGCCTTCTTGATCATCTATTGACCTTGTCCAGATAAGTATTACTTCCTATATATGTGTATATGTGTGTGTGTGTATATATATATATATATATATATATATATGTATGTATGTATATGTATATGTATGTATGTATATGTATCAGTAGGGCTGTAAATGAACCAAGATGTTCGATTGTTCGGCTCGTTTGGCTCGAGCTCGAGCTCGGTTCGGCTCGGATAAAAGGTAATGAACAGAGCTTAACACCTTTTTTCTGTTCGAACTCGGTAAGTGGTACCGTTCGTTTAAGGTGTTTGGCTCGTTAATGTTGTTCGTGAGTAAAACGAACCAAGCTTGGACAATTCAATATGTTTGTTTAAATAAACAAACAAACTCGACTCGTTCGCTAAGTTAAATGAACCGAGCTTGAACAACGCAATGTTCGACTTGTTTGGCTCGTTTAAAGCCCTATATGTATGTGTGTGTGAATGTATATAATAGAAATTGATTTAAATTAGACGAGATGACATAAAGAGGCCACCGTCACTTAAACAAACACTAAAAACCAAAACCAAACTGTACTTCCTTCCTCGATCAGAGTAAAAAAAAATTCAAATCTACAAATCCCTCAGAATTATATAAAATAAGACTTCGAAAACAAGGTTTTCTTATTTTGTGTAGCTTCACGCTAGTCTGAGTCAGCAATCCGATTAAAGAAAATAAATAAATTTTTAATGTCTTCTCTGCATAAGTACATCAAAATTCGCACTTTAATTTAGCATGCAGTTATTTTAACCCATTTCTACATGATTTCCAAGCTCTGTTCCAAAGGTTAATACCACCCTCTTTTCTTGAATTTTGTTATTTTTACACTGACATGTTCTACCATTTTTTACATTAACATGTTAAAATGAGTTTCAATGTCAAAAAAAAAAAAATACTGACAGTAGTCATTAAAACCAAAACCATTTGCGTTTATAGTTATCGGTTATCCATTGATTTGAGCACGATATATATTCAGGTTGATCTTGAATTGATGTCGTAGAGTCAGTTAAAAATAATCTCATTGAATAAAAGAATATACTATTTCAACAATAAAGGCATTAAAATCAAGAAACGTGTTGCCACATCGGCATGACAAATTTTGATACTACAATATGACCAATAAATAAATCATAATAGTTACTCATCGATTAATAAAAAACATAATAATATAGATAGACCAATTTCTTTGTACAATCATCACTATCTTCATGTTATTAGGTAATAAATATCTATTAACCAATGACCACCGTAAAACTTGTGTATAAAAATATACGCATTTGCATAAGGAATCTTGGACATCTCGGGACATTCCAGATTGAATAAAATCAAAACGTTTGTGTATATATACATGCATATGAATATGTATTCTGATTAAGACATTCCAACGTAAATTCAATAATTGTGTAGAGCAACCTACCAATCGGATAACATAAAATGAACGAATACGATACTTCTGTTTACCTACGTAAGACGCTCTTATCTCTCAAGTGGTAGCTTCAAAACTATGAATTATTAGTTTCATAGCTAAGCAAATACAAAGTTATTTAAATTCAAACATAAGCAAATACAAAGTTTTCTATATTTTATCGTCATATGTTTTTTCTCCTGTCTTTCTCACCTTGTAATGATTTATTCTTCTAACAATTCTAGTATCGTGTTTTCCACATTATGAAATGACATCTATCACACGTATTGTGATAATGTATTTCATATAATATAAAATGAAGGATTTTCAACTCCTGGTATTTGATAAAGTTCCTTGAATGCTGCGCCATTTTTAATGTAATAAATTTAGATACATAATCGAGCTATCAAAGATAACAACTTCACCTCATTATTTTAGAGTCTCCCGTCTATAGTAAGATAAGGAGTCAAATATGCGTAAACATATTCATGTGTTAAACACATTTTAGAAGATCCCGCCTATGATTGAATAGAAGCTCGAATGTATGAAACTTTATTCGTATTAAAAATACAATGAGGTTAGAGTGCATATAAAAAACTGAAACTTTCTTTCCCGCCAAGAAAGAAAAAGCAAAAGATTCTCGAAGCATATAACAAGGAAGTGCAGAAGCCGCCCAATGGAATCATTGATTCATGACAGGATTGAATCTCCTTACCCCCACTTTAATCACCTTTTTTGTGACCACACGACACGTGGCAGCAAGGAAGGGTGGTGAGGCTAGATGCAGATGACCCTCATCTAGCTTCACCACCCCTTGCTGCCATGTGTCGAGCGTTCACGCGTCACCGCACCCGAGGGTATCCTATCTCACTACCCCGCCCCTTCCCTACTGGTCCTTTTCAGGCTATGCCCATGAAAAAGCATACCATTTCCACTAGTAAAAAATGGAGTTCAGGGAACATCGCCTGAACCGAAACTGCGTTTTCTAAAGAAACAAAATCTCAAAGCTCGAATGCCAACGAACTCCCAACTATTAACAAATTAGCTTCAAGTTCCAACACCACCCCCCATGGACCACACCAAAACGAAAGCATTCTTCATTGCAATATTTTAACGGTAAACCCCCTTTCTTGCAGCCAATTATCTAAGACTATGATAATACATGTAAAAGAACCTAACAAAAGCCATTTTGGCTACTTTTAATGTCTTCCTGTAACAGTTTCTCCCACATAAGATACATCCTTAAACAACAACAACAACCACCACCCATTCTTAAAAAACAACACCATATCTAATGTATCACAACATAAAAAACTATCGCTATTGATAAGAGACAGACAAACAATACCTACATCCGAATGAGATAGAGAAGATACATCCTTAAACACTGGGTTTTAAATGTTTATGGTTATACTAGATTATATAACTCAGAAGAGTTAACACAAACATCCTAAGAGGGCGTGTTTTAATTCCAACATCTAAGAGGGAGAAAACCCTAGTTTTGGTAGAATAGAACATATCAGATAAAAGCCCAGGATTTCCATAGGAAGCTATACATACCCAATACTTTTTAGGACGGTACACACCTTGTGAGCTTGTCCTTTTGTCATATTGTTTTATACTACAAGTATCATAAGCATGCATGGATCAAAGCATGTTGCTTTTATCTTTTATAGGACTTCATATATAGAAACACAATTTTGACACATGCTTTTGTAAATTTTACACTTAGTTCTCTTGAACAACCCTCAAAACATCAAAATCAACAACAATCATACCCAGTAATGCAAAAGTTATCGCTAAGATCTGTGAAAATAAAAAGAAAGACAAACAATCCCTTCATCCCAAAGGATAGAGAGTTTGATTCCAGTAATACTTCTGGCTCTACATTTTACTTACATAGAAGACACAATAATAGGAATATGATGTGCTAGTATGCTAGTGAAGAAATTTATTAAACGCAAATAAAAAGCTTCTAATATTAAAATAGCCATCATAATAACCCTCAAAACATTAACTGCAAACTAAACAAACACTTGTACTATGTCGATGGTTACAACCAATAAAATTGTAAACTTTGTATTAGCAACTTATTACAATACAAATACACGAGCATAACTAAAAGCTTCAAAGGGCATATATAGAAGAGTGAGAGGTCTTACACCCCCTCAATTTCTCAAGGCAACAGAAAAATCATATATCTTTGTTCTGATGCCAATAAAATACATAATTTTCTACTTTAGCCATCGAAATCAAAATTCAGAGTCCATCCAGGATACTAGTCCAGAGCACATGAATGATGAATATGGCCTGCTCAATCCATCGCTAAGACATTGGTTGTTAGAAAAGAAAATACACAGACTACGGAACACTACTAACCAGAGTTTCTCAACGGCAATCCTTCCTGATATCTGTGACGTGTAGTGGAAGTTCATTTACTATAAAATGTCACGAGACTCGTGGAAAACTAACCTTCCGAGACCACATAAATTGCAAAGATTCAGCTACCTAATGTTTTTTTTTTAATCTGGAAATACCTCACATCGTGTTTGTTCCACCTTGTAGCGTAAGTTGTGCAACATGAGATGATTGTTTAACCAACCTTTTACTTTCATATACTATTTTTATTGGTGAATTAACTTTGAAGTCTTCAGTATACTATATCAAAGAGCTAAGCATATACATTCCAAGCATGAATAGTGCCAGCACAACGGGGCAAAAAAGGTCAATGAAATCTAACTTATCTGTCAGTCGCATCGGGTCTGCCGCTAACAAGTCTGCAGTAATTCAAAACTGAAATTGGCACAACATCGCGAAGTGGCGGCCTTTGTTCAATTTGGACAGATCCAAATCACACAGAAACTCAAGTTCAAATACTCAACTTTTGGATCCGAATAGACCATTGTAAATGAAGACGATGAGCTAAACTAGAAAACCATGCTCCCATTAACGTACAAAGCTATCCTAGTTAATTCCCCTTTTGTCCGCTAAGCATCATAAACTTATAAATGGATATGCTTTTCTATGGCTTCAGATACTCAGAAATGGATTCGCAGATAAGTTTATCATCCAAAACTTGAATCACACAAAGAAAAGAACTTGACATATATAATATATATATGTATATATAACATGATTGTATTTAAGAACTCACTGATAACAAAGTAGGTGACATGAAAGTAGAACACCGAAAAAGCAAACTACCTATCCAAAGACTTCATATTAGTAATCATATATATTTTCATTAAAGCATTCATGACAATTTAAGCAAGGAAAAGAGACAAAGAAAAGAGGACTATGTGAGTGATCATGAGGGAGAGAGAACTCAGACAAAGTAACAAATTCAAAATAGAAATATTATTACCTCGTCAGCAAGATCCCAATGGGTCAAGTGAAGAAAATATTTGAAGGGAGCTCCCTTCAGTCCAAGCACAGAAAAGAGAAGGAAGAAATTACCTCCCGCATCATTCACTCATTCACAGTAGCACTGTCCAGCAATCCTTCTACTGTGTTTGAATGAATGAGTCGGCAGCTATTTCAATCCCTTCACCTGCCCATGAGTGGACTGAAGAAAGCTCCCATAAAGCAATTTCTCACCAGGCATATTGCTATTACTGCCCATTAAAACAAAATGAAATAATGAGAACCAAATGAAATCACACAGAAAATAATAAAGTATCAAAGGATATTAAAATTGAATACTACTTCGTCTCAAATTGTTAGATCAAAACATCAATTATGACTAAATTTTCAAATTATTTAACATGATAGTTCACCAAAATAGTAACTCATATCATACAGGACCAGGTTCCAATGTACTTACACAATATGATTTTAAGTGGTGATTGACCAACTGCGTGTTTGACAAAGTGTGACAATATTTTTGAGACAGCGAGAATACATAATTCAATTCACTTATGCATGTGTTATAATAATCTTGTTGAAAGCCTTCTCCTAAGCAACTTTTATTATGGACCTTGTTTTGGGCCCTTTTCTGAGCAAATTTGTTGGATTGTTCTTCCATAATTTCATACAAAAACTTCCAAGGAACTTGCTGCTCAACTGATGGTGATGTGGGCAAATAAAATGATCAGCCAAAAAAAAATGAAAATGTTATGAGAATTCTCTGATTTCACTAAATCATAAGATTTGAAAATATACCTTGGTTCGAAATTTACTGAAGGAAACATATAATAACTTTTCAGAAAATTCTCCCAGTCATAGTTGTGGGAGAGATGAAATCAGCCGCGACGTCTGCCAATAGGACATGTAGGCATTAGAACATTAAAAAAAATTTATCTTATAAGAAAATAAGTACCCTCAATTAGTTCAAACATACCACAGAAGGACAAGGGAATCAGTTCAAACACACTCTTCCTCGATTTTGGAATATAATGGAATAAAGCAAAAGATGTTACTGAATTAGATACGCTTCTTATATTGTGAAGTAGCAGTTGATGGACGCAGCTTGACGCATGTAATCGGAAAACAATCTCTGTGTGTTTCTAACATATGAGTATGGTTGCGTACATCCGACCCCGTATGTCACCATAGGCGGTGCAATGGGTAATGTTGTTGTTGTTTGTATACCACAGGAGGACAAGGGTAGGGGAAGAATAATTTCCTGTACAAAATGAGAATAAAGATGAACTTTTAAGTATAGATGTGAAAAATAGGCGAAAAAGTTCTATTGACCAAACTGTATTCAAGAAAGGCTGGTATTTGGTACACCAGAAAGCGGATGATTCTTCAATTCCATAAAGCAGAATAAGCATACCCAGCAACAGACGGGAAGACCGCCGGTCGGAACACTAAAAGTGACCATATATTCTTCCCGTCGGTCGGAACACTAAAAGGCACCATATATACAATAAACCGAAGGAGACTAAAACTTGGGTGGATTCAAAAGCCCTAAAATCGTAGCTTTTCCGAGAAGAACATTGATTCTTGAACACTGAAGTCTAACCCTAACCTCAAATTCTAGATAAAGTGCATCCTAGTCCGTTAGATATATCCAGAGTCAAAGAAACAAATCCAAGAATCATTATCTGAGAGCACCCACATAACCACATGCATAAAAAAGCATAAGATCAAATGCCACACGTCATAATCATGTAATCAAACCCACCTGGAATCCTGGATCATGCAGTCATATTTTATAGCGATCTAATCTTCTATCACGTTTAGTCAATCCCTCAAAATTTCATTCATGGATCTGACAGGCAACAACTGATAAAAGAAAACTCGTTAGAAGGCTTATTCAGACAATTAACAGATGAAAATAAATAAATCAAACAAAGTAAGTAACAATATTATTTCAAGGAAACTACAGTAGTTGATACTAACTTTCAACATACCAAAAGAGAATAATTGAAAGATTTTGATCATCCACGATGGTTACATGAGCAACACGGACAATCCGAGATAAGGAAGTATCAAAAAGTTCAGGAAAATAAATGAAAGCGAGAATTACGGAGATGAAGGAGTGTTAGGGTAGGATGTGTCACTGTCGTCATGAGGTCAGTGAAAAGAAGGGAAGAGATGAAGATCTGAAAACCCATCTGGGAACAGAGAAAAAGAAGGAAGAGGGAGAAGGTGGGGGGAGATTTTCCAGGCGGGTCTGTCAATTGTGGTTAGCCGACCCCACATAGCGGTTGTCGTTGTTTGTCATTTGTTGTGGGTGGACATTGGACTACTGCGAATCGTATGTATTTGTATTTATACATTTAAAGAAACTCGTGAAGGCCAATTTTATTACTAATCAAAAATTATTATTATATGTGAACTTGTTGTTGATTTAAGATCAAATCATAAATGTATTGAACACTAAAGTTTGTTAAAATAATCTTTACATTATATGCGTCCGAATTTCACAAAAAAAATATACAAAATACTTTGACAATTTAATTTTAAATAATATATGAGCAATTATTTGTTTTGACCAGCCTTAATACATTGTATTTGACTAGTTATGGTAATATTTTTTTTGACGGATGTAGTATTATTGGTTATCATGTCTAATCGGATTTGTTGCATATTTATTCATTCATTTTATTTTGATATGGATTTGTTTCTTATTTGACACGTTGATACAATTTGCTAAAGAAAGTTTTGGAATATTTGTCAACTTGCTTTTGTCTATTTAGTTGTAATAAAGATGCAATTGTTAAAACAAGAAAATGCATTATCGTATGTTGTCTGTTTTATACTTTTTTTTGTTTTTCTTTCATTATAAACATATACATGGTTATGTATTTTAATAGCTTTCTATTTGTGTTCATTAAATTCCTTAACTAGTACACTAACATGTCTAGTAGTATGTTATGCAACTACGTATAGAACTGGGGGTCTCACTGAAAGCAAACTCTATATCTCTTGGGATGGAGGTATCGTTTGTCTGCATCTCACCCTCATCAAACCATAGCGATAGCGTTTGCTGTCGTTGGGATATACTGAGTACGCTTGTTGGTGTTGTATGTGCATTAACTGGATAATGTTACCTTGAAGAGAGAAAAAAGCATAAATAAGGTAGATAAATGAGTAAAAAAAATAAAAAGTAAACATTTGCATATTATCTCGTTGGTGAGCCTCTATCAAAGTCCCTTTCACGTCACACTTCAAAAGTTGTTTTAGTATTGTGTGAAATAAAAAATAAGGTGTTTAAGAGAGAGGTCAAATATGTTATTTTAACAAAATTAGATGAGAAGTCGTCAAATCTGGGTCGCCTTTTGGATAGAAAGATGATCTAGATAATAAATATATAGAATTTGTTGTTATGAAAACCTACACGAATCAACAACGTTATGATCAAGTCACTTGGAGGTTGTTTCATATTTGGTATTTAATATACACTGGAATTTAGAAAAATCTTTTCTTATGTGGGAATATTGAATAATTTGAGAAAAATGTCTCAAATTGTGTCTGAAATGTGTTGAACATGCATTCTGTCAAGCGGTGTTTATTCTTTTTTTATGTTTTGACTAACCAATGCATGCTAAGAGTCATCTTGTGATGTCTAAGTGTCCTGTCTCGCTGATGCATGTTGCTTAAGTATAGATGAGTTGTGCCACGCGTCCAGTTGCATGGCAAAGCTACCTATATGACGTGAGTTATCTTGGTCGTGCTGACCTAATATTCCATGTGCACCAAGGCCCCGAGCGACTTGATGGCCATGGCCGAGGTGACTGGCATTGGTGTATATTTCTGAGTATGATTTGACGAGGACAACCTAATAGCTGTGACGACCTACTATATGCATCGACGTCGAAGGAGCGTCCTGCATATCCTAAGCAACATCGACTTGACTATTATCTGGACTTGAGAGGGTGACATGTGCTCTTGAGTGGTCCTATGACGTTGACTGATAGGTACCGAGTTTATTGTACTTTGTAGCTTCTCCGAGCATTAGTTTTGTTGTTGTCTGTAATTAATCATCGAGTATATTGTTATTTGTACAAACCATAGAGTATGAATCGGTCGCTAAATAATATGAAATTAATAAAACAAAAAGAAAAGGGACGCTTGGTTGGTTGGTCGGTCGGTCTTGGAATCACCAGATAGGTATCATTTGAATAATACTCATTTCTTGTGTTTGTTTGAAGGGCATGTGTATCAATCTATAGGTATCAAAACCCTCTTACCCATAGATTGATACCCGCTCAGCATCAAAACACATTCTCTCATTCCGGTCATACCACATCGTGTTGCCACCGCTCCATCGTATCATGGTGGGCCACCATTGTGCCGCCATTGTGCTACCATCGCACCTCCAGAACACCGCCGTTCATCCACCTCCCCACCATATGCCACCATTGTGTCACCACCATGCTACCATCGTGTGTGTATGCGTACTTTAATTCTTTGATGAGAGAGTGGGTTCTCCTCCCACCTGTACCAGAGGCCCCTTAGCCAAGTGGTATGTAAATCGAGGGATGTGCTCCACCGGCAGCCCTGCAAAGGGAGAGGACACACGAGACTCAGTCAGCCCAGAGACAACTCTTGTAATATTTCAACAAGGATTGTCTTCACACGGACTCGAACTCGGGACGTCGGGATTCTAGCCCCAATCACCTTTGCCACTTACCACTGGACTATGTCCCGGGGGCGTACTTTAATTCTCATTCTATGTAAAATGTGTTTCAAACAACATATATGACAATGATGTCCATTTCATCTTCTATACCAAATTTGTATGAGTTTATAGTTCAAATCTATTCCAATTTCAACAATTATAATTTTGATTTCGATATCGATACTCAAGTTAAAAGAAAACGGCCCTTTAATCTACATTGATTATATTAAAATGATTACATCCTAAAGTATTCCAATACGCAGGAAATCGTTTTCCATTTTAATAATGGATTGCAAATGCAGGAATAATGATGATGTTACACTCATGGTGTGAGAAAATGGTGTGGGGTTTGGTGCTTAGCATTTTATGGGTAGTGTACTGTTGGTTTTGTGTAATGAAAGGAAGAGGAAAAGAATTGACGGTAGGGGTGGGCCCCATATTTCTTTTCCTTGACCATTACTCTTCTGAGCTCTCTGGGTTATGTCTCGTCACTCATGACTCGTCACTCTTCAGTTATGTCTGGAAACTGCACACCTGTACTAGAACGTGTGAGTTCAGTTTGAAATCAGTAAAAAAAAAGTTAGACAAAATATGAGGTCTCTAATCACACGTTGTCACGTATACAAACAATTCTTTTTTAAAAACAAACAAATTTAAACCTCTTTCCTTTTTGTACACATGGCATCGCATGATTGGAGACCTCATATTTTGCCTCACTTTCTACCTCTAATTATCTGTACCGCTGTGAGTTTGCTTAAATATTTTTAAGGGTATTTTTAAATTAAAAATTATAAATATTGTAAATCAGATCAATAACGAAAAAAGCGCTGGTGTGAGAGCAATTTCAAGCCCGACGTAATGTATCAAACTTTCGGCCCCAAAGTTACTTCCGTAGATGGCCTAGTCCAAATAAAGGGCCTTCTGAAGTTCTAACCCGAGAGCCCAATTCAAGAGCCCACCTTCATACATTTTTCGTTATTTCTTTTCTCTGTTCACACATGAGCAGGGTCAATCAATCAAAAAAGAATTGAACGTTAGATCTCCGGTTGTACCGTCGTTGATTCTGCCGGAGCCTCTTCTTACATTTCCCGGAAATGGAACGGGAAAGACGGAGGCAAACAGAGTGAGACGGTGCATCCATTTGAGAGTGAAAGGACTATAAAACATATACATTTCCTGGACAAATCCACTTGCTATCAGAAAAAAATAAAAAAAAATTCTCTTCGTTCTTTTGTGGAACTCCGATTCTGTCGCCGGAAACGCTTTTGTGCCGGAGTCTGCGCAATTCAGTGATGGCATACAGGAGGAAGCAGCAACTAGGAAAAGTTTCGACGTTTAAGGAGGAAACTCACAATCCACATCCGGCCCTCGGTGACGGTCGCGACGACACTTCCTTGCAATCATCGTCGTCGCTAGCTGCCAAAGCTATTAGAGCGTCCTCTGCTCATCGTGACTCGTCTTTGTCTTCCGCATATGGCCAGTCCGCGTTGTCATCTCCTCGTGATTCCATTCCCTTCCGATCTCCCACCACTTCTTCCAAGGTCTACGCTCTTTCTTTTTCCTATACTTCAACTTCATTTATGAAACAATTGTTTCAAATTTTTTAATACAGGGATGGTTAGAAGTTTCCAGTTTTACCATTGAGTCTTCGAATTTTTAATGTGTCTTGTGATTACACTGATCCAGTTGGATAGTATAAGTGTTAGAAATGGAAAGATTGTGATTTGATTGTGTAATTATGGTTGTAATATTTCACGTAATCATAGGAGCGTAGATAGCTCAATCAACATAATTGTAGATTGATTCTGATTGATTTATTTTTCCTTGTACAAAGGAGTGTAGCAGCTACAAATAGGGTATACTGTAATGAGAAGAATACTGAGAAATGAAATACAGAAAATTTTCCCAAATTCACATGGTATCAGAGCAGGAATTGCTCTGGTGAATTCAACGGTGTTGGCTCAGAAATAAGTTCATCACCGCCATAACCTTATCCCGCGGTCAAGCATCGCATCGTTCTTACCAGAGAGGCTCAGATTTGCACCTCCTCATTGCCTACATACCTTACTCCTGGACCTTTACCTTTGATTCTTGCGCATAATCTCAGTCCTTACCGTGTTTGTACCTGCATATCCAAACCATATCAGAAGATGACAAATATACCAGAAGGCCTGCCATCAATCCCAGAATCATCTGAAAAAATACCAAAAATACCAGAAAGCTTTGACTTATCTGCAGAATTTGCCAAGTTTCTGCAGAATAAAATGAACCCGACTCCACAACCTGCCTCTTCTTCGGCCATTTCAGAAAATTTAACCATCAAAATAAAGCTGAACTCAGGAAATTACTCTTTGTGGTGCAATCTAATGAGAAGGGCCCTCATGGGCAGGGGGAGGAGCACCCATATCACAGGGGTTCCTCCACCCCCCCTGCCCACCGATGCAAACTACCCCAAGTGGGAGCAGGATGATCAACTGGTGTTCACATGGCTCATTGATAATATGGAGGAGAGCCTTGTACACAGTGCTTCAAGCTATCCAACTGCGAAAGCACTTTGGGACGGCCTAGCCGTGACTTACGGATCTGGGACAGATCCGTTGCAAATTTTCGATCTCCAAAAACAGGCGTATACAATGAGGCAAGGATCTGACTCACTGGACACTTGCTGGAACAAATTGCAGAATATCTGGCGGACAATTGACCATAGGAACCCTAATCCTATGGAGTGTCCCAGAGATATCCAAAGATTCAATGAATACATACAGGAACAGAGATTATACCAACTCTTAATGGCGGTGGATGACAGGTTTGCCATCACCAAGAAGGAGATACTAAAGAGGGACCCAAGACCCACAGCAGAAGCCGCATACGGCGAATTGCGAAGGTCAGAAACAGAGAATACTCTGTTAAAATTAACCCCCTCAGTACCGTCACCATCATTGGGGGTTGGAATAGGACAAGGACTCACAGCCAAAGGGCCAAGCGGACAAAACAGAGGAAGCAACAGAGCTCCCCGCTCAGGCCAGCCATCACGGCGGGGAGAAGACAAAAGCCTTATCGAATGCACACATTGCCGGAAAAAGGGACACCTCAAAGAAAACTGTTTCAAACTCCATGGTTACCCGGAGTGGTGGGACGAATATAAGAAAAAAACTCAGGCCACTGCCACTCAGGCCACCGGAGATGGAGAAAGCAGCAGACCCAAGGGAGAAAACGCAGGAGGAGGCCCAGAGCAGAGCCTTCAACTCCAGCTGAACCAAGTAGGAAGCAGAACCAGCGAAGGGGAGACAGCCGCAGGTGCAGCGGCTGAGGGTAAGTGGGTTAGGGTTCCAAACCCTAACCCGTCTATTTATACCCCTAATTCCTTGGTATTTAATACTGGTACCCCTGTTCTTCCTAAAAATGTTAGAAAGACCCCTAACTGTTCCGAAAATTCCAGCCTGCACCCCTTGCCTAACATAAATTCCACCAAAGGCCCTGAACTTCCCGCACATCACAAAATTACCCCTGAAGACCAGAAAATCTCCCTTCCTACCCCTCATCCCATCCAAAATAGCAAAATAACCCCCATTTCCCAAAGTTGTCATACCAGAAGCACATCACCATGGATCTTCGACTGTGGTGCTACTGATACAATGTCCTACGACCAAAAAGACTTCCTGACTCACACACCACCGACTAAAAACCGTGTTGAAACCGCAAACGGATCCTTAGTTCCCGTCCATGGAGCAGGCACAATTACACTTACCCCAAAAATAACCCTCAAAAATTGCTTATATGTGCCTGCTCTCTCTACAAAATTACTATCTGTTAGTCAACTTACCAAAGAATTAGATTGCGTTGTTATGATGTATCCATCCTTCTGTATTGTACAGGACATTCATACCAGGGAGATCATTGGGCGTGGTACTGAATGCCACGGGTTGTATCTTGTTGATGTGGTGGCGCAACAGGGACAGTCTAATCTTGCCACCGGGACAGTTGCTCGGCAGTTATGGTTATGGCATCGCCGGTTAGGGCATCCATCATTTACATATTTGAAGCATTTATTTCCCTCCTTATTTACCTCAAAACTTGAACCCTTGCAGTGTGATACTTGTCTCCGGGCTAAACAAACTCGGGCAACTTATCCTTTGAATAATACTCGTGTCAATCGTCCGTTTTCTCTAGTTCACTCTGATGTATGGGGACCTTCTCCCTACAACACCCCTTTGGGATTTCGTTATTTTGTTATTTTTGTGGATGACTTTTCTCGAATGACATGGCTATACATTATGAAAAATAAATCTGAAGTAGCCACCAAATTCTGTATGTTTTACAATATGGTCAAAAATCAGTTTCATACCTCCATACAAATTCTACGATCTGACAATGGGGGAGAATACATTGATGGGGATTTGGGGCAGTTTCTAAACAAAAACGGAGTCATTCACCAAACCACTTGTCCCCACACACCTGAACAAAACGGGGTGGCCGAACGGAAAAACAGAGTACTTTTAGAAATGGCCCGCGCCATGATGTTTGAGTCTCATGTCCCGATGAGTTTTTGGCCGGAGGCTGTATCCACTGCTTCGTACCTTACCAATCGCCTTCCCACCAAAATCCTTAATCTCCAAACACCCTTACATACCCTCTCCACTCACCATACTATCCCCTCGATATGTACCCTTCCCCCAAAAGTTTTTGGTTGCACGGTCTTTGTCCACACCCCCAAAACAGAACGCACCAAACTTGACCCATGTGCCGACAAGTGCATCTTTGTTGGCTACGCTACTACCCAAAAGGGTTATCGCTGCTATAACCCAAAAACCCACCGCATACATATCACCATGAACTGCGTCTTTGTTGAAACTGAATTTTACTACCTCACCCAATCTCGGGTTCAGGGGGAGCCCTATGTCAATGATGGAACCCTAGATTGGCTGTCAAACGATAACTGTTCTGCGATAGGTCCAACACGGCAAGTAGATGTCGCCGACTGTGCTACTACTCCTAATAAGGTACCACTTGCTGACTTCGTACCACCACCTAATGATCAACCTGGGATGAATGGCATGTCACAGGTACAGAACAAGGACGATAATGAGCAATCTAATTTTATGGTTTCTGATAACAATAGTAATATTGCTCCAGATAATACCCTTCCTGACTCAGACTATCCTATAGAATCCCCTGTGGGTCCCACTAACATTTTGCAGGAACAACAGCAGGTACGAGTATTGCCACCAAGAGCCAAACGTGGAGTACCTCCAGCACGCTACTCCCCAGAAAGAATAACAGGAACATCTCGGTACCCCCTGAATGACTCCAGAGAAGGGGTAAGTGAAGTTGCCCAAGGTTTCTTTGCTACTATCTGCAGGGAGACGATTCCGAAAGACATCAAAGAAGCCTTACAGGTACAAGAGTGGAAGGAAGCCATGCTAAATGAGATGAATGCTCTTCAGAAAAATGAAACCTGGGAAAAGTGCATCATACCTCAGGGAAAGACCCCAGTGGGATGTAAATGGGTATTCACCATTAAGTACAAGGCAGATGGAAGCATAGAAAGGCATAAGGCCAGGCTAGTGGCAAAAGGATATACCCAGATTTATGGAATCGATTATTCTGAAACTTTTTCGCCCGTAGCCCGGATTGATACCATCCGAGTCTTGTTCTCTGTAGCTGCCGTTCGACACTGGTCTCTTCACCAGTTTGACGTCAAGAACGCGTTCCTTCATGGTAATCTAAAAGAAGAAGTCTATATGGAACCACCTCCCGGGTTCTCGACGGAGTTTGGAAAGGGGGAAGTATGTCGATTAAAGAAGTCCCTATACGGGTTGAAGCAGTCTCCCCGAGCTTGGTTTGGAAGGTTCACTGAGGTGATGAGACAAGATGGGTATACACAGAGTAACGCAGACCATACATTGTTCATAAAGCGTCGAGGGAAACTAGTGACTTGCCTGATCATATACGTAGACGACATGATAATCACTGGAGATGACAAGGAAGAAATGACTCGTCTCCGCCAGTACTTGTTCACTAAGTTTGAAATGAAGGACCTCGGGGGTCTCAAGTACTTCCTCGGGATAGAGGTTCTTAGGTCAAAGTCTGGTATCTACATCTCACAGAGAAAGTACATCCTCGATCTTCTTACGGAGGTAGGTATGCTTGATTGTAAACCCTGTGATACCCCTATGATGTTGAATAATAAATTACAGGTAATTGATGGTGCTCCCCCTGCAGACAAAGGTCAGTATCAGCGACTTGTTGGTAAGTTAATTTATTTATCCCATACTCGCCCTGATATTGCATTTGCTGTAAGTTTAGTAAGTCAGTTCATGCATTCTCCTCAAGAACATCATATGGATGCTGTTATGCGCATTTTACGTTACTTAAAATATACCCCTGGTAGAGGAATTGTGTTTCAGGATAATGGACACCTTGATATCCAGGCATACACTGATGCTGACTGGGCAGGGAACGTGGTAGATAGAAAGTCTACGTCTGGATATTTTACTCTTGTGGGAGGAAATGTGGTCACGTGGAGAAGCAAGAAGCAAAAGGTTGTGGCTCTTTCAAGTGCTGAGGCAGAGTTTCGAGGGATTGCAAAGGGAGTCACTGAGATCCTTTGGCTACACAAACTGTTCAAGGACTTGGGCCTACCGGTTAATCAACCTACACCACTCTTCTGCGACAACAAGGCGTCGATCAGCATATCAGAAAACCCAGTGCAACATGATCGCACCAAACATGTAGAGATTGATCGACACTTTATCAAGGAGAAGCTGGATACTGGACTTATCACATTACCGTTTGTTCGCTCTGAAGACCAACTGGCAGACATACTCACTAAGGCTGTAAATGGGAGGATTTTTTCGGATGCGTTACGCAAGTTGAACATCGTCGACCCCACTGTTCAACTTGAGGGGGAGTGTTAGAAATGGAAAGATTGTGATTTGATTGTGTAATTATGGTTGTAATATTTCACGTAATCATAGGAGCGTAGATAGCTCAATCAACATAATTGTAGATTGATTCTGATTGATTTATTTTTCCTTGTACAAAGGAGTGTAGCAGCTACAAATAGGGTATACTGTAATGAGAAGAATACTGAGAAATGAAATACAGAAAATTTTCCCAAATTCACAATAAGGGGGAAAAAGATACCTTGGAGCGGTTTAGGATAGAGAAATAGTTGATTTTTTTTGTCCGCAGAAGTTAGTATTGCAATCTCGTTGTGTTCTTTGTTGGAACTGTAGATTTTATCTTTTAGAAGTGCTGGAAGATATAAGGAAAAACGTTTGAAATTTCATACTATCAGATACTTTTATTGATTTTTGTTTATTCAATGCAAGCCTCTCAGCTTTTGCTTAAAACGCGCGTGCAAGGTGAGGTTTATAGAGTTTAGCTTTGTTCTCTTTGTGAAACAACACATGAATCAAGTTTCTACCAGTTATGTTTGTGATGAAGTGATTGATGCTCATGATTCATGTCTTGGGGCTAGTTCTCATGATTTTGGGGAGTATAAGGTGGTGACATCTCTTGTAAACAGAGAGATGTTGGGTCTTTGACTGTCTATACATGTCATTTGGGAGGTAAACAGTCAAGTATGCAAGAAACTGTTTCTCTACATCAGGGTCAACTGGTGTGCCTCTTGGCATCGTCTGTTCATTAGAATGTGGGTATTATTATGGTTGACTGCGAAGATATTGACTACAGTTGAGTGTCCTTTGTGTTTGAAGGGGCGGGATGTACCTATAGTTTCTATGATTTCAGGGAGTTAAAAGTTATTAATGGGCATCTTTATTAGTTTTCTTACAGAAATGTCAAGAGGCAACCTTTTTCTGTTTAAGGGAGAAATCAGTATATTTTATTCTCAAATACTTATCCTGTTAAATGGAAAACTTTTAGGAACCTTTTCAGTTTTTCAGACATGACCGATTATATGCACTCTTTGGGCTGCTTGAAAAGTCTTTTGTAAATATGATTTGACACTAGTTCTCATTTAGAAGATATCATCTTCTATAAAATGACCAGGCACCTCATCAATATTAGAAGATATGATCCTGTGAATGTTCTTTTATAAAAATATCTCACTTTCGTAGTTTTTTGTGACATATCTATGAATTTGTAACTTATTATGCCAGTTATTGGAGCTGGTTCAAAAGTTTCCTTATATCCTGGTTGTAGGACATCTGATCAATATATTCTGGATTTGCTTTTTATTTCTTTATTTTACCAAGGCCCTGACAATTTGCAACACAATATTGCAGGATTCTTCTACCTACGGGTTTAATTCATTGAAAAGTCCTAATGAAACAAAGCAAGGATTTTGGGGAGTGCTTGCTAGGAAGGCTAAGTCCATTATAGATGAGGATAATGAAGTCTCACCACGGGAAATACCTGGAAAAGCAGGATTCCAGGTACTTGGTAAACCAAAAAAGGATTGTGTACCTCTTTGAATTGGACCTGTGGTGATTTTTTTTTCCAGCTGCAAAACTTTGTACCTGTTCACGTTGTAATCATACCTAACGAGAAAAACGTGCAGAAGTGTAACATACATCGGCTTGGTTATCATTTTAGTCTAGGTTTTGAAATAGCAGCGGAATCATATTTGACATTTTCATCTACTATACGTTATACGTTGTAATCTTGTGTTCTCCATATCATAATCTCCATCATGTACATAGCTTCGAGATTTGGAGTCATCAGTATTTAACTTCCCCACCTTAGATGATCTAGAATGAGATTTGACAATGCTGCTTGTGGGTCTTATGTCACTGAATCTTTTTATTTATGTTTATTTGTTTCATTGCAGTATGAAAAGAAGCAGCAGTCAGGAGAAAGGCATCCAAAGGCAGAAATACAGAAGGGAATCGGAGCTATTGCTTCTTCACTTAATTACATTGGCGGGACTATTGGAAATGCTTTAGAAGTAGGCTTCTTATTGTCTTTTCTAAAAGATCTCTGATGTGTAATTGTCTTTTGTGCGTACAAAATGTGTAGGTCTGTGAAAGATGTCTTGGCTTTTGGCGTAATAAAACATTGGGTGTAGCCAAACAACAATTTAGGAATTTGACTCTATTTCGGCTATCACAAGGAATATAGGTTATAGTTTCAAGAAAGAAAGATAGTACTTGGTCACAATTGATACATTTTCATTTTGTGGCTATAGCCTATAATTATGTGTACCAGGTGTATGTTAAGTCAATGCTGCTTGTGTAAATATCACTGCTATCCTGGTTTTCAGCATGTTTGTGCGGTTATTAAAAGCTGAAAGAAACCAAACAACTTATTTGACTAGCTGACTGAGATAACCTACTTCAATGCTATTTTAAAGGATATTCTTGCCCTCTGCAGTTATTTATCCTTTCAGCTCAGGTTAAAAGTTGTAACCTTTTTCTTTTTTTACGAACTCTGCCTACATCTAAGCAAAGTGCCTTTTTAGTAGTTGTCTGCCAGGAAAGCTTTGCTCTCACCCAAATTAGAGTGTTTGATTCTCTTTATATAACCCCTGTACAGGAAGGTCTCACTGCTGTGGAAAACCGCACCGCTGACATTCTTCAAGAGACACGCAAACTCCAAATGAGTAGAAAGGGCAATAAATTTCCCCCTCAGAATGAGGTCTCCAGTTTAGTTGGCGCACATCAACAATCAACGGTGCAGAATATCCAATCCCAGAAGCAGGCTGATTTAGAGATACAATTGAAGGCCTCTCGCGATGTAAGGTTGCAACTGTGTCAGTGGTTTAAAGGAAATGTTTGATGTGGGTTTGGTTCATTTGTGATTTGGTTATTTGAATTTGACCTATGTAGTTACGTTGAAGTGCTTTGCATTGTTTTTCTTGTATAATGCTATTATCTACTTAGCTTGTGGATTCTGTGCTTCTATGAAAAGAAGATTGTGTTTTCTGTTAGGCCAATAATACACAACCTTTTTTTTTTTTGATAAATATACAACCTTTTTTTTAAATCAATGATCAAGAATGAACAGAAATCTGAATTTAAAGAAGGGGCGTGTACTTATCGTTGCCCTTTTTGTTATTATTACTTGAAGTGTCCAAGTCCGCTTTCTGAAATTGTTGAAGTTTCTTTAGACAAGGCTCTTGCATATGTTCATTGTCATACTCCATTAGGGTTGCAATCTAGGTCTAGCCATTCTATATTTTTTTTATTTTCTTATAACTTCTCCTTTATTTTCTGCCTGAACTATCTTCTTTCTACTGTATGACTGCCTGAACTCTAAATTTGGATACATGACTGGGAATCACAAGGACATGAAAATTATTATGGGCCCTTGTTTGCAGTAGATTCCTTTCAGTTGCAATTTTGTATTTTGTTGTTTTCTCTTGGCATTTTCAAGATGCACAAAAGGGTTTCGTTTGCAGGTTGCGATGGCAATGGCTGCAAAAGCTAAGCTACTTTTACGGGAGCTGAAGACTGTGAAAGCTGATCTCGCTTTTGCAAAGGAGCGTTGTGCTCAGTTGGAAGAAGAAAATAAAATTCTACGAGAAAGTCATGAAAAAGGAGATCACGCAGAAGATGATGATTTGGTACTCTCCTTTCTCCTGGCCCAACATGTTTTCCTCTCACAGACAGCTTCCTCCCAATGAATTTAAGAAATGTCAATTTAGACCTGATCTTTTACCAACTTCTCTCTTGCTAATCTGAAATACTTCGAGGATTAGTATGTGTTTTGGTTCACAGTAACATGTTCATAACATCTTATTTGAGTTGAGAAATAGCCATGCATTGATGAGTCAGCATGTTTGTGACCATTAATTATTATCTGACCATATGTGGGCGTCAGTTCTTTCTCAGTTTTTGATTTATAGTTTGATTATGCTGCATAAGGATAGCATCATGCATGGAGAGTATTCCCAAGGGTCCCTCCCACCTCACCCCTCCTCCCCTCTTTCATCCATAAATGCTATTAGTTCTCATCAAAATGTTTGCTAGCAGATAAGGCTTCAACTTGAGACCCTTTTAGCTGAAAAGGCTCGCTTGGCTCAAGAGAATTCAGTCTTTGCAAGGGAGAACCGTTTCTTAAGGGAGATAGTAGAGTACCATCAGCTTACCATGCAGGATGTTGTGTACCTTGACGAAAGTAGCGAAGAGGTAACTGAAGTCTATCCCGTCAGAGTACATTCAGTCCCTAATCTTCAGTCCCTTGACTTGTCACCTACACTTGAGGTTTCTTCCCCATCTCCATCGTCTTCGTATGATGGAAAGACGCAATTCATCAAGGATGATCAAATTTATGGATCGGTATCCGTAGATCCTCAAGGAAATTCCCCATCAGTCATCCCACTAAGCTCTTATATTCCTTTGCCAGAAGAGCCAGAAAGGAGTTAGGTTGCTGTTGCTTCTGTGGGTATCATCTGATATATTTTCCATCCGAAACCGGTTGGACTTGTATAATGTTACTCGATTTTCTACATTATTTGTCTTTGGCCTTTGATCCCATTCCTTGGTAATCATAATTGTTATATGTAAATTGTTGAGCAATTTCTTACGTTGCCGTTATTAGATTCAGAAACTGGAGTGATTGGAAAGCATTGTATATGAAGTGAGAAAGAAACATGTCTTTATTTAGACTCAGGAAGCTAGGGTGGTTGAATCTGTTGCTGTGGGATGTATTTTATTTTACATTTGCGGGGTCAATTTGTTGCAATTGCAAATTTGTGTAGCTTTGTACCCAAGAAATAAGAGAAACAGAAGACATTTTATTTTCTTAAATGAATTTGAGAACACAATTTTATTCTGCATATTGTGGTGGATTTGATTACTTTGTCTAGAACAATTATATAATCTGTTTCTTTCCTTTTTCCCACTAGCTTCCCCCTTGACATGTGCTGAACCAAATGTGATGTAAACTGTAACCAATTCTGATGGTGAGGTACCATGTGCATCTGCTTTAGCGTACTTGTAGCACATAACTCCTAACTTTTTGATGCAGAAAATACAAGGAGCATTGGCATGCATGGTTTTATGTCCCTCTCCCTAATGAGCATCACATGCTTGCTTAATCACAGAATGTAGTGTCGTGATTCCGATGTAGCGTTAAAATGTAGTCTTAATGTTCGTAAGATTATCATTTAGTTGATCTTGCTCTCGTCCTATCTTGCTTCGGTTGACCAACGGGTACCGAATATTCAGCAATTCAGTAGTTTGTCAATTGCTAATATGAAATTTTTAGCAATATTTGCCTCGTATCTTAATGTGTTTTGATGCTTCTTGCATATCAGTGTTGCATTGTGCAATTTGTGCTGTTCAATGACCAAAATTACCTATATGAGTAGATGGTTAAGGATCAACAGTAGTTGATTGTAAGGAGGAATCAGTTCAAATTTTAAAATCATGAACTGCTTTTTGTTGTCAAGGTGGATTTTTCAATGTTGTGGTGCCATATGTAGCTTTGATGAGATGCAATGTTGGTGAGTTATTAATGCTGCCATTGACCACAATCAAAGCAAAATGGTTTGTGGTAAAAGCAGGTCTCTTGGTAGGTGGAATTGTCCACCATGCCACTGACTGTCATTTTCAGAACAGCCGAAAGGTCTGCTGGTGATTTCTATTGCAGGTAGCCAATGAGGGGTAATGGCAGCCCAGACACCGAACCAAGAAACGAAATAAGTTCAGCCTCATATCAATTTGATTAGGAAAAAGTTAATAACCAGGACATCTTTATTTGGCACCCCTTTCCAAGTCACCGCAATCTCGTCTTTGTTCTTTTTCTCAGCGAAACTTAGAGCTCTATTAGTCCGCCTTCAAATATGCAAAAAATTCGTGATAGACCTTTTCGTGGAATATGGATGTTTGAGTTCTATCTTTAGCTTGGAATAAGTTTGAGTTTAAACACCTTGTGGTTACCAAATCTTGTGTACGTCTCTGAGTGATCCAATTTACATCATCTGTGAAGCTTATTAAGCTGAAACGATGGAGCCGTCGGAGTTGGGTATGACGTTTTGCATCTAAGAAAACAGAAAATTGGTGGTTTTTTTTGGCATTGCATGGTTCTGAATCGTCTGAAGTTTTGTTACTGTCCTGTTTCTTTCTCCTGCCTTTTTTCCTTTTCTTTTTCTTTTTTGTGGGTTGGAAGATGGTAAAACTGAAGCTCCAAGGGATTTTTTCCTTTTCTTTTTCTTTTTTGTGGGTTGGAAGATGGTAAAACTGAAGCTCCAAGGGATCACCATCCGTCCACCGTCGACGGTTATCAGATAACAGTGTGTAAAAATGCCACGGTTATCAGATAACAGTGTGTAAAAATGCCCACCGTAAAACATGCCTTTTGGATGTATTCTGGTCCACCTTAAATAAATAAAAAATCTTCGTCACGTGGGTCTGACGGTCCAGTCCATTTTTCTGCTGCTTAACGAAAAACAAAACATAAAAAACAGGTACACACAGGTCATCTTCTCTGTGTTTGTCTAAAATGGAAACGGGCCATCTCATTGGCGCGTGAAAATTTTGATTCGGCCATCTTTCTCTCTCCATCTCATTTTCCGTCACTGATTTTTTTTTTAGGTTTCGTTTCAAGTATTCCAATCGCTTGAAACGAGCCATGTAGCTCGCTCTCTAGGCTCGTCCGGTCGCTGGAACTAAAGAGAAGAATCCAGAAACCAAAAATACAAAAATGAAAAAGTCAAAATGATGATAAGAGAAAAGAAAGATTTTCGTAACAGAGGACGTCGAAAGTTGTTCAACATATTGATTGATTGAGAATAAATGATTCCGTTAACGGATCTTTTTTTATTTTGTTTTTTGTGGA